>VZRN01004510.1:194648-208904 GCA_013397935.1 Dasyornis broadbenti | reverse complement strand
CCCGCCCGGCGGCTCCGCAGCCCCGGCCCCGAGCGCCAATCGCCCCGCGCACGCCCGGCGGAACGCCCCGCCCGGCTCCGCAGCGCCCCGCGCACCACGCGTGTACCGGGGGAGGCTCTGCTGCGACCTGCGCTCACCTGCCGGCACGGCCCTATCCCGGGGTCACACGGGCCGTGCCTGCGGTCTGCGGTGGAGAGGGTCGGTCCTCCGCGGAGAACGCAGAGAGATTTATTCTTGTTGATATTATTATTGTTGTGCAAGAAAAAAAGCTGCTTCCACCTCTGAAATCACAAAATCCTCCAGGTTGGAAGGGACCACAGTGTGTCATCTGAGCCAACTTCCCTGCTCAAGCACCAAGGACAGCCTGGCTCCTTCCTCTTGGCACTCACCCCTTTAGATATTTATAGTCATTGACGAGTTCCCCTCTCAGCTCTCTCTTCTCAAGGCTGAACAGGCCCAGCTGTCTCAGTCTTTCCTCATAAGAAAGATGCTCCTAATAGAGTCCCCTAATCATCTTTGTTGCCCTCTGCTGGACATGTTCCAGGAGCTCCATGTCTCTGCTGTACTGAGAAGCCTAGAACTGGACACCCTACTCCAGATGTGGCCTCACAAGGGCTGAGTAGAGGGATAGAAAGAGTACTGGAAAATTGCAAAAAATAATTATAAAACAGCTGGGAAGCAGAGTTTCAACCCAACCCAACCCAAAGCAATTTTTTTTCTAGTTAAAAGCTTTTATTTGGAAAGAAGACACCAACATTAAGAAAATGTTTTCTGCATAACCACGCCTTTATTTTAGCACCATTAACGACAAACCAGACAATTCTATTCACCAGTGTTAGGGCCATTGGGCACAAACATGTAGCTGCTGCTACAGAGCACATCTGTGTTTTGTTCAAGGCAATTGCAGATAGGATGAGTGGCACTTCCCACAATCAGAGGACCAGGCATAAGCTTTTCAGCCATTTCTCATGTATTCCATTCTCTAATTCTGTAAACAACTTCACTTTATACAATATCCAATATAACAGCTAAATAACACGTTTGAGGGATCAACAAGAGAGACAAGTTTTTAAGGTGGAAATGCCTCACTAGATAATGCTGCATCTTCAACTGTGCTGCCGAAAAAGGTACACAAAGTAGTTCCATATAGAATAAATAAGGAAGCTCTACATCGTAGAGCCTGTACAGGAGCCTGTACAGGAGATCCTGATTTTATCTCAGTGCCTAGGCATCATCCCAGTTACATGTCAAAATGGGCAGTTCTAGAGATTAAAACTACCCTTGATTTCTGTAAGTGCAGTGTAAATTACAGAGCACATTTTCCTGTGCAAGTGTTCTGGGATGGTTTCATGAGGGTAGAAATTCCTGTTGTCTTTAAATGCATGAAGTAATGGAACAAACTGGAACACAACCTGGCAGTGAGGAGAACTAGGCTTATCTATGTGAGAACTGGTGCTGAAAGAAAAGTGTGCAATCTGCACTGTGGGGACAGGGAAATTTTCCACAAGGTCTTAAATCAGGAGTAGATAACATCCCTAGAATTGCAAGATGGTTAGAAAAACCAGAGGACAAGCAATGCAAACATTTCACGCACAATTGCCATAATTGCTTTCTTCAACCCAAAAGCATCAAGCTAATCTTGTTCAGGCTAAGATGCAAACAGCCCCCCTGATCCACACCTCTATGCAGTAAATTAGAGACCTGAGAGATTGCACTAATTTAGAAATGGATCTCTTCCCAGAAGAATGTAAGCAAGATAGTGACTACATATAAAAACACCTGGAAGTTGGGTCGCAGCAGCACAGCATTCACTGACAGAAGTTAATCACACTTTATTGTCTTGCAGTTCCTACATCTCTGTTTCACCCTTGCGATGTAGCTTGCCTGAGGGAAAAGGCATCTCTGCAATCTTCTGCCAGAATTCAGGAAAGAAAACAGTCGTCAGTTCCTCTCCAAGTTTTCCATTGCACAAGGCATATGAGCCTTGCTGTTGCAACCCTATTCCCACCACTCAGCTTGCTATGTCTTGGAAAACCCCAGCTGAGCACTGTTTAGGGGTTAAGGTAGCAATGCACAGTTCTACACTCTCAGAAGGCTTTTCTGGGCCTTCTTATGCAGGCAGGTATTAACCATGGAAGCATGCCAACCCAAACACTTCCAGCCTGAATTACTACTCAGATTAGCAAAACCTTACATTTACACAAGGGCAGTGTTAGCCTAAGTACTGGCATCTTCACATATGTTGTTATTTCACACAAAAAGGATGTTTTGCTGTAAACTGAAGAGAGAGTAAAAAAACCAAAGCCTGCATACTTAAGTACCTTCAACAAATAACAGAGTATCTGCAGTAGCAACAAAGCCCAGGGTACAAGAAAGAATGAACCGATAATGCTTGATTAGAGAGCATCTGGTGCAGTAGGTTCCAGAGGGGATGGATGTTGGTTGATTATAAACACAAATAGAAATCATGTTCAACATCAGTTGGAGGTTCAGGGTTTTTAACTATACAACACAAACATCAGAGCCTTTAAGTTTCATTTTCTCCTGATACTGTGAGGAATTTGTAGTATCTCTCAACTTCATGACATTTTTACTGCGTAGGCTTTGCTTGGTAGCTGTCCCTCACAGCAAAGTGCTAACTACTGCCACTACTCTTAGCCACCGTAGTGACCCAGTGTGATCAAGTAAGAGCCACTCATGTGCTTAACAGGGTCTATGCTAAAGAACATTTTTGACACAAGTGAAAATGAAGGCAGCAGACAAAGCTCATAAATTATATTATCTCATATCCCTTAATTAGATTTACATGTTAAGTTAGTCTTAATATTACTCTCTAGAATTTAGACTCTCTGAAATATCTTCCCCTCTCACCTATTCTCTTGTATAGTATGGTTATTTAGTTGGTTTGTTGTTTGTTTTTATAATAGTATCTTTTTGTTTTTTTCACGGAGAGCAGTGAGCAGCAGCAAACACTGAATCCAAGTTAAAGCTCTGTTAATGTCTATTTTCTTCTGTTTCTTCAACAAATTGTGATCTTTAGTGTTTTGACCATTCTTCTTAGAAGTTTTGTATGTACAAGGATTAAACTCTCAGGAAGTTTGTCATCAGTCTCCAGTGGCACTTGTGTGGTAATTAATTAGTACTGACCCAACAGGACTCTTAACTGCAATTAACATTCATATAGATCAGCAGCTTTAGTAAATGACGGGGCTTTCCCAGGGTTGTTTCTCTGTAGCTTGTTCTGGAGTGGGAGTCAATAGCTCTGAATGAGCTGTTACCACTCAAGAAGGGGTGAGAGGGTCATGGTGGATAGTTCTGGGAAGCCATCCTCTGGGTGCTCAAAGAGAGACCACCACTCCAACCATAGCGCTGGGAAAGCTATTAGGAAAGAGAGCAATCTGACAAATCTCATTATGACACATTCCCGAATGCCAGCAATCCCACATCAAAATGGGTAAGCAGAAGCAGAGACAGCACACAGTAAGGCAGAAGAGAAAGCATTTTAAAACTTGTACCCAACAGCTTCAATGTAGCAGAAAGAGAACATGATTTTTCAACATTTAAAGGGAATGACAGGAGAGCAAAAGTCTTAATAAAGCATAGATCTAGAAAAGCATGAAATATGTGGAGAAGGTTAAATATGTTACAATCATTCAGTACTTTGTATCAGCTAAGAACTAGAGAGAAGTTCTGTAAGATGATGGACAACAAGACTTCTTTACATGGGAATATTGTGTAATGTTTTCCCTCAGGACGCTGTGGGGCACAAAATTACAAAGAAGCAAAAAGGCACTGGGTGAATTCACAAAGCATAGGTCCACTGTTAAACACGGGGTCCTGGTAGTGTACGAAACATCACTACTCGTTATTTCCCACGTTTAGAAAGAGCTGCTGGGAAGCAGTCATTCCTCAATGTCTGTTTCTTAAACTCCCTCTAAACATCTGCTCCTGGGCACTGTTGCACAGTTTTTGGCTGGATGGACTGAGTCAGGTCTTCATATGTTCAAAGCCAGTCTGTGTGCACAAATAACACTGCAAAATACATCAGTAATAGCAGAGATTTAAAAGTTCAGACATGTTTGTAATGTTCTGTCAGTTTCAGACTCTGCAATACTTTTGTGTGGCTATTTTGAGTTTATCTGCCAAACCCCACTCATGCAGTAAGGAGGACAAGAGAAAAGTCTGCAAGATGGCCCTGCTGAATTTATCTTTCAGGACACAAGATTTGCCCCTTAAAAAATTACATGCTCTGCTATAGTTGAATTGTGTGTTGAGTGTTGAGATCTGAACCTCTTAAGTCAGCTGAAACCCCTTGCACATAATGTTTCAGGAAACAGAATTTAGATTCCACCAAAATATCTTAGCCTCATATCTCTTCTTTTGTTTGATCTGGCCATTTAGTTGTTTTCTTTCTTTTGCTCCTATGTTTCAAGTTCGTTTTGTTTTTAATAAGGGAGCAATAAAGAACTAGAATATTTCTAATAAAGAATTAGAATATTTCAAATAAACAAAGCATGAGGAGTTTCCTGTCCTCTCTCTTTAAATTCTTTTTCCTTTAAAAACAGATGACACTTGTTTGGGCACTTCATCCCCACATCTCTCTTGAACTATTCACCAGAAGGTCCTACTGTCAGGCTGACTTGAGATTGTAACCTACAGGCAAGTTCAAATACATGAAGTGTTCTGCTTCCCCAATTTTAGGTCAAAGTTGTGAGAGCATTTCCACAAGAGATCTGTTTTAGTAGAAAAGACAGGTTATTTCTAAAGATTAGCAACAGAAATAAAGCATCAAGCAGACCTCACCAGACAGCATAATAACAAATTTAATATTCATGCCCCTGTAATGAACAAAAATGCACTAAACCCCAAGTATATAGTTTTGTTTATATATATTTAATAGCATGTATCATACAGCCTCAGAGGATCATATAGCATATTCTAGAAAAAACACTTCAGGCTATGTCTACACAATTTAAGTGGGGCCAGCACACACTAAGCAGGTACTGGTACATGATAGTACTGTTTATATGTTAGCTCACAAATGGTGTTCAGAACTAACTACCACAGGCCAGGGAGCATTCCCCATGGCAATTTTGCATGCAGCCATGCTATTTTGATAGGAAGATAAAGCAGTTGTGTGGCCATCAGCTATGCTCTGCCAGTTTGCATCAGGGCTAAGAAGCTCTCCCTGCTTGCTCTTTATTGGATTTCATTATTTGTTTTGATTACAAATGTTGCTCTGAAGCAGTAAGAGATTCTGAAAGCAAGAATATTTCAAGGGCACTCACAAAATGTTCATGTCTGAGTGAAACTTTTCTTAAAAAGGTCTTACGATTATTGCAAGTTGGAGTGATTTGGAGGCTGCAGAATCTCTGTCCTCTGGCTTCTGGTTTCCCCTTCTCTTCTTGATCACACTTCCCTGTCAAAACAGCTAGCAAAACAGAGATAACTCTGGCAGCAGTCATACATCTGAAGAGATGAACTTCAACAGGGTAAACCAGTTGAACAGTGAAGAATTTGCCAATGATGTTTTAAAGGTGCCCAGTTTTGACCCATCATACACCTAAAACAGCAACTCAGCCTCCTGTGCCTGGTTCTGTGCATGTTTGGATATCCATATATGCATTTCAACAGATGGAAGGAGATAAGCTTGAAGGAAAATGTGCGTCACTGCAACTTTGTCCAGGTGTGCTTCAGTGGCTGTTCAAAGCTGTGCATTCAGACTGCAGCAGGTAGTCTGCTCCCACTGCTTCTCCCTGCTGGGCAGCAGCAGTCCTACCCCTGACCTGACGCTCTATGCTTTAAACAGGCAGCAATGTGCATGGAAACCATTGCCAGGCAGCAGCTCCCAGTCCTGCAGCACTTGAGGATGGCATGGATTACCCGTAGAAGTACCACTAGAAGTACAGCACGGGAGCAGACAGAAGCAGAGGCACCCCAAAAGAGGTAGATTTAAGTTTTTTCTGGCCCAATGCTTGTGCTGCTGATAAGAGGATGAACCACCTGATTGCTGCCCTTCATGCCACACATCTTCATTGATGTTAGAAAGCCTTCAGATCAGCGATGGTCCCTTACCATATACATTTCCTAACAGAGTGGGTTGAGTTACTACAATTCTCCTAAGTTATATGCATCCACAACTGACTCTGAAGATAAGTCAAGCCAATACAACCAGAATAACTATGGAAATTTGTCTGCAGTGGACCTTTTGCATCACTATTAGTCACAGTGTTTGCTGTAACAGTTATCAACTTTGCTTTTGTTTCATCTCGACTTGTTATTTTCTTTTCTAGTGTCACAGATCTGAAGAAATTTATTCACAAGTTCATAGTATTTAGTTGTTTTCTTAAGAAATTAAAATTATTTTGGATAAAATTAAACCTTGGGTGTATCTCCCTTACTGATGTAAAGTAGTTACCATAGTCTGGCACACAAGTGATGGCAACTAGAAAAATAAATTATGAGGGGGCTTTGAAAGTGAAATAACTATAGACAAATTGTCACCTGAAACTGGAAGAATCAAGTAAAAAGGAAACCTGCTTCAGTACTGATTGTAGAGCACATTTAGTACTTGCACATCTGAATTATTTTTCACAGAGCATGATAAGGGCCAGTTCATGCTCCAAACACAATCAAGAGTGGAGAAGAATAAATCAACAGATGATTGCAACATTAATAATTTAGAATTCCTCCTTAAAGCATGATGTGAGAATTTGGGTCCTAATACAATCATTATCTAATGGAAGCTTTTGTTTCTCCATCTTCTATAAAATAGTATTTGACTCTTTGAAATAGTCATCAGAGTTGAACACAAAAAGCCACAGCTGGAGCTGCTCCAACATTCAGAGTGTTCAGTTACTGAAACCTTACACTGCCTCTTAGTTTGCATTCTATGCACTGAGCAGGAAATGTGGGATTTCACTTTGCTGTCTTGTCTCTTTAGGTAGATTCACCCTTATGCCAGTAGCAGATTCAGTGCCTTAAAGCACAAGTCAATGTCTCCTCTAATCTCCTGCCAGAGCACAGAATGTCTAGATTATAATTAAGCCCTGACCACTTGGTATTTACTTTTATTACACTAATTCTGTGAGGCCCCAGAAAGATTGGAGCCAATTGCGCTATGTGCTACGCACACTCACAGCCACGGCCTGAAAGACCTCACAGAACAGGGTGAGAGAAAGAATTATTTCCTAGAGCAGCAAAAAGAGCCTTAATTTTGCTGCTGTTCTCCTTGACGCATTAATCCTAAGAGAGGAGGGGAATAAACCTGTCTCAAATGAGTCATCTGTGCAGATGAAAGCATGAAAATATCCTCTTATCTCCTGTTCTATCTTTCTCTTCCACATTGCTCTTTCTTTCCCAACTAGAACAATAACAAAATAAGGGTGAAGTCAGCACTGGGCAGGGATGTTGTAGTGTCTGGAGCACCAGAAGCAGTGGAAGAAGGCAGGAGTCTCACTCAATGTGCTCTGGCTCCTGTAGTCAGAGCAAGCACTTGGCAAAGGTGAGGAGAAGGATTATATCTGTCAGAATAACTTTTATGGGACCCAAGTCTTCCAGGAATTGTTTAAGATCCACATAATGCTTCTGAGTGTTAATGCGTGTATTGAGACATTTGCGTTAGTAGATAAATGTGCAAGAACACGTTTCCAGACAGCTGCCTAGTGACTGCACATCTCAGCAGTTTGCCTAAACTCGGTCTAAGGTCCATGAGGTCCTTGGGCTCCTGAAATGATTTCCAAGGTTTGTAATAAATTGTGCTTCTGAAGTGTACCATGGTTAAGCAATTCTCACATGATAGAAACAATATGTGGTGCACTGCACTAAAACCAATCTAAGTTATTTAAACTTTCCAGCCTTCGAAAGCTTTCAGAAGGGAGCACAGACATACAGAAGAAACTCATACTTACAGATGCTGTGGAAAAATAAATAAAGCTTTTGTGATGATGCCCCCAAATTATCACCCTCCCAGTACAAGATAAATGGATAATACAATGCTGATCTTCATTGTGCATTAGCAAGAAGTGAGGAAGAACAGTGTAGTTTTTAAAGAAAGGGCACTTGCTAGATTTCCATAGAGCCCAGGTTGAATTGGTTACATCCCATCAACCAGGTCCATAGTTTTTTAGCCATGCTAGAGGAGGGAGGACTTGGAATGTGCAATGCCCTAGGGTTAAGTGGTGGTGATGTCTGAGAAGGAGGGGTTCATCTTCAGGCATTGCAGAGTTGTTGAGTTTCCCTTCCTGGTGCTCACACGGGATTGCAGGATTGCATCAGAGAGTGAGTCAACAAAGAGATGGTATGGGCTTTCAAGGAGCTTGGGCTTGAATGGGAATGCAAGCCATGAGCTAATGTACACCATGTGTCCTTCCCTTCTTTCAGGTGGGGAAAACAGTGTTCCTGTACTGCAGGTAGGTACTGTGAAGATAAATATCACAGAAATATCACAGATACTACTGTCATGGGTATAGATTCAGGGCACAGATTTAGCTTGTTCATTTCTCTCATGCTATTATTGTTGTTGTTATTATTATTATTAAAATTATTAAATTCACAAATAATAATCTATTATCAGGCCACACACATACACACTGTACATAGTTTGTATGACTAAAGCAATTAAGATGCAAAAAAAGACCATGCATTTGATAAAAATAGGCAAATGGGTAGTACTCCACCCCAGTCAGCATCTGGCAGAGGATATGTGCTGCAGTCATTTACTGTGAATCTGAACTTTGTTTTGCTTAAGAGTCCATGAAGCTTGTAATAAATTAACTTATATTGGAGCAGCCATATCACACTGGCAGAAGAACCCAGGAGCATGACTTTTACTGCTCAGTTACCTGTACTTTTAAAAAAAAATTTGTAACCATGAATCAATATAAATTCTGCATGGTGTTTTACACTGTGTTTCTCTGCTTAATAAAATGTAAGAGGAAAGCTACAAGAAGAAGTGGGAGGGTGTCTAGTTAGAGCTCATAAAGGCAGGTCTATAAAATACAATTAAAAAGTGACATGCAATGCAATTTTAAGATTACATCTGCCAAGTGTGTTCATGGTATGACTTGTTCATGGTATGACTTGTTTTATATCAACTTGTTTGTACTGTCCTTGTTTAAAAAACATAAACTAGTTTTATTAATTTTTAAAAAAACAGCCCCAAAAAACAACACAGTCCCATTTCAAAATCAGGCATCAACTCCATGTGGTAAAGACTTTGATTTTGTCACATTTAAAGACAACTGACAGAATTTGTTCTGTAAGGCTGGTGATTAGGAAGATCTCTGAGAGACTGTAGCTTTCGCTGTAAGTCTGCTCCCCATGTGTTATGGAAAAGGAGGAACTCAGCTTCCCAAATCTCCCATCTCCCATCCAAGTGTTTTTACTGCTGGACAGCGGGCAGGACACGGGTAGGATATAACCTGTCTGCTTCCTGGCTGTGATTCAAGAGACAGTTAGGCATGCTGTAGCTATTCCTGCTCAACCAGCATCAGCAAGTGACAAAGAGTGAAGAAACACAGTTTTTTATATCTCCCTTGTTCTCACCCATGAGGTAGGCTCTGAGCACTCAAGTGACCCCAGGGATGACTGTAGACCTGCAGGGCTGGGTCCCAGACGTTATGAATACACCAAAGTCTTGATAGCTAAAAGGCCTGTTAGGCATTGAAGACTTTGTGAATTAGACTCAGCATTGACACCATCACAGAGCTGTCAGTCTTCATCTGAGAGCATTCCTAAGTGTATTTCTTTAATCTTATCCATCTTTGCTGAGACTTGTTTGCTTAAATGCTCAATCCAAGACAAGACATGTAATTGTTGGCAAGATGCAAACCTTCCCATTTGTCTGCAGCCTGCTTTGAGGATAACCATGTTGATTTTTCTTGCACTTTTATAATGTGGAATACACTATATTTAAATAGGGTGGGGTGGGGTGGGGGGAAGGTAAGAAGAGCAGGAGCAGAAAGAGAGAGAGAGAGAAAGATTCTGTATGTATGTACATACCTGTATTTACCAGACTAAATAATAAACATATTTTAATAGGTTTATAGGAGAAGCATAATTCAGTGCAGTGATAGATTTTAATGGAAATAAAAACCCCAAGGTGTTGCCAAGATCATGGCATTAGTTTGTGAGAGGAGCCTTCTGCCATCAGTGCAGCTGAGCATCCTGCCTGGATCCTAAGGCTCCAGAGACAGATATGCAGCTCTGGTGACAGAAAAATCTGTCAGTGGGAGAAGAGAAAGGAAGCAAAGGAAATGCACAGGCATCTCCTGGCATGCCTAGTTACTGCAGAGCTCATATATGATTTTATCAGTGTTGGTCCAGTGTTGCAAGAAACATTTTGACATAAAACAGTGAAGGAGTACTGTGCACACAGTGGTGTGGAGGGAGGTGGGGGAGCTTCATCCAAAAGCATCAGAGAAGTAAGTCAGTGCAAGAGCAGAGGTGAAAGGCTCAGTGGGTAGCTCTAATTTAGAAGGAAATTATTGCAAATTACAAACACATTTTAAATAGTATTTCACAGGGGAAGAAAATACTGGATTGCATTCCGGTTCTTTTGGAAACAGGAAGAAAGGTGGCAGAAATGGATTGGAGTATTCCAATGTAAAGATCCTGGATAAACTAACTCAGCTTCAGTCTTTCAGGCTTTCTCAAATGACATGACAGGATATCTAGCACAAAAACATGCTGAAAAAGGTTCAGATTTCAGAAACACAGTGACTCATGTGTTTCCAAAACAACGTTATAACTATCTGTTGTCCAAATTTCCTGCTGTACTACATGTAATGCACGTTCAGTGGTGCTGCTGGCATGCTTCCCTCTGAGTCGGTGCAGAATCACTGCCCCGGTTAAGAGTTAGGTGACCACTGCACAGCCAGTGCTCCTGTCATTGCAAACAGATGTGAAACAAATGTCCTGATTCCTTGTAATTCTCAGTATCCTTTTACAGATGGCACAGTCTAATTAATCTCTGACTTAGTGACTGTGAATAAAGATGGACACTTATCTTCTACATTTCTGTGCCCTTCCAGCTGATTACAGCAATTTTCAGTTGGATTACCGTTTAGCTCTGGGGACACAGACTCTAAGTTAGGGAAAGAGAATGGGAAGTTGGAAGGGAGCATTACTTTATGCATTTTCTTTGTTACAGTACTTAATGCAATGATATTATTCTTAATGCTACACGTCCTTTCCCATGGACATTCCTTGCACTGAGTGTTACACAAGCTTTAAAGAAGCATAGAAAACCATGTGGATAGGTGAAGAGCAGAGTTTAAGTGGACAGAATGACAGGTACTAGTCTTAACCATATTGACATGAAGGGATTCACTGATGCTGGGGAACAAAACATCTTGTCTACTCCATAAGCCCTGGAGTAATCCTCCTCTATGGTGATTTCTCTCTGTTCTCTATTTTCTATTCTGGGTCTTAATGCTGAAGGGAGGTCTTTCAGCCTTTGGGAAATCTTGACCTATGTAGGTGTTTACTGCAGCTTGTAAATGAACTAGAGGAAAGGGTAATAATAACGAACAACTAACAGCATTGAGTCTGAACTGAAACGATCATGGTCCAATCTGTTGGAAATGCAAAAAAGAAAAAACCTGAATACAATAACAGGGTCTTCTCTAATTCTCAGATGCCATCAAAAATATGAAAGAGAAAAGCCTTGTTTTGTTTTTCTTTTCTTTTAATATACTGGTGGACCCTTGAACAAATGACATCATAAGGCTCTATGTGCCTTCCCAGTAAAACTTTTGCCCTCTGTAAATGCCACTATTTCATACCCTGTGGAAATCTGGATATAAATATTCTATCCTAAAGGCAATTTATTTGAATGGATAGTCTGGCTTGGAGGAGTTGAATTTGAATTTCTCCCATAGCACATTACACATCTCCTGAAAAAGAGTGCATTTTTCAAATGTTAGGTGTTGCCTAACATATGCTGGAAAACCACCTTTGTAGATATGCATTGAGGCAAGATGGTATTTGAGTCTGGTGGAATGCTTTACATATTCATAGTGCCTGAAGGCTGGAAACTTTTTATCACCAGAGGAGTAGCAGAGATGACAGTAAAGATACAGTTCAGGCAACGGGAAAATGAGATAAAAGCAGTTGCTGAGACCCAAATTTTCTTCAAAACATTCCTTTTTTTTTTTTTTTTTTTTTTTTCCCCCTCCATGTGGAAGTCTAGACATCTTTGGTGGAGATGCACTGATTTGCAGGGCATGATGTACTGGATCCCAGGAACACCACTGATAAGTACAGTTTGATTCCTGAATGGTCTGCAGATGTAAACATGGATAACATAACAACTTTTCTTGGCTATAATGAGAAGAGTGACATGTCATGTCCTTGCAGCTCTGACTAAGGTAACTCCCTAAAATATTTCCTACAGCATTCTTGCTGGCTAGATCAGAATCCATTCTTTGGTAATGATAGTTTCCACAAATCTTACTCTTGGCGATACAATTCTCTCTCCAAGAACCTATCTTGAACGGCACGGCAGTAAAAATTAGACACAGTATTGAAGAGCAACTTAAATCTGTTGTCCTTTTTAACCTAGAGCTAAGAAGTCCAAGAGAACCAGATGATAATCTGGTTCAGTACTGTCTTGAATGATACAGGTAACTTCTTGCAATTATTCTTTTTTTTTGGCAATGACTTTCTACAACACCACGCTTGAAAATGCAGTTGCAAAGTCAGACAGGCTACGTTGAGAACAGAGATACTGAAAGATGGAGGAAGGACATGATGTGGGGGACTTTTATACTAGTGCTTAGTTTCTGTTTCTGCAGAAACAGGATCCTGAAGGTTTACTGATGTCTAGAGATCTCTGGGTGTGTGCAACCATACTCCTCTGCACACAATAACTGGAAAAATTGCTGTTGCAGCCTTGGAAAACATGACTTTTCTTCACAGTTATGATTAATTTAAACAACTGCAAGACACAAACCTAAGATTACAACTGACAACATAGCAAATAATTAGGGATGCTCTACCTTATGGGATATATTCATGAGTCATATTAAATAAAGAGTTATGCACTCACATTACATAAGAATACTCATGTACTCCATTACATGACATTAAAAAAACCCAAACCACCAAATAACAAAATATAGAGAATAATACAACATGCAAATACCTGGGAAAAGAAATAAAAGCTGTAGAATAAATAGTGCTATAAAAAGCAGTAAAACTTTAGCCAGAGACCTTGTAGTTTTTTGTACAGATTTACAGTTGTGTTTGATCCTCTTTCTTTGGTTTCTCATGGGACCCTTGTCTAGCTTTGTCATTCTTTATTACGAGACTGACATCAGTCAGCTGGTTTGTAGCCAGCTGCACTATAACAAACTGGCAGGGAGATCACAAATTACTGGAACTACTTGGTCATCTTGAAACTGAAAATGAAAGACTATTCCAAAATTCTTGATGGCGAAATAGACCCTCTTAAATGCCTTTTCTATAATAACTGTTTCACAGCATAAGAAGTCTACAAAGTTCAAACTGTTTCAGTTTATTTAGTGCTATGTTGGCCTTAAAAGTTGCAAGGAGTTCCAGCCAACAGAATCTGTCTCCTCCAAGAGGGATTCATTTAGTATTAGCAAATAAAATAATACATTGTTGAGGACCCAAACCTTTAAAGGCATAGACATAACTTATTAAGGAGAATGCATTTTCATACCATATTGCCTATAGCATTCTGTGTAATATACTCCATTTGTCTCATAAGGTTTACAGTCTAATGTGAAGCCATTAATAGACTGGGTAGGCTTTTGCATCAGCTACCCGAGCACAGTGTGTGACATATTTGCCTGTTTGACTGCCCTATTTGCAAGTTTTTAAAGACATCCAGCTCTCTTGTGTTGAGGTCATTCACTTACAGCTTTACAGTTCTAACCTCACTCCACAGGAGTATGTAGTGACTGGCTGACTGCTTCTGAACATCTGGCTGAGGAGAGCTTGGTGAAGTTTGGGAGTATCTTCCTAGTGTTCTTGTGACTACGGAAACACTGATACAATGTTTTTCTCTGACTCTCCACTGCTAGGTTTTTGGGTGGAACTGCCCATGTCCTGAGGTAGCTTTTTCTATTGCATGCTATCCTTCTTATAATTTCCTATTATTTCTTCTACAGTTTTGTGTGCTCAGTAAGGCATTTTATCCCCTTTGAAAAGTCCCCAAAGTAAAAATAGCAGAGCAGTCCACACAGTTAAATCAATTTTAGCGGAGATGATGTCTCTGGCAGCGGGAGG
>VZRN01004510.1:140027-194643 GCA_013397935.1 Dasyornis broadbenti | reverse complement strand
CGGCGGGGGGCCCCCCCCCCCCCCCCCCCCCCAGCTGTGAATATCTGGAACCTGGATACAGCCTGGAGCAGCCATGGCTGTCTGTACCTGTGTTATACCAGTCCATCTGTGATGCTCCCACCCCTCTGTTGGCAGTAGGAAATGCACCTCTTGCATTTGCTCGGGCCAGGACACAACATGAGCTCAATATCCCTAGAGCTAGAACCAGGCCGTTTCACTGTACCCGAGGGCCAGGCTGTCAAGCTGACTGCCACCACAGACTCATCCTCTTGGTGGACTGGATATCAAGGTGACTGCTGGAAGCAACTGATCACAGCCCAGCATGGGCGAACTTCAGGACCAAAGAGTACCTAAGGGGTTCAACAACAGCAGGTAGGTGCATGTTATTTGCATGTCAGGTACACCCAGTGGTGCCCTCTCCAAAACAGCCCAGCACTAGAATGTCTTTAGATCCTCAAAAGAGACTCTTTCTACTTGAGTTGCACAGGTCAGTGACTTCTCATGCAACTGTCCATTCATCTGCTGAAGAACTGTCATCAGAGTGCCACAACGTGGACAGCTGCTAGTCAGGTTAAGCAAAACTTGACTAGTTACTCTAAAATGCAGTACGATACAATGAACAAGTGATGGGGCTGATGGAGAAGGAAATGACAGAAAATGGACTTCTGAGTCTTCCATGACTTCATACATACTTTGGCTAAACATTTTAAAATAAATGTGGTCAAAAAATTCACAGCTTCTCTCCAGCTGCCTGTTGGCTTGAGGTTTGTGGCTCTAGTCAGTAACGAAGGTAGTGAATTGCATGGAAATTCACACAGCACTCAGAAAAAGGAAGATCTTTCAAAGCTCTGTGACCATTCCTTGCAAGTGTTTTTGAAGAGGGCAGAGTGCCCTTAGTGGGTCTTTTCTTCCCCAGAAATACATGATAACATCTACACATAACAGATTATTCACCAGATTTAGCAGTTAAGCTTGGTGCATACTTTCCATGTGGTTCAAGTGCTATAAAATACTCCACAGAGAAATGCTACTGACAAATAACTAATATGCAAAGAACAAGAACATAGGGACCCACAATCCAACAACACACAAACTCCAGAGTGTTAGTAATTTTTTGCCCAAGAAAAAAAAAAAAAAAAAAAAAAAAGCAAGATTCACCCTGAAATGAAATAGCCAGCTGAGGGTACTTCAAAGGTATATTCCTGTATGAGTTATCACTGCATGAAAAACCAAACCAAACAGCATTCCTACTCCCCTCACAAAAAAAAAAAAAGCGAATTGCACTTCCCACTTATGTTCTGTGTTTTACTTTGGTGCTCACCTTTTCAGTGAGTTTTTAAAAAAGTTAATTTGTTACTTCACACTCAACAATACAGCATGCAAACTGTGATGCAGGTCCAACTGCATGTGAGTAACAGCTGCTGAAAGAAACCCAGCTCCTTGCATGGAAAGCAGAGCCCTGCTGTTTCTGATGGAACCTTCCCCTAACTGCCAAAATATTTTCAAAAGCAACTTCTCCAAGGGCTGAATCAGTGCCCACTGAAAGCAAAGGGAAAGATTCCTATTGATGGCAAGCATCCCAAGTAAGCCAGAGGTCTAGGTTGCCCTTGCCAGAAAATTTTATGTGCATTTTGATGGCTTTTAAAGCTTCTCTCTTTGTAGCTGTCTTTCATATAGATCTTACCATGTGATTTTTTCCAGACACTTCACATACTGTATGGAGCAAGGTTGATGTGTTTCTATCCCTGATTCAACAGAAAACATAATTTTATCAAATTAATTTTTAAGAGACCTGCTTTTGTCAGGGTGCATGGGGAAGCGTATGAAATGTTTAAACATTCTGCTGTCCAATGACCTGATTTTCCCTGTATAAACACATGGGATGAAGGTAAAAGACTCAGTCATGTGTTAAAGAAAACGATGTGGTACCCTCACAATAAAACTATAGAAGCCAGGTTTTTCACAAGTTTACTCAATGGTTGAAGTTTACTTGCAGCTTGTCCTCAGAGGTAAGTATAGACCTTCCAATGCAGATGGGGATTGTGTAACCTTATGGGACAGTCTCCTAAGCTCTCAGGGAAGGTGCAGGAGCCTGTGGTCACGTACATACTCCTTTGATGCCACTAAATGGCAATTTATTACCAAGGTGTGAATCTGGTGAATAAACCTGTCTCAAAGGGATTCATTGGGGCATGAGTTATCTGTGAAAACAGACAGGAAAGGAGTGAAAAACTGTGCATCTTTAGGTAAGGGTTTATTTCTGTAGAAGCTCCAGCCCATCATTTATTGAAATTGCGATGATGGGGTAGCTGGCTGCCTACAGACAGCAGTATAAACAAGTGCACTCAGAGAGCAAAAACTGTCCCCTTCTGTTATTCTTTAACTAGATTTGGTTTCTCCTGTTGGAGTAGAAGCAGGAACAGTACCTGCAGTTGCAACTAATATTTTCTGTATTTTCACAGACCAAGATTGTTTTAGGCCAGATCAGTTTGTTTAAAAAAACGCAACACCCTCCTGCCGCTGCATTAAGAATAGCAAATTTTTTTACATCTTTCATACCACAACTAACTATTCAGACAAGAAATCACAATTAGGTGGAGTTTTGGCTATAGAGTTAACCCCTAACTTCACACTCCTTTGGTGTATAGTGTGTCAAGAGGACAGACATGATGACATGAATCTGAGCCACCCCTGTAAAAACAGGGAGCTGGTGGCATCATAAAGAAACACTGCAATTATTTCAAAAGCTTAATAAATCTAGTCACAGGAACACCACAGTCAAGAGTTATCTGCTCATGGCAAGTTTCACAGAGGCAGGATATTATCTTTTGCCCATTGTTGTGAATCTAAATGCATCCTAAATAGCTGCTATATTTCCATAACAGAGGACTTTAGTTATGCAAATCCTCCCTCTCAAGCCCAAGGATGCCAGACAGGGTAGGTGAGATTCAGCCTTCCCTTAGTTGCACTTCTATGGAAGAAATGCAGAGCAAACATGAGCTCTTCCGAATTCCAAACACACAAAGCCAGCATGAAGTGTTACTGGAAATCATCTTCACTGCCTCTGCCACTCTGTACCAGCCAGACCCCTTGAACTCTTACTCTGGGAGGTGAAGGGATGTACACGAGTTTGCTTACGCTAACTTGGACTCTTTTTTTCTTAAAAAAAAAAAAAAAAAAAAAAAAAAAAAAAGTTTTTACTGAAGAGATAAATAAAAAACCACCAAATAGCCTTCCCTCTCTTCCCATGATCGGCCTGTAATTTGAATGTGCAGTGGTAATTTCATAAATCAACCTCCTTTTGCTCTAAGAGAAGCAGCCAGATGGGCAGTGGGGACAATGTCTCTCTTTGGTGTGGCATTTGGTATCTAGCCTGGTACTCAAATGTGTAGGCATTTCTCCTCCCCTTGTATTACAGCTGAATGACTTTGCTGTGTTGATTTGAAATGACCTGACTAATCTCAACTTCCTCTAACAGTTTAATGAAATGTCAAAAGTTAACAAGGTTCACGGAATTGAAAAAAAGACCATTCAAACAATGATGAAAAGAAACACATGGACAGCAGTTTTTCAATAGTCTTTGGGCTATTGGAAATAATTCAATGAGCTTTAGCCAAGCTGCAGTACAAACATACTGAGATGGGACCAAAACAGCTGCATTTTTCATCTGGACTGTTTAATCTATTTCAGGATTACAAAAAGGAGATATATAAGAAAAGCCATAATTAGGTAAATTTAAAAAAAAGAAAGGGACCCTTCATGCCCCTCTTGGATCATCTGGTGTTTGGAAATACAAACCACAGAGCAACATTTATGCAGCACTCGTTCCACCATCTGAAATTACAGGAGACAGAGGTAGCAATGATCTGGGCAAGTTGAGTCCTGCTCCTTTCCAAGAGAAGTTTAATGGTGTTCTCAAGTGCAAAGGAATTGAATACACTGATCATGGTTCCAATCTCGTAGAATATCAACTCAGAGGGAAAAGCTTGCACTGTACTCCCCCATTAAGCACAGTACAATGAGCTTAACCAAACACATCAGTGCTTTGTCTATCATTATTTTACTTCCTATTAAGAAGCTATTGAAAACTCCACTAAAATAGCATTTTCATTACTGAAGACAGCTCCCAGATTTTGTGAACTGCCCACAGGAATTAACTTCTGCTTCCAGCTGAAGGAAGGAGAGACACTGTTTTGCGGGTACCAGTACCCATTATTGCCAAGCACTAATCCTTTTCCCGTTATTAATTTTTCCTCAGGTACCTTTGCATCTGTTAAAAAGGTGACATGTTTAGTGCAATTGTCTGATGCACATCCTTGAATGCAAAAACATGCTTTCCAGGGGCTACCATGGAAAAGTCTCTCACCTCCTTCAGTCCCATTTCACTGCAGAATCTGGCCATTGCTGGCTCCTGCTCACAAGAGTCTCTAGACTGAAGACTGTATATCCTAGCTTCAACTGTCTCAGTATTCCAGAAAGCCTCTCCTCCCTCCCATTACACCTCCAGCTGTGGTGTAACTCAGTTATACTGCTGCTGCCTCCCAGCTTTCTGGACATCCATGGATGGATGGATGTAAACTTTTTTTTGTAAGCTCTACAAATGAGTTTCATCAACCTTAGGGCTGACTGCATGGCCTTGCATGTTCATTAACACTTTCCCAGAGTCAAGCACTCAAAGACAGGAGACGCCAGGTTAGAGAAATAATGGGGAACCAACCGCTAGGGCAACCTTTGCAGTCACAAGCTGACTCCCTATGGAAAAAAAGGTTACGTGATCATGGAAACAGAAGACAACCCTTGTGCAGAAGCCTGGTGGAGGAGGGAACAGTCTGGAGGTCGGGCAGGCAAACTGTCAACATGACAAGGAGTTCAGCGTTACAACCAAATGCCATTATTACTTTTACATATTTTGAATGTGGAGTTTGAAAGACTGAACCTTTAAGAAAACATGCAATGCTACAATAAAATGTCCTCCCTGAGACCCTCTGTTTACATGATGCAATGTTTGAATCCCAAATGCTCATATTTGCTGCAAAGGTCATTGAAGCCACATGATTTAACACATTAGCATTACACTGCCAACCCAGAGAGAACAGGAAAAAATTATTTGTAGGAACAGATGCAGCTGTGAGAGACTGGAAGAGCAAAGGAAAACTGAGAGCCAGTAAGAACAGCAGAGATTATGACGACCACTAGAAGCTGAAAGGAAGAATTAGGGCCACGATAACATTAAAATTGTGCTAGGCCATTAGAGAGAAGGCAATAGACTAGTACAAGCATGGATATAGAGAATATATAGAATATATAGAATACATAGAATATATAGAATATGTAGAGTTCTTCCTCATGTCATCAGAGAAGACAGACTTGTAAGCCGTATCATCTGTTCCTTGTGCTTAGAAAATGCAACTACTTCTGTTCATCACAATGCTCCTGCTGAAAAACTAATCCCTTGGCATCAGAGCTCAGAGTGTGTAATAACCAACAGACACATCCACAAATTCACCACACAAGCATGTCCACAACTGCTCTTGGAGCTTCCTGGGAATTCCCCTGGCTACTTATGCCTTGGCAATGTCTGAAGGTCACACTGGGTTAACGCCTTATGTATCTTGAAATCTGGATTTCAGCTTGATGGTATCAGCACAGAGGATTGACTGCAGCTGCTCAAACCTCATGCAACAAAAATTTCAGTTTGCATCACTGAGTTATCACATAATATGGAGGGGCTGGATTGTCAGAGTGCAATGAGTTAGGGATGGTGCCAAAGAGCCTGGTGCTGTTAAGAAAAAAACCTTAGATTCTTAGTCAATGCCCAGAACTGAAAATATTTCACCTCACAGCTTACTTCAGCAAAGTTTAAATGTAAAGACCAAATTCAGTATTTTCAGCAGAAATTATTTTTCTTCTGAGAGAAGGTAATAAATGACATTTCACAATACACCACTGGGTCCATATATTACTTTCTTTGCTTTGCTAAATCACATGATGGTATCCTGGAACAGAGAACCTATGGAACTGAAATTAGCTGGCCATCACTGCAGATGAAGGGTTCATTTGTAAAGAACCACATTTTGTGCTTGCACAGAAAAAGACACTGCAATCTACCTCTGGTCTTTTACAGCATAAGTTGCCATTAAATTTTAAGATATTATTTAATTTAGGGTGCTGCCAAAGAAGAGAACCCCTGAAAATGCCAATCTACTTACACACTCCTAACTTACTTCTGATGTAGTGAAAAATCTCAACTGCATGTAGTAAAATTAAAAATACTTTCTCCTAAGAAAGTGTGCTTCAGGACAGAACATGACAATATAATGAAATATTTGCTATCACTCTAATGCTTACCAGTTTATAATTCAAATCAAAGCTTTTAAAGGCTTGTATAAATAAACAGTGCAGCAAACATCTATCTCTGTAACGCAGAGCTAAAACAGGCTTTTAGAAAAGTACTGAATAATTTCCTTCTAAATATTAACTCAGTCATACATTGCGCAACTGAAAAAAGAGATAGATACAAAATGCAATTAGGACATTTCACCAAGAATTCTGTCTTTCTTAGAAATTTGTGTCGACTACTACATCCTAACAGAATTTAATTCTGCCAAAATCAATGGACATTTCACTATCAGCTTCAATGCCAAGGATATAAATCATGGAATCATATACAAATGGAACATGGAAGGATATAAACAAATTTAAGTACCTGCACTCACAAGGGCTTGTACCTAAATTAAGCACTGAATCTATAAGAAATAAGGACAAGGGCTTAATATGAATAAGCCAACAATGCTAGGAAATCTGTATCTTTTGTCCTTTCCTTTTGGTTTTCAGGTACTCCTCTTGTAAGTGTATACAATGGAGAAAATGACCAGGATGGGGCAGATAGTTCTCTCTAACACAGAACAGATGATGGACGTATTCTCCAATTCTGATTTAAAGGCATAGAAAGTTTCACAAGAAAAAAAAAAACCTGGAAATAATCATTGTATTCCGCAGATAATATTCCAAACCCATATATCTTGTATTTCATACAAAACAAAGAGTATTTAGGAAAGTGAGTGTCCTTTACACAGTTTGAGGAGTCGAGTATAACAAATGGATTTACACCATTACTAAAAAAATTCACATAATTTCCCAGAGAAGCATGGTAATAATCTAGGTTATGTTTTGCACCGTCTTTCTGATGAAAATATGAACCCTTATCCTGCAATGTAATTATCTTGCCCAACTCCTACTTCACAAACATTGCACCACTCCAACTTTTTTCCTCTTTTACTTACTGTGGAATTTAGCATTGCTTAGAGTTCTCTTTCAATTATTCTACATTTGTTGATTATTTTAATGCACTGAAATTCTGCATAAAGAGGAGTTTCTACTCTTTCTCCAACCGCAAAAATACATTCCAGTAGTGTTTGGCAACTTAAATACTGCATGTTTTGGGTTAAGACACAGACGGTAGGTGAAAGAAGGTGTCTGTTTGCTTACGCATGTACACACTCTTAATTCGTAAACAAGATGTTAAGAGAAACGCTGCACCGCAACAAAACCTTCCCAGATTCTTCCAGCTTCTGTTACGAATTATTTAAAACTTAAATTCTTTGACTTCATCCATATTCTTGGACTTCATCCATGATTCTGAAGACTGCTGGCTTGGTCTTGTTGCTCACATCCAACATGTCTAGAGTAATGGGAGAGTAGAGTAGTGGGAAAGTGAGAGGCCACCAGAGGAAGACCCTACAAGGGAGGGAGCAAGCCTGTGATGAACAAATGCTGTGTACACCATGCATCCATAAAACCACATACAACTCCTGAGAAGACAACTTCACAGCACATAATAGCTCAGTAACAGAGTTGAACTGAGGTCAAGCCTGGAATACTAATTTTAATTGTCTTGTTCTAGTTTTTTTATCCCCCTAACTTTTTTGTATTGTAAGATCACAAATAACTTGTGTACATATTGGTTCTGAATAAAACATTGAAACATGAGCTTATTGTTTCTCTTTGTTGGAATTTCCTAGAGGAAAAATACTGCCAAAACAATTTAATAGCATATTCAAAATTAAGAGTGCATTTTGACCCAAGTGACTATAAATTAACCTAAAAAAAAAGAGGAAAGACAATAATTTCTTCATTTTCCAAACAAATCAGAAAAATAACTGCAACAAAAGAGCATTTCAAAGTCATTGAACAATACTGAGAAAGCATGTTTGCTAATCAAGGTAAGGAGAGTTCCTTTAGAGGAAAGACTTCCACAGCTTGAGGCTGGAAGCTTTGTGTTTGGAGAAATGTGCTGTAAAAAATTAAAACATTTGAGCTTCATTAATTTTTGATGTACTTTCAACAAAACCAGGAGAACTACATCACTCATATCTGAAGCATTTCACTTCTCATAAAATGGTGTTTTCAGAGGATCAAGACGTGTCCTGTCAAGCACCTGAACAATGTGTTCTGAATTTGTTTCAAAGGTGCAGCTTTTCTCAAGATCATCACATTGAGGACTGTTCTCATGCCCGACAGTGTTGCTCACGGCTGTTGCCAAATATCACAGTACCACTTGTGACAGCCATGGGAGAAGGGACAGTTTTCACAACAGGAATTGTGCAATCAGATTAGCCAGTCCAAGGACAATTATAAAGATGTGAATGATCAATGCTGGCCACGTCAGCTGCCCAGCACGGTGCAGGGAGATCATGTAGATGAGTGATGGATACACGAATACGAAGGCCAGACCACATGTTGCTCCGGAGTATCTGAGGAAATGGAGGGAAGAGGGGAAGAAGAAAAGAAAAAAAAAGGAAAGAATGCTTTGCATTTATTCTTATTTCTTCTTGTCATTTCCCCCCACCAAACCAATGAAACTGTCTGGATGAACACTGTCTGCAACTGCTAAATATCAATTTCTGTTCCTTACTGACCTCCACCTCCTTCATCAGTATTTAATTATCACCCTCTGTGTTGTCCAGCCCCCTGCTAGCCTGTACCTGCACTCTGACATGCCTATATCCTTTCAGTCACACCCTGTGATGCTGCTGGGGACTGAATCCCTTATTTTGACTTGATGTTTCTACTTTCTTTGGGGAAATTTGTCAACATGCAACAGAAAGAGACTGGACAGTGCATTCTTTGTTACACATCTTTTACTGTCAGAACTGCAAATCTCATTGCACCCCAGCAATCTGAAGACACATATCAAAGCATTTAAATATAGAAATGTTGCTGAATCTGCAACTCTTATTTTAATTTATTTAATGAGCTTCTTGAAAATCATTCTCCAGACCTAAAAGGAACAACATGCCCTTCTGGTAACATGATCAACCACAGCAAGGGAAACATTTAACTGTTCTTTTTCTAACCTCTCCCTTTCAAAAATGTTCTCATTATTTTCACCTACTAAGCAGCCAAATGTTATTAAGTAACAACGTATCTTATTTCATATATTTGAACATTCCTTTCACAAGAAAGATCATAATACATAGAAATTATCTGCAACACAAAACCAGCAAACATGCAAGTTAGACTGTATAAAGACAATTAATCTGCTGGAAATCCACTGTTCAACATGTTTGGTTACTATGCACAATATAGACACATTAGAAGAGAAAAGTATCAGTTTGCAAACAGAGGCATGTATTGCGCAATGTTTAACCAATTAGCTATTAAGAAGAAATTCTCCCTGTTGGGGCGCTGAGACACAGGAACAGGTTGCCCAGCGAAGCTGTGGATGTCCCATCTGAGGAAATTTCCCATCTCAAGGCCAGGTAGGATGGTGCTCTGAGCAACCTGGTCTAGTGAAAGGTGTTCCTTGCCCATGGCAGAGGGGTTGGAACTAGGTGATCTTTAAGATCTCTTCCAACCTTAAGGTCCATTCTATCACCCTAAGAGTCTATGATGGTGATTAACTAGATCACCTCTCTTACTGGAATACAAAAAATTTTACTACAAGGAGAGGTAGAAGAAAAAGAGGAAATGGGAAAAAAACTCACAAATCAGCCACTGAGCAAAAGTAAGTTATTTTGCTACTTTGGGCTGACCCAAGTCTATCATTCTGGTTTTATAATTGCAGATTTCTGTATTTTTAAACACCTCCCTCTCCTGGTTGCTTTAGGAAAGATGTGAACCAAGAATAAATGACAATGCATATATATATATGTTCATGTCAAATGTAGTAAATAAGACTCCTTATTATTTCCTCTAATATTTTCCAATTATAGAAATCCTAGCTTTTCATCAATGTAGTAAATTTAAGGTATCATTTAGAGGCACAACTTCGATGCCACTTTCCCCTTTAAAGTTACTTGCTTTCTTGGATTTTTATTATGGACCTTCAAACCAGGTCCAAATGGTCTTATCACAAAACAGAAACTTGAGAGAAAGCACAAGATAACCAAGCAACTTTTCTTCTGGCACCATATTATTTTATGAGCATAGTTACAAGGTCCTCAGATACAGCTCCAGTAAAACTCAATCACTTCAGACACAGAGGTACAATAACAGATAGCTGCTTGTCAAAACTTTGCAAGCTAATTGTTTATAGAGCTAAATCATTGTTCACCACTTTACAAGGTATAAGCTTCACAAAATATAAAGGTACAATTATTACTGCTCCTTTTCAACATCAAGACACAAACATGTAGTAACACCACAGGCAAGCAACACTCACCTTATGATACCTCCTATATTTGGATAAAATCTTGCCATTGCTACTCCAGCTCCTACAATGGCTAGGTTCAGGATGAGCACATGGACAAGGCTACGGGAAAGTGAGGAAAGAGTGTTAAAATCTGTTCTATTTATTACAAAATACCACCACTATCTTTCATTTACACTAACATTTAACTTGTACATGGATGGTGTTTTCATTTGCATGACTCACTCTATTAAAGCTAACTAATTTTACAGCAAACATGTCACCTACTGAATATTCAGAGTGCCAATTCCTAAATATTTAGTATTTTGACTTAAAATATTCTTAAGGAGTAAGAATGTGTAACTTGGCAATACTTCGGAAAAACATCATAGATGGTACACAGCACTCAAGTATTTCAGATAGATATTCAAATACCAAAGAAACAATACTGTATAACTTAATTCCCACAAAAAAGAATTAGCTTGTTCACAGAATGATCTAAATTGCTCAAAGTGAACTAATGGAAACCAGAAAAAAGGAAAAGATGCATCAAATGGAAAACATTACAAAGACTATTGGGGGGAAATAAAACCTTAAATTTTGGACTCTACTGCATTTCGATAGAGAACAGACATTTAGAATGTTAGATGTCTTACAGTATATGAACTGTGCCCTATTTATGCTGAATTTTTTGCTGAATTTGTTTTTACAAATAATTTCCTGTTACTTTCTTTTTGCTTTCAGGATGAGAAAAACAGAGATTTTTCTGTTCTGCAAATACAGTTTTTGCTGCATGAGACAAATTCAAGTGCAGCTACGCACAGAGCTGAGACTCAGAAAAGTATCACTTTTCTTTACAGAATATGAAATGTTGGCATATTTTCGCATAAGGTAAAGTCAGGAAATATAATAAAAACCTGTGATATTTTGGTCACACAGCTGTTTCTATGAAGGGAAAAAAGAATTCACACAGAGGAAACATACATACACTTACAGGTTTTGTTTATTCTTCTGGAGGATATGATTTCCTAAAATATACAAAATCTGTAAGCCAAGGCTAATTTTTTCTTCACTGTAGAAAGTACGTGTATTATGGAGGATATAACTAACTAACAAACTTTTAAAAAGCAACAGCTTCCATGGCTAGGGCTGAAAGGCTGCCTGCCAGTTTCCAAGTTATGAAGAAAGATCAGAGACACAGAATAGTCTCATTAAAGTTCAGGGAAATGAAGGCAATTAAAACACAAAGGAATAATTTAAGCCATGGACTGCTTTTAACCTTCACTCTTAAAAAAAGACAGAAAAAATATATTTAATTTTGTACATGACATTTTAACAGTGGTACAAGAAGGGTACGATTGACGATTGCAGTGGGACTATAGCAGCTGTTTAAAAAGAACTTAATTGGACATAAACCTGGTAAAACCCCATGAATAAAAACAAAATCCCAAGAATCCGACTTATTAGGGACAGAAGGACCGGATGCACACAGCTTCTCTAATACTGCTAAGGAAAGCCAGTTAACTAAATTGTTCACAAAAAAATGCCTGCCATTAAAAAGGTCTACTTCCTTTCTCCCCATACATGTGGCAGACCACAAATCTTACTATCAAATAGCACAGTTGAAGCAGAAAGTTTATGGACACAGAAAATGACAGTACTTCTTCCATTCTTTTTTTTTTCACTGAGATTATTTTTTTAGCAAGAGGGACTAAAACCAGTGCAGGCATACTAATTAAAAAATGTTTTGCAAACTTGTGCCAGTTCAGAGCATTTTAGTAGAAAACCTGAAAAAGCTGAAATATTTTATGCTGGCACACTTTGAAGCACAAGACATGATTTTGTTGCTCAAAGCTGTTATTTTTTAAAAAAGTTAATTCTAGGTTCTTTTAATTTCAAAAGCAAATGGTGGTGTGTGTATGTTTGGTGTGAACTGAAACATTTTTCAATTTCTTGATCTGGGAAAAGATTATTGGGTTGAGGGGGGGAAAAAAGTGTTTTGGCTCAGTTGAAAACAATGGTCCCCAAATGTTGAAGGCTCCAAAGCAATTCAGTACTTGTGGAGTAGCACTTTGCAGTTTTAGATGTTAAAATTACGCAGAATCCTCAAAAACAATACCAAAATCAGAAGCTCTGAAAAGGTTTTGCATCTATCTGTTTAAATGTGAAAGATTACACTGCATTTCTTCCCTTACTCCTTTTTCTGCCTTGAGTTGTAACCATGTCATTGGATAACAGGTGTTTAACCTGCAAACCCTTTCTTTTACTTGGGCAGATATTCACAGCTCAGCTAATTTCTTGGATGGGGAAAAAGCCTCAATTTTAAGTGAGAGAAAGGCATTACCAGTTAGAAAAAACCCCCTATCCTTCTGAATATAGTGAAATCTGACACCTAGGGCTACTAGTAGCTATATTATTGGAGACAATACTTTCCCCGAACTCTTTTCCTGAGAGTTCCAGGCAGGTGTGTTCCAGACATGACAAGCATTTCTCACAGCCTGTGACATTTTAACAAGTTCTAAATTGCTCAGGTTTAGCCTGACACTGGCTTACAGTACAATTAATGGTCACCACACACTGTGAAAGGACAGTCAGAAAAACAGCATTTGGAGGCAGGGGACATAACCATGCCACCCTACTTATTACAACTACACCAAGAAAAGTATTTAGAGGATATTAGAGATCAGAAAATATCTGGCCTGTTTTTGCCTAATCCCCCTGGTCACATACATGTGTTTTTTAAGCAGTGTAACTCACTCTCTTCCTCGTGGTCAATGGCAGCAGAGTTGGGTGGCCCATGGCAGGGCTGGACTGTCTGCCTGGGCAGCCTGGTTAGGGCTGCTGCTCTAAGGCACAGGTTGGGTTGCCTGAAGGAGGCTGTAATTCACAAATTCACCCACGGCACAGGTTGGGTTGCCTGAAGGAGGCTGTAATTCACAAATTCACCCACGGCAAGACTTTTATATTTTGTCCTTAGACTCCATACTCTCAGCTATGCAGATGAAGATTCTAGCTCTTTTCTACAAAGGGAATCACTGCTCACCTGCAAAAATCTGCAATCGCACAAAATTATTAGCAGAGAGGAGAAAAAAAAAGAAGATTAAAAGAAAATGCAAGCTTTCCCCCAAGTCTTGGGTTTTTCTCTTATGGCAAGGTTAGCCTTTCAGACCGACAAAGTGGAGAGACAACCTTGTATGCCAGAAGATCATTAAAGTCCTCTCCTGTGGAAGTGGTAGTTACAATTAAGTCACTGAATAGCAGTGCCCATATATATCTAATTAACTTTGGCATTCTCAAAGTAAGAATCACATCAAAAACAGTGAAACCAAGCCCTAGTGCAGCGGAAATTTAAAGAAAGAAACTGATTTTAAATCCCTGCAGGTTTTAAGTCCCCTCAGAAGTTCTGGACTCAGCATGGAATCATAGGATAAACACACACAATAATGGAAAAGAGAAAGCAAGGAAAAAAGCAAATCAGGATCATTCAAGTAAGAATTTTTGAGAGGTTACTGTATCTAAAAATGCATTTCTTCCTGGAAATCTCACTCAAGTGACATTAGTCAAATGACTATGAATCACAACCTTTAGGAAGTTACACAAAAGCTAGGTAAAGAGCAGACAAGCAAACATGCATGTAAACAGAAGAAATGTATTTCATCACATCAGAAGACATCTGTGGGAGAACTGGCAGGTCTGCTGGGCTACCATGGAGTAAAGGGAGGACAATTATTAAGTAAAACTAAGTCACTTTTGTTCATCAGCTTATTTAACCTCTCAGAACATTAAAAGTTTTAAGACATTAAAAAGTTTAAAAAAATTATCAGGTGACTGTATAAAGCACTTTATGCACACCAAATGTGCATATGTGGTTAATAAAGGGAATCTCTGTCATAAATATCACTGTAGCCAAGAGGCAGTAACGATAATAAAAAATTAGCTTTCCCTACATATAAGAAGATCCAGAGCCACACAAGAAACAGCAGATAAAGCACATACCTCTGGCTCTAAATCAGCTGTTAAATGACGCCATTACAAATATATCTCATTTTAGAAAAGAAAGCAATTACTCAATACATAACATTTTGTCCTTCCTTAACAACACCAGGGAGAGCACAGAAAATGAACAGTTCCTTGGGTTTTGTCCCAGTACATCACCTTCTCTGTTGTAATCTGTATACTAGCATACATTTGGCAAAATAAAAGAAGGAATTAGGATGTCTTCTCTTGTTTCTAAATCTTTTGTAGGAAGTAGAGAAAGGCTGAAGGATTTGTGGATCGAGTGCACCCTCAGCACCAAGCTGTGTAGGATGCAGTGGACATCCTGGAGGGAACGGATGCCATCCAGAGGGACTTGGACAAGATTGTGGGACCCTGCAAACCTCATGGAGTTCAACAAAGCCAAGTGCAAGGTCCTACACCTGGGTCACTGCAATCTCAGACACACCACAGACTGGGCAGAAACGTGATTGAGGGCAGTCCTGTGGGGAAAAACTTGGGAGTAATGGCTGATGAAAACTCACCATAAGTCAGCAGCGAGTGCTCACAGCCCAGAAAGCCAAGGGAATCCTGGGCTGCATCAAAAGGAGCGTGGCCAGCAGGGTGAGGGAGGGGTTCTACCCCTCTGCTCTGCTCTGGTGAAACCCCACATGGAGTGCTGCATCCAGCTCTGGAGTCCTTAACATAAGAGGGACATGGAACTGCTGGGGAAAGTTCAGAAGAGGCCATGAAGTTGGATAGGAGGACTGGAGCACCTCCCCTATGAGGATAGGCTGAGAAAGTTGGGGCTGTTCAGCCTGGAGAAGAGAAGGTTTTGTGGAGACCTCACAGACACCTTCCAGTATCTGAAGGACCCTACAGACAGGGAGGCTGGAGAGGGACTCTGACAGGAACTGGAGTGACAGGGCAAGGAAGAATGGGTACACACTGAAAGAGGGAGATTTAGGTTAAGTACATGGAAAACGCTCTTTACTGTGAAGGTGATGAGGCACAGGAACAGGTTGCTCAGAGAAGTTGTGGATGCCCCATCTGTAGAAGTGTTCAAGACCAGGCTGGATGGAGCTCTGAGACATCTGGTCTAGTGGAAGGTGTCCCTCCCCATGCCAGGGTGGCTGGGACTAAATGATCTTTAAGGTCCCTTCCAACCCAAAGCCCTCTGTGTGATGATATTTGTAAGAAGATTACATGCCTAGCACATCTACACATATATTTGATTTTAAGATAGGCAGAGACACAGGTGACAGATACTTGTACATAAGAGCAAGGAGAATCCTCCTTCTTAGAATCAAGGATGCTTTTGCTCTCCTCCTGACTGCTGGAAGACACAGGATACTAATTTCCTCTTTCAGACAAGCAAGCTCCCACTGTTCATCTTATGTCTATTGTGAAATCTGGGAGACAAAAAGGTTACATATCATCTGTTTAAGCTTCTAAGTTTGGAAAGACTGAGCTGCTTCATCACTCAAGACTATGGGTTCATAGGATACCCTACAGATACACACAGAAAAGAGTTTTTCATAGAAAAATAGCACTACAGAGTATCTAAAAAGCATGGGAAAAAAGAGATGAAAATCAAGTCTTCAAGCAATAAAAGCTCTCTCAATGTATGTAGTTTATCATTATAATCCAGTTTAAATCCATGGCTTACCAGAAAAAGATAGGATATGAACCATGATGTTGCTGTTAGTAGAATTTGTCTTGGATTAGACAAATAATCCAGAGCATGAATTGCAAAACAGCAAACTAGTATCTTGGTGCTTTATTATAAACAGTAACAGAGAAGTAGTAAAGAAAAAAGAGTAAAACCCAGCGAATAAAGTTGACCTGAGGAATACAATCACTACTAGGAAATAAACACTATCTGGCAGCCCTGTAAACATGTGCAAGATCAAGCTATATGCTTTAAATTGCATCCATCCAAAATTCTAAGTACTCCATTTAAAACTTAATGGCTACCTGTTAACTCTATGCATGGCAGTAGCAGATATCCACATTTGCAAATAAATGCTGATATGAAAAAGCCTGGCTTTTAAAACCAGTGAGCTTTCACGTGAAGCAACCTACAGTTTAAAAATCAAGATAGGAAAATTTCTAATGGAGACTTGGACCAAAGGAGTAGGTGTTTCTGCTAGGCTTTGTTGCTGTTTTCGTTTGGACAATTATAGCCAGAAGGCAAATTTACAACGTTCTCTCAGCTGCAAAGGAAACTTAATAAAGGAAAGATGCACCTATGAAAAGACATGATTTAGCACATAGAATCACAGGTTAAATGAGGCTAAGTAGCCAACAGAGATCCTACTGTTTTCTCCGTTTTATCCGTTGGGTTCACTACTCACACAAAATTTTTTTCCAGGCACATGACCCAGGATATTCTCCTGCATATATATACCTTATACAGATATCTAAGAGGTAAAGCATGAGTCTCTGCAGGTCAATCTTCTTATTGCAGAAGAGCTGTTAGACCTGATTAATGAGGATTTTGAGAAAAGAAGCCAACTACTAGTAGAATGCTCATTTTCTTAACACAAAAAGCCACAGAACTTAATATTTCCAGGTAGGTTCTTCAGAGTGAATCAACAGATGCTCCAGTAAGACATCGGCCTATGTCACTAAGAGCAACATCTTTACATTTGCAAAATGTTTCTCTTCAAAAGCAGCTCTGGGAAAAAATAAAAATACTGAAGCTTTTCCTAGAGAGGTGATAGAGTGCTACTAAAGGAGCTTTGTTAGCTCAGGTGACTGTGAGAATGAGTCATGAAGACACATTTCACAACCGGGTAGTAAATCTTTACTGTCCTCTCAGAGACATGTCCTGTGCTTGCTACCAACCTTCAGTTAGTCTTCACTGCTTAGAAAAAAAGCAAGGGCTGATCTTGTAAATGCACAGAAGTCAGAGTCTGAAGGTTAATTGAGTGATTGCTGTAGCATATGTGAGACACCTCAGATGCCAAAGAGTGAGAGACAGTACATCAGCCAGAATATGCTAACTTACCACTATAGGTTAGAATGATTTATGTGGCTTCCTAGAAATCCATTTTTGACTTCTCAGAAGTTTTAAATACCTCACTATAAGGAGTCTTAAAAAAAAAAAAAAATTAAAAATGAGTGAAGCTATCCACAGGACATCCTGGAGACAAGAACCAAGCAAACATCTGCATCATCAAATTCGTCATACCATGAAGGCTTAAAACAGCAAGCTGGAATTAACCTGAGAAGACACTGGTGTGAAGCTGTAGGTTCTAGGAGAGGGCATGAGGGAAATGAAAACCATTCTGGTCAGAGAGTAACTGGAGGGAGGAGATAGGAAAAGGCACATCCACATAATATAAAGGACATGACTATTTCCCAGTGGCTGTGAAATCCATCTTTAGCACTTAAATAAATGGCCTTGTTTCCAACAGTAACTTGCAGTAGTTCCTAAAAATCTCCTCAACGCTGAACTGCGTACAATTTAGTATCAAAAAAAGCAGGCACTTATTTCACTGACTAATTTTAGGCATTCAATTTCTAGAACTTCTCATACTTATTTTAGGACTCAGAAGAAACCTGAAACTTGGAACATCTTTGTAGACCTGAACTGCTGATGCCACAGAGGAAACACACATTCCTTCCTGAGATTTTTTTTTTCCCTTTCCTCCGTCAACAGTAATTCACAATATAAAATAAGAAACCTGGAGATAAATGGAAACTTCTCAGCTGTGACAAACTCAGTACTCTAGTAGTCCAAATATAAATGTCCTAGGTTTTATTTAAAAACAAACTAAAACTGAAATCTGGATCAGCTCTTCCCTGGAGTACAGACGCTGTAAAAATGCAAGGGTGTGGCTCATCTCTGAAATTAGCATGTGAAAAGCTATTTTTATAAGCATAGCAGCAGCCCTGATAGCACAACTAACAACTCACTTAGCTATTAGCTCTGTTTAAAAACAGATGGATGATTACTAATCATGCACAATCAAAACACAGATGACATACTGAAAGGTTAGTATCTGGAGTATATGTCCTTCACAACTTAAGGACTGCTAGATTAAATGCTTGTGCACTAAACAATTTCTTTTCCTGTACAACTTTTCTTTTGCCATATAATTGCGTAACACAAAGGGACTGTGCTGGCAATATTCCAGTTTATGAACAAAATGAAGAGCTAAACCAAAAGAACTTCCCCTAATTCTGCTCTGGTAAACTGTAGCAGTCCTGATCTGCATGCAAGTTTATTTTGCATGCCTATTCAGTGCGAGCCTACAAATTCTGTGAAACTAGCTTATGAAACGTACCTAATGTACAAAGAAAATCCCCCAAAACCTAGCCAAATTTCTGACAACAGAAAGCTAGTTAAGCAAAGTGTGCCAAACTATTGTCAAGAAACAGACGTCTTACCTTGGGTAAGCATTTCCAAAAAACTGTCTTAATAGCTGAACTCGTGCCAGATAGCCCAACAGTGGGTATACAGTCATCATCTGGAACAGCAGGAATATTCTTGCAACAAATGACATGATGTCATCACTGGGAAAGTTATCTAGAAAATTCTAAACATATAAATAATGTTACACATCAGTGGCGACTTGATTACATGTATCTGCTGGTTTTTAATATCTGTGTAACAGAAAGAATGGGACAAAGTCCAAACAACTACAATTGCTAAATGAACTCCATAACATGAAATACCGTCTCCCTCTTTGACAACTGCCTTGCCACCAAATAACAACTGATTTTTGAATATTACTAGGCTGATGGTGTCAGTGTTAATGTTAGTATTACATAAGGAATTACTTTCTAGTCTTCTGAACATCCTCAAATAATCCAGGCTGTGGAAGGGCCACCTCACCTTTCAGGCAGATGGATTCATATGTTCCTATTATCTGTCATTTCATAGCTACTTATTAAAAAGTTATTTAGTAAGTAAAACTGCATCACATCAAATAGGGAAGAGATCATATAGTACAAGTGGGAACATCTGAAAAAGTATTTTAAGACTTAAGATAGATATATACAAATGGCTTCATAAGTACTTGAGGTAACTACAGAAAATAAATGGGAAGAAAATCACTCATTATGTGTTATTTAACTGTGGATTTCATCCTGTGAAATTGTTTCAGGTGGTTCAAAAAATAATTTCATGGTTTAACAGTGGTACCAGTTCCAACTAATCCACAGTCAGAGGAAGCCTTTCAATGCTGCTTTATTGCGGCATTTGAAATGAAGAAGAAATGAAAGGCCCAACTGTTCACTTGTTCATTTTGGTCCTTTCTTCATCACTTTCACGGAGTATTTATTAAATATTTGCTTTTTACAGAAATATTGGGAACCATTTATGAATATAAATGAGATAACACAAGCATTACTCATCTGTTCATGGTAGTGCCCATGAGGTGAGCCAACTGACCACAGTCAAGGGCAGATGTGTCCGCCAGGGTCAATCACGAAGCAAGAAGCAGTAGCTGGGGTTTTTTTATTGCATATTTATTAAAATGTTAAGGATAAATATGGTATCCTGGCATGTATTAGGAAAAGCATTGCCAGCAGGTCGAGGGAGGTGATCCTGCCCCTCTACTCAGCCCTGGTAAGGTCACCAATGGAGTTCCGTGTCCAGTCCTGGGCTCCTTGGTACAAGAGAGACAAGGAGCTCCAGGAGCAGATCCAGCTCAGGGCTGCAAAGATGATCACGGGATTGGAGCATCTCTCTTACAATGAAAGGCTGAGGGAGACGGGCCTGTTCCTCTTGCACCTCATCAATATATACAGGTATCTGAAAGGAGGTTGCCAAGAGGATAGACCAGGTTCTTCTTTGTGGTGCTGAGCAATAGGACAAGAAGCAACAGGCAGAAACTGATGCACAGGAAATTCCACCTGAACATGAGGAAGAACTTCTTTACGGTGTAGTGACCAAGCACCGAAAGAGACTGCCCAGAGAGGTTCTGGAGTGTCCCTCACTGGAGATATTCCAGAACCATCTGGAAGCAATCCTGTGCCATATGCTCTGGGATGGCCCTTCTTGAGCAGGGAGGTTGGACCAGATATCCCACTGTGGTCCCTTCCAAAAAACTCATTTTGCCATTCCATGAAATACATACTGCAGTAAAATATCTCACCTGTTCAATACATTCTTTGGATAATGGTGGAGAAGGAAAAGATGCAAAAATTATCACTCCAACATACAGATACGTTAGTCCAACCAGGAAGTATGCAATAGAGAGATCTCTCACCTGAGGAAAAACAAGATTTTATTTTGGCCAGCATTGACACACAAAACCAGATGAAATAAAAATCTCATGGGAAGATTTCTATTTTGTTTATTACTGTTACCTTTATATGCATTACTTTTTTATGTTTACAACTATCACTTACACATTTCCACTTTTACCTTCTACTATGTGAATGGGGACTTCGGACCTGGTCCTGATCAAACCAGAAAGCTGCAAGGAGATACCCCAAAATGGACCTAGGCAAGTATTATTTATCCCTTGACATACAGAAAAGGCACCAAGAAAAAGATATGCTAATAGATGTCACATGTTATTGCTGATGCACAAACGTACACTACTTACTAAAACAATCAAGAAATCCCCTCTACTTTCTTACATTCAGCTATTCCTACTAAGACCCTTGGGACACAAACACACCTGCCTAAGACAGAAAGCCCAGCAATGCCATATGTTAAATTTCTTGTCATGAACAAAATCTTGCAATCAAAGACATCAGCCTATCCAACCGCAGATATAATACAGAGGAATTTAATCAAAGGTTTTTAGGAGAGAGTGATGAAGCTAGAGTTATACATCCATACTTAACTATATTACATACACTTAAGTATGGATTTAAACCTAAACTTCAATGTTCAGTTCTGAAAATTCTGGCTATCTTTATAAAATATATAATACATTTGAATATTTTCTACTACACAAAAATAATTACACCTTTATTACAGTTAATTAGTTTTGCTGGAAAACAACCAGCAAAACTAATTAAGTACTTTATGAAACTACAGAATCCACATATACATCGGAGTGACCTCACAGCAATGTATGTGTCAATCTCATCTTTTGGAAACAAAGAGGGAGACCATTTGTTTCTAGTTATTAGCTAACTATATTCTGTATAAGCTTATGTTACAGTACAAAACACTATCACCTTACAGCACACCATTTCTTCAGCTGCTCCTAATCATCAGCTTCTTAAAGGATTACTAGTAATGTTTCAATAGATTACCCTATTTCCCTAAGACTGAGAAACAGGTCATACTAGCTCTAGCACAGCACCAAATTATTAGGATTATACTGGTTTCCAGACCAGGGTGGTAATTATCACCTCCAGCCAGCTCACTGAGCATGACCAAAGCTTGCTCACACCTGTGTATGGAAATGTTTCTGTAAGTGTTTCTTCACACTATCTTTATGAAGAAAGATATCCTACATTGCTCTAGGCTCTGCCTAGAGGAAAGTATAAAATGCTAGATTATGAGTTTTAAGGGAAGTTCAGATGGAAGCCAGTTTTTGGTCACAGAACTGGAATCTCCTGCTCCTTTTGCCAGTGCCTTTGGGGTAGAAGATTGCTGTCTGATGAGGAGTATTATTTGCCTCTTAGATGCTGATGGGAAAAAGGCATCAGTGTGCTCTGAACATGTCTCCTAAGGTGGCCTTCAAGCTCCCAGCAGCTGCATATTTCTAGCTGCAACAACTTCTTCCTGCTGACCCGTTAAATGCACATGGAAGATGATTCCCTAGAGTTCACTCTCCTCATACTGGTGACTGAGTAAGGACTATCACCTTTCATCAGAAGCTGAGCAGTAGCATTTTCTATAACTTACATGCAGAATTTCTCCTAGTGACATGAGAAGCAGTATAGGTTTTTTATATAACATCTACGTCTTCGAAAGCACCAGTGCCCACCCTAAAAACTGATTTTAAGAATACTAAATCTGAACATCCAGATTTCTTACAGGAATTTATCAGCAACTTCCATTAACTGCAGGACTCAGAGACAAACCACAGTAAGGTGTTTTGCAAAGAGATACAGACTCTCATCTCTTGAAGACAGGACTTGCACAATTTTTCAAAATGTACCCAAGACTTTCTTAATGCACATCATCTGCCAAAATCTGCTTTAAATTTGGTATTTTCAGTGTACTTCTAATGCATAAAAACAGCATAGTAATTCAGAATTGTTATCTCTACTCTGTCTACAGGTAAGTTCTAAAATCAACTGTAAAACTATTTTTGCTGTGACAAGTGCATGCAGTTGTGAGGACAAGAAATCTGAAATAAAATTCTTACTTTGGACTTTGGACTTACTTATTTTGGACTACACATGAAAAATGGTAGATAGCTGGTATGCTATTACCTCCAACTATACTAACCAGTTAATGTTTCTAGAGTTCTTAAGGGTGTGTGCTTTAATCTGCACCTAAACTAAGTGCTGAGGTAATTCTGATAATGTATTTTCATAGCATACTAAAAAGAAACAGACAACTTGAAAACCTGAATTTATTTTTTCTAAACATCCATCAGCTCCCTTCCAAACCTATGCTGCTGTGTATAAGACGGTTATCTTTGTACAACACACGTACAACAACGTGTGTTTGTGTACATAACAGGAACATCTTTTGATTAATGTCCATTACTCTTCAAGATACCTTGGTTCACTCCCTAAAGACCTTGACAGTACTGTTTAGACAGCATAATTCCAGCTAAAATCAAAGGACACATGAAGAGAGATAAAAGGATTAATTTTAAGTAAGAGCAATGACTGCACTTTTCTATTTTAAATTTGATACTTGTGACATTTACATTCAAAATGGACATAGCTGTGGTGAAAGCTGACTAAGCATAAGAATATAGCAATTCTTACAGCCAGAGTTAAAGAATCAAATGTAGAAAAAACCATGTTAGAAGAAGGAAGTATTTGTGGAATCACTGTGTTATCAAAGTAATTATCTAAAGTAACATGCAGGTCACAGTCCATAAGGATCACAGCCTGACACCTGCCAAGCCCTTGACAAGTACGCCTGAAGTAACAGGCAGATTTTGAGGTGGAAATTGGAGAACATATGTCAGCTGCAGTTACTGTTGACCATGAGCTCTCCTGGTCAGATGCACAGAACAAAGTGTTAGAAAGAGTCACTGGAAGAAGAGAAAGTTGGGTGATCAAGGCTGGCAGCAGCAGCAGAACAAAAGAAGAAATCAGCCTCCTAACAAAAGGATGAGTCTGATAAATGAGGTGGAGCTAACAAAGACAACTCTGAAGGTACAAGACATTGTATTACACCCACAGACCAGTCACCACTCAGGCGCTGGCCGGACCTGCAGCACAGAATTTGACACAGCACAGAGAAGGCTCTGTGGCTCTATGGATATTTCCTATGTGGTGCTGCAAAGAACAAGCAACTTACAGGCCTTGATTTGCCTGTTGTATGCCATGGAGAAAATAGTTCACTTTCTTCCTCAGTACCAGTGAATGCTAGTTTGTAGAGTTGCTTCTTGGATGGAGAAGCCCATATCAGTGCTTAGTAATGATTACCACATTCAATGTACTTTTTGATCATTTCATTTCAGATTATCCACTTCTCAAGAGAGATGCTGTCTCTGTAATATCTCAACAGGACTTTGATCTACATCATAAAAATGTTCATGCCTGTTCATGCTTCAAGGGCAAGTGATAACATTTAACTGGGTGACAAAAAAAGTCAGGATGGATGATGCTGTGCATAATTTTGGCTGGAAAGAGAAACCAATGGTATGCCAGCATCAATGGGAGCTCGTTCTCTCTACAGGGAATAAACAGTGTTTCAATACCGCCGAAAATAAGTACCATTTACAGCTTCATGCCTTCTGCAGTTAATAACTGGACAAAAAGTATCTCCCCACTCCCAGTCTTTCTCCCAGGTTCCTCCACAAACAACTGTTAGGAGGCAGCACTAGCATATTCATACTTGTAGATCATGCTGGACTTGTGCAGCATTTGTGCAGTTGCTCAGGGAAACTGATCACAGATATGAATCAGGAAAAAAAACAACCAGAACCCAAAACTAAACCCCTTTTTGTGGCTGGGTTACATTTCCTATGAAATTTGTTTCCAAATCATTTGACTAAGCACTGTACAAAAACTTACACTGATAAATACAAGCAGGCAGCAGCAGTGGGAGATGGGACCAGGAAGCTCAACTCTGAACTACAGACTAAGAACCTGCTCACAGGGCTTCTCCAGGCTGTGCTGCTGACATTTGGCTTACTCTGGTGCACTGCTCTTCTCTTCTCACACCCATGCCTCTGTACAGGAATAGCAGCCAGAAGAATCCTCCCCTATGTGTTTTAGCTTTGGGCTGTGATACATGCCTGTGACCAGAATGGAAGCTGCTATTGTTTTGAATTTCTGATTCCATAAAAGGAATGTTATTGTTTCTCTTACTTTTTTCCACCTCCCCAAAGATTTCTTCTATGACCGCTAGTTTCAGCAAGTTTTGTTCAAGACTAAAACCGTGCTTTTCCAGCTTGCCAAGTTCTATGCCTTTTCACAGAACTCTGGTGGAAGTGAAACAGTAACAGGTTGATCAATAAAACAGTGAAGCTTTTATTTATGGAGTTACATCGGTATCACCCCATCAGATACTGAGAGAAGAAAGCATCTTTTTGTAAATACATGAGGAAAAAATCCCCCATGACTTATCACAGAGACCCCTATACATATGTAAACCTCCCACTTAGTCCAGCAGCTTAGTGTCATAATCACAAAACAGCTCTTCAAGAGCATAGGTGCTTCATTAACATTTCCAAAGCACTTTTAAGATCTAGATGAAAGGCTCCTGTACAGATACAAACAGGGGAAGTTATCTCCAGCCAATTAAAACTCCTACAAGAACTACACAGAGATTTGATTTCCCATTAAAAATCTTTCCTGCTATATTTCAAGGTGTCCTTTCCAAGCAATTTGAACATTCTTCTGGAATGCAGTTTTGTCAAGGGTTTGAGATCTATCCTAGGCCTGACTTGGAAATTCAACTTAAGCTTCAGGGAGGGCATTGAAAAAGCTGATTCAAATGCAAGCAGCGGCTTCTTCCTCCTTCACACAGCAAAAGCAAGCTGGACAACACTCCTGGTGTTGTTCTTTGCATCTGATCGCTTGCTCTGATGTAAATGGAGGGAGAAAATCCACAGGAAAACCTTGAAGATGGAATGGGGGTATTAGGCTTCCTCTGCAAATAGACCTGATTGCTGGAGATCAAGCCTTTAGAATTTGAAAGCCACTGCCAAAGAGAAATCTTGCCCTTCTCTGCATCATAAGAGTTTCTTAAGGAAATCCAAAAAAAGGTTACTTAGCTTTCTTTGTCCAGACCTCCAGTTGTTAAACTATTTTCACAGAAGGTTTCCTGCAGAAGAATTCATGACTCCTTTGCAGATAAATTCATTCACAAGCTAATCTTGATTCACAGGCACAAGGAACTAACTATGCAGACTATTAAAGCATAAAGAGGTCTTGCATTGGTATGTAATCTGCACTTCACCTTCTAATAATCAAACCAGACATATTTTATCTGATGTGTTGTATAGGCATCTAGCTCTCAGTGGTCCTGGTTGAGCAGGAGGACAAGATGACATCCACAGTTTCCTTACAATCTCAAGCATTCTGGGATTCTATGATTTTGTACCAGTTGTTCATACAGCTAATATTTTAAAATCTTTGCATGTTATTGTAGGTACCTTTACAGCTAAGATTTTAACGAAGCTGGACGAGAATCCTTGGAAGTAGGGAGAAAAAAATAATAAAATAATTACAGTAAAAGTTTACTCTCAGCCTCTAACTGTGTATCGTGTTTACTCCATTTTGTATTTTATAATGGGAAGATATTAACAAAGAATCCAGTTCCATCTGGAGGAGCAGATCTTAACTTTCCCAAGGGCAAAGCACCAGTCCAAAGACTACACATCTCAAAACATCTTAATCCAGGCTTCAACTTTGAGCATTTCCTAAATTGTGCCAAGTTTCTCTATGGACCTTGACTTGAATTGTGACAAAACCACTGAAGCAACTCTGAGAAAAGGTATTACCTAGACCACAAAACTACAGCTCAGGACTCTGCTAAAATCAGTCCTGTACCAAACATTCTCCACCATTTTTCATTCTAAAATCACTCAGTTTTCGTTGAGTCTTATAACATTGTCAGATCGTCTGCCTCTTGTGTGCAATTTGGGCACTTAAGGCCAGCTTGACCACAAGTAATTTTGGGGCATTCCTCAGTGCTTTTATGTGAATAAATTTGTAATGTGTCTGTTACTCCCTCATAGATAGGAAAATAACGTGTAACTTTTTTCTTATCAAATCACAGGGGAAAAAAGACTGTTGTCTGGCAATCTGGATACAAATGAACACAGTCTTGTGAAGTTACTTACATTGTTTTCTTGATTCCTGTTATTCTGAAGAAGTGTGATGACACAATTATGGATGAAGAAGGCAAGTGTTAGAACCCCTGTGAGCTGAGGGAACAGAATTCTAAACTCTAAAGGAAGGAAAAAAAAAAAGTGGTTGTAAGTTACTTCTTTAAAGCAAGCAATGCCAAAATGCAGATGACATACAGTGCTCTAGAGAGTAGTGGCAAACCCATGAACCTCCACCTTGAAATGGGACAACCTATCTCATCTTTCACCATAACCAATGCAGATATTTAATCAGGAAGTACAAAATGCATGGAGATGGTAGTTAGTATAGAACAGACTTTTCAGCAAGGCTTTTCTGATAGACTCCAACTATCAGTGATTACTAGGCTAACTTAAGACTCACACATATTCATTTTCTGCTCCTCAACAGTTTAACTGCAAGTCATTTGTAAAGTCAGAATGGATGGCAGTGAGGCTGTGTACCTACTAGTTCCTGAAAAGGAAGATGGAGGGAAGGAATAATTTGCCCTGTAAGCACTTTTAGTTATTAAGAAGTCACTTATGCGATCAGAAGAAAAATTACATCTGTAGATATTTAAGAGGTTCTCCTTACAAGCCAGGGCATAAAAAAAGGCAGAGCAATTCCTTATCATGCTTCACAGCATGTGTGAAAAAAATTTGTCTTCTTGTGAGTAGCATTGCTCCTCTTTTAATACTCAAAAGATGTTCACAAGATGGTGTTCTGGAAGTGCAGAAAATGATCTAGGAATTCACCAACACATAATGTCATTAAAGTACCATCTTAGTTGGTACTACCTAGGGATGTATTTACTCTTTAGAGTGTTAACAGCAATTACAGACCCCTAAGATAGCTCAGCTTCTGGAAAGCATCCAGCGGTACAGCAAAACACTCATCTGAGGTTCACAAACCGTTGCAAAACAAACCACAGAGAACTCCATGCAAACATATTTAAAACAGACTTTTGTAAAGTGTTATGCAGTTAGGAAGATAAGCACACCCCAGGCAACTAGTGGAAGGCTTATCCAAGCTGAAAGAATATACCTTCCCTAGAGTTAGGTTCACTGTATCTTCAATACCTAACTAACATGATGTGCTACTGATAGAATTGGGAGTGCAAGTGACTTTTAGGCTTGTTCTCCACCCACTACTTTAATCTCAATAACAAAAAGCAAACTAACAGTTTCAGAATCTGTCATAGTTGTATTTGTACGCATTAGCTACATGCTTTGTCTATCTCCTAGCAGTACTAGGAGATTTTGCCAAAATAATCAAATTACTGGGTGCTCTACTTCTCAGTGACCTGTGGCACATGTGTCACTATAACTCATTTTTCTCATTTGTTTCTAAGAACATAAGAAGTGATACTATTCAATAGTATAGGACACAGCTCCCTGGAACTAACTGGTCATGCAATTTTGACTACTGTAAAGGATGGGGAAAAACCAGCTAAGACCTAGCCCTGGTTCTCTTATTCCAGGCTTCTTAAAACAAGAAACTAATCTCTTCAGGCTATGTGTTCATGCAAGACCAAATGCCACTTGTTTATGACTATGAAGTCTCACAGAGTAATTTGTAACAGAAACTTGGAAAGAACAAACAGTCACCGAACAACTTTCAAGAAAATAAAAACATACTGTAGAGCTAATGGGTATTTGAAAGAGAAGAGGTAAGATTATGGCCTAAAACTTGAGACAGACCACAAAGAACAAGAAAACTGTACTTGCAAATTATGGTAAATGAACTATTTCATTTAAGCAAGACAGTGTGTGGAGAACTTAAAGCACCTTTAACAGTCAGTCTGTCTACAGTTTGTCCTTTTTAATTGCCATTGAAACAGGCATGATCTGAAACCGGTGCAACCAGAATTTAAAATAATATAGGTGAAACAGGACTATAGCAATCTCTCTGTCACAAGATATATGTTGGATATTCCTCTTACAGGCACTCCTCCTCATCTCCCCTGTTGATACCATCTCTTAACTACGGAACATCACTGGGAAAAGGATTCCCTGTCACTTTGCCGTGAGAGATCCTTCCTCTACATGCAACAGCAGACAGCCTTTCCTCACTTTATTTATGTCTCAGAGGTGTTAAAGGTGAATGAGAAAAAAAATATCTTAAACTCATCAGGTATGTTTCATTACTGCATTTTAACTATCTTACCTGGTACAAAGAATTCGTTCTCTGTAAACCAGTTAAATTCTAAGTGAATTCCCAGATGAGCAGCCTTTACAGTAACCAGAAAAACTAAGTAGACAACTGAAACCGTACCTGGAAAAAAAATGAGAGTCAAACACCATGATGTTGTAGAAAGTATTTAAGAAGGGTTTTATTTCTGCACCATCCAACTAGTTACTAGTAGTCCAAACAGTTATGGTTGGTATTCATTCCTAATGGCAGACTAGGTCTAAACTTTTTCTTTACTTCTCTTAGAGGTGAGAGAGAAAAAATAATGCACATGCACACAACGTAAACTTTCAGCAAGTTTAATGTTCTCCAGGTGCTGATGACAGTGGTGGAAGTACCCTGTAATCCTTGTTGCTGGGTAGGTAAGAAGGTCTTTAGGCACTAACAAAGAAGTCCCAGCTTCCGCTGCCAAGATTTCAATCTCAGCTGAGACAACGTTGATCACAGTACTCCAGCTATTAAAATGTTCATCTAGTCATTGACTTTTTGAACCAAAAATCTCAACAATATCTGAAATTACTGCACTTGTTAACTTTACACTGGGAGCTAGAAGTTGATAATGACATTTCAATGCTACTGATTAAAACCTTGTGTTAATTGTAACTTTGGATAACCTTTATTATAATACCAGATTTGCATTTAATCTCATTGGTTCAGAGGCATCTAACTGTACTCTGCACAGCCAAAGGATAACAAATAATATCACAGACAGGTATAAATGCCTTGCTGTGTATGCCTGTGGGATGAAGGGTGTATGGTCTTGGCTCGGGCCTTCGAAAGAACAGTAACTACCTAAAAATTGAAGGAAACTGAGCAACAATACTTAATGCTACTGCAATGCACCTCCTGGCCAATAATGCTGCTATTGACTAGAGAACAGGATGTAAATAAGCAAAGACAAATCCCAGCATTTTTACAGTTTGGCATATAGGTTTAAAAAAGACATAATTTCATTCTACCAGTATCTGCAGGGTTAAAAAATAAACTGAGGAAATTATTATTTGATTACATAGAGCACAGTCAAGGAATTAAAATAAACGGTTCTGTACTTGAAGATCAGCTAAAATATTCTGTAGTTTCCTAATGACTTCTGTTTCCATGGGTATCAAGATAAGTAAAACTTCTCTACTGAGGTAAATTTCAGCATCTCAAAATTGCCTTCCTTTTTTCTTGTCCTATAAACTTCCAGGTTTACAAAAATTAAGACAATTTTGAACAGCTTCTGAATTACATCATCAACTGAAGCAGTGACTAATTAATACTCAGGTTTTTTTATTTCTAATGTTATATCTATCTACATAAAACCTACATTTTTTTGCACAGAAGGAGTATCGAGTACCCAAATTCCTGTATGGTATTTACATTTAGTGGTTTCAGCAACAGTAGATGCAAGCTCTGATAAAGTGTCACTATGGAACAGAGGACAAACCAGACCTTCAAATCCCTGTCCTCTACTTCCTTTACAACACATCTCCAACTTTTTCAGCCTCTGATCCTCATCTACTCTTCCTTTTCTCTTCATTGTAGGCTTCAGTGCTATCTCTCAGACCTCTTCTACTCCCTGAACTGTGACCAACTCCACCCATCATGCATGTACTTTACTCACTTTACCAACCCCACCCACCTTGGCTTTCTGTCTCAAGACATGCAAGCAAGAAGTCACAATTGTTGCGTCTCCAACACAGAAGAGTCCACAACTTTGGAAGCTGGGACAAAGAACAGCAGCAGGTCATACTGACTGACTAATGTTGTGATTAATTAATCACCTGATTGGCAGCAAATGACTTCAATTGGTCAGAACCAACTGATCTTTGGGAGTAACTGCTGGTTTGACATGTTTACCAGAGGAGGAAGGGTATGCCTGGCTACATCAAGGTAGTATGTATCAAATGCGACACAGTACTATGTATACAACCATTTGGGAAAATCCATTGTAGATGTAATGGAATTTCTTTCACAGGATTACTAAGTGAGCAAAAGCAAGAAAAATTAACTCCCTATTAACTGTAAGATTCAAGTAAAGCAGCACAGAAAGCCTGTGGGGTTAATAAACCAACGAACAACCCACTTTGAGGCATAATATGGGCTGCCTGCAAAATACTAGAAGAGCAGCTGGAAAGCCACCCAGGCGAAAAGGACCTGGGCGTGTTGGTTGACAGCAGCTGAACCTGGGCTGACAATGTGCTGACAGGTTGCCAAGAAGGCCAATGGCATCCTGGCCTGGATCAGCAATGGTGTGGCCTGCAGGACCAGGGCAGGGATTGTCCCCCTTCACTCGGCACTGCTGAGGCTGCCCCTGTGACATGAATACTGTCAGTATTGGGCCCCTCAAGGCAAGAAGGACAGATATTGAGAGGCTGTAAAATGTCTGGGGGAAGAAAATTAAGCTAGTGAAGGGTCAGGAGCTCAAGTTCTATGAAGAGCAGTTGAAGTAGCTGAGGGTGTTTGGCCTGGAGAAAAGAAGGCTCTGGGGCAACCTTATCACTCTCTACAACTGCCTGAAAAGAGGCTGTACTCAGATGAGGATTGGTCTCTTCTCCCAGGTGAACAGCAACAAGATGAGAAGACACACCTTCAGGCTGTGGCAGTGGAGGTTCAGATTAGGAAAGCATTGTCAAGCATTAGAACATGATGTCCAGGGAAATGGTCCAACCATCACCCCTAGATACAGTTTAAAGACCGTGTTGATGTAGCACTTATGGATATGGACTTGACAGTGTTGGGTTAATGGTTGGACTCAGTGACCTCACAGAACTTTTCCAACCTAAAAGATGTTATGATTCCACTCCCCGGAGTAGCTTTCACTGTCTTCTATACACTTCAGTCACAATTAACCAATGCTTTAATAGTATTTGTTACCTACCTAGAACATTAAACTTTGCAAAGAAGGATGGAGACTTCAGATTTAGCAGGGGTAGAAGAACTGCAATCAGGTAAAATGGTACTGTCTGGGATTTGTCCCACCATTCCTCGAAGAGTTCAAAACCTGTTCTGTTGCCAGAAGAGAACATCACACTCCTGTTCTGTGGTGGGAGACCACTAGCAGCACTTGGACAAATGACTGGAAGAAAGGAAAAGAAAAATATCCTAGGCGAAAAGAGTTTTACTTGCACAGAATATTCACAGCCAAGATCCCATAATTTCTGGTGCGTTTTACCTACTGAGGATTGCTCAAATGCAATGTTCAACATCTCAGTTCCTAACTTCTATTTGTTTTTTCAATCATGAATTAATTGCTAAAATTCCACTGCTAGGCACCTTGCATTCTAATCTGACTAGCGCTACAGTTCTTCCAACTGAGCACAACACAGATGATAATTTATCAGAAGTCCAAGTGGTGACACAGGATCATCCTTCAAGATTGCATACCTATAACGAGGTCTGTTCAGTGCTTACGTGCACCTGTTGGATTCAAGTCATAGCAATACTGCCTTGCATCTGGCTGCATATTTAGCATTCTAATCTGACCCTGCACGCTTCAGTAAGATTACATCAACCAGGATGCAAATGTATCTCTGTACAGAAGTGCCTGAATTCCTGTAAATTGCTCCACAAACAAACAAACAAACAAACAAACAAACAATGTCAAGAAAGCTACTGTAACAACTGGCAGGTCTAAAAGGCATGCACTGAACCAAAACACTCTTGTCATTTTTGTACCATGACAGGGGTAAGTACATCACTGCCAGACACAAGAAGTTTAGGATGTGCTCCGGCAAAACTGCTAAGAGGGAATGTCACACTTCTCTTACATGAAGGTTGATTAATGATAACACCTGAACAAGTGACTGTAACAAAACCAAACAAAAAGACCCTCTGAGGAACAAATATTTGAATTTTCTAACACATGCCTATGAAGCTCTGTGTTGAAATATAAACCTGTCCTATTGTTCTCATAATGTCTTATTTTAAATCTTGGCATCCCACAATACGTGACAGCCACTACCCTATGTTGGCTGCATAGCCCTTTGGTCACAAAGGCAAAGGTGTAAAAAGCATTCTGACAAATTTCTTGCTTATAAGAAGATTGTTTCACAAACCTTGAAAAATGCTCCTTCTTACTGATCTCCGTAGTAGCCCTGAATGTCCTGTCATGAGTCACTTGAACATCTGGCTGCCCTTAATTTTGTGTAGCAGCTGCTTTAAATCTTCTAGTTGGAGGAGGATAGTGTGGAGTATTGTCTACTTTGCCTCCAAGTTATAGCCCCTGCTGTGTAAGAATGGGAGAGAACTGCAGAAGCAGGAGAGGGCACAAACTGGTGCCTTGCTGGTAAGGACTCTTAGAGCACCAAGATTAAACACTTGCCCAAATGCAAAGCAACCGGTTTTCAGAATTATTTCTCAACTCCTTTGCCTGACTCCAGCATCTGCTCTCCAGAAACACAGCCACAGCTAGTGTTACATACAGCTGCCCAGCTGGTACTGATATATTCCATTCCTTATGCACACAAGATAGAGAAAGTTTCTGCTTCCTGAGGAAGCTGTTTGGATTCAGTCACTATTAGAGGCAGAAACATTCAGGGGTTGACAGTACCTGCCCTGCTCTTGAATAGTTCAGCTTATTCTGCCTACTTAAGAACCCTCAACAGACCTATGTTCATATATGACTGCAGTTTCTTCCCTTAGCTGTGCAAATGTCAGACTCTCCAAAAAGCACAGGCGGAGGCTCAAGTAGCTTGACACTTGTTTCTTTTTTACACTCAGCACATTACAGCTGTTTTACCATAAGTTTTTTTTTAAAAATAATCTTGCTGCAAAACTAGCGAGTAGCAAAGCTGCCCTAGACAAGATTTTCAACAGTAAACAGAACTAAGGCGCCTCAGATTTAGGGTGTGAAAGTTAAAATTCCTTAAGGCAATTCCTCATTGTGCAACCACCGTTAAGAAGTTAACATTCAGGCTTTTAAGGAGGGTGTATCTGGGCATACACAAACTTGTATTTGGCATTTTAATACTTATTCCCACCTCCACTTTCTTAATTTTTTTCTTCCCCAACTACACACTCCCAGTGTGTGGTTATTTGTGGAAGTACAAAACCCAGGTAGAAAATCACAGTTTTTTAAGAAACATATAGTTACAACTTATGAGATATACTTTATAACTGGAATGTGGTTAGGCATGGAATCATGATGATTTCGTCTTTAAAACCCCACCCCAAAACTGGAAAGACAATACTGTAAGTGCTTCTTACCTTTGTTACTTCCATTGGTGCCAGGAACAATATCTGTTACATTAATGTCGTGAACAAAGTCTGAAAAAAAGAAAATCTCACTATCAATTTCCCCAAACCTGCTGTTAGGCTTTCATCTGTTGACTTGACTAAAATTAAATAAGAAAATATTTTGGAAAATGACACCATTTTTGGAAAATGAAAGCAGCTTGCACTCCCCCCAGACCCAAGAGGATATTTTCAAACTATTGTAGAAGTGTTTTAAAGTAGCTCCACACTGTATTACTTCCTTCTCAGAAGCCCTGTCCATTTATAAAGTTCCTGAGACTACCCACTCCCAGGATTCCTGTTCCACAAGCACACCTCCACTTCTCCCAGCTCCTCAGTTGGTAGAGTTGAACAGTAGGCCAGTGAGGAGATGCATCTTAAATTCAGTCTCTTTTGGAACAGAAAAAAAAAGGTCACGCAAACATACTCCTAGTCCAGACGGTATTATACAGAAAAAGCTTCCCCTACTCATTTTCTAATATTTTCTTTATCAAAAGAGGCTCTGTGGGGGATGCTTTTTCCATGCTCCCACGGGAAACTCCGGAAAAAGGTTTAAGCCTCACTGACTACAGGCATCTCCAGTAGTATTTTATTTCCAGTACACTCCTGTGCTACTTTACTGCTATACCATACCAGTTATTTCCAAGTTTCTGCAAACTCACCTTTATGAGGGTATTGGATAGCAACTTCATTATATTTGTGTATATATACACACAGAAAATGCTCCACCAGCTTGGAAGTTGAATTAGTGTGCCACTGGTTAAATTCTGCTACTGCTGCATGTGGGTGTGTTGTGCCCACAGAAAATCAACTGGGGCAGTTGGCCTCAGATTTTTTAAATGCAATTAAAAGCAGCTTGTTTCTCATAAAGAAAGCAAAAAGTCTTGTGGGAAGGAAACTGTTTCTTCTTTCTTTATTCTGATTTATGGCACCCTGAATCACAAATAAGTTTCTCGTACTTACTTCTACTAGTTCAGTGTATACAACAATCAGAAGATTTAACCAAAATCATTGATCACCTCCTCACTTCATCACTATTTTGTGTTCCTATTTAAAAAAAAGTAGCTAGTGTGAAACCATCAAAATTAATAGCTTTTACAGAATTAAAGCACTTCCAAATTTGTTATAGATGTCAATTTCTGTTTCTTCTGTATTTAAAAAAAGGTTTAGGACTAGCAATTACAACTGCAGATTTTTTTTTCCCATGAAACAGAAACAGAACAAGACACCATGTTAAAGAAAAGACATGATATTGTATTCAGTTAACAAATTCTTTGTGTACTACAGATTTCTAGATTCTCCCTCAGGAAATCAATTTGTTCCCACCTAAATTGTATGTGCAGAAGTTTTAAAAAGTCATTTGAATGTATTAGAACTGAATACAGTAGCCTCCTTAGAATACTTAGAAACACATGGCTGGAAGAAGCCATTATGTCAAACCTACATCCTATTACACATTTTATTACCTAGTAATTAAGTATGAAAGTTAGGACAAGTATCCAATGATTGTTATCGCAGAGCAAACAAATAAAAACTCCAAACAAATATAAGTAAGTGATAAAATAACATTCTTGTCGCACAGAAAAGCAGAAAGTTTTTCTAGAAAAGAAACTTTTTTCACCATTTTGAATTTTGCTTATTAGAATTGGCATTACTGTGTTTCAAATAATTAGGATTAAAGTGTTAATTTTATCCAAAAAACCCCAAAGTCTTAAATGAAATGGCTGTAAGAACCTATAAATTAGGTCAGCTATAAATACATCAGTCATTAACCAATACAGTAAAGTATGTCCTTCAAGGACGGTGAGAATTCTAATTAAACATTGTTTAAGAGGCTTAAGTGTCTGTGCTATTATTTGCCTCAGAGATTTGTTAACTACCTTCAAAACAGAATCTCTTAAATCTTAGTCGACCTATTCAAAGCTATGAGTCAGGCTTCCAAAGCTTTCAATTCCATCATCCATTCCCACAATTTTACATTGATTATATGCACAAATGCGTGTGTGCCTATGCACGTAGAAGGGTATGAATAACCAACACGTTTTCTTCTGTAGCAATGCCACACTAAGAATCATTCTTACTGCGATACTGTTCATCGTTTCCTTGCAAACACTTGCAAAAACTTCCTATATGGCAATACTTCAAGTGTGTTTGTTGAAATCAATAATGAAACGATATACTTTTTCTTCATTATTCTGAATAATTTCAACAGTCTAACCTGTTACATGGCTGTTCAAATAGATATACTCATGAAAACAAAGGGGGAGTGAAAATAGAGTGGAAACAAGCAATGAGGTTTAGGTTGTTCAAACTACACCAAGAAAACCACATTTCGGGAGAGAAATTGAAAAAGTGGCTTTGAAAACACACAGGACTTGCCCGTAACACCACACATACACGCAGTTACTTATTCTCAGTTAGTTTTTCACACAACGTAGCATGAAAATCAAGATTAGGTAAAATGGACAATCCTTTTTTAATATAAAGCAGTCTTGATCTTTCCACAGGATTGCTGTAAAAGTTAATGAAAAATGTATACTTACTGTATATAAATTTCCCTGTGTTGAACAGAAAGTTGGACATAAGTACCCAATAAACAACCATGGCTCCAACAAGTGATACCATAGAAAATAAGAGGCTTGACCATTGACCAAAGGATCCAAAGTAATACTTGCAAACATCTGGGAATTCCCAGTTTGAGGTATCTGTTAAAGCTGAAAAGATACAAAAAATAGAAACATATCTAAACAAAATGTTACATTAGAGTCAGTGGAACTATTCATGACAGAATATGGTTTTTTTTTTGAATATTCTGACACACATTCCCAGTGCTTTCAAGGACTAAGAAGATTGCTGATAACTTTGAAATACAGCACTCATAAAGTGAAGAAGAAGATGACTGAAGAAGCCTAAAGTAGAGACTTTTATTGTGTCCATACTACTACTTTTGACTACTTTAGAAGCACTATAATAACACATGGCAAAAATGCCACCAAACTCTTTAGCAGCTAAAGCCTTTTGCAAGAGCTATGGCAAAGTAGGCCAGACTACGAACCATTCTTCAACAATGCTCAGAAATGAGTTGTCACAAACTGAAAGTCTTAATTGCCTTTATTTGAGCAAGTGAGAGGTTAGTTTATGCACAAAAGCACCAATTAAACAAGACCTGCAAGACAAGTTTTGAACAATAAAAGTACATTCTAATTAGAGCCTCTATCAGTGACTACTTCAGCCACTGACTGTCTCTAAATTGCTTTCAACACAAAATATACACAAATATTATGGTAATACAGGCACACAACACAAGGCGATACAGCTACAGCCCACACTGTTCCACTGTGCAAATGGATCAGATGTGTAGAGAACTGGACAGTACTTATGGAGAAAAGATGCCTCTAACTCCCCAAGTCCCCAGAAACTTAGTACGTGGACATCTGAAACCATGCTTGCTCAGAGTTTGTGTTTGGCTATAATACTAAAGTCCCAAGCAACTGAAGGAATATCTAATAAGGGAAGACAGTCATGTCTTCCCTTATTAGATATTGTCTAAGCATACAGAGCTTAGACACAGACTACAAAAATAGAGAGATATGCAAAGGAACAGCCTTTATTTGCAGGTCAGGTCTAATATACAGTAAAGACACATACAAGCAGAATCTATTACATATTGGCATTTCACACTTAATGGAAATATTTGCATTATGAAGCTTTGGATTTCTTACGTATCATTTGCCGTGATTTCACAACTCTGTAACAGCAATAAAGAGTCAAAATGCCCATCAGCAGGATGAGAATAATTCCAGAAGTGAAGCCTGCCTGTTAAGAAAGAGAAATACAGTTCATTTTATTTATGAATATACTACAAAAAAATGAAGAGTAAGCCATGTTGTCAAAACATTTTCATATGTATATATTTTTCATAGTTTACCTGTTTTATTCCCCATGGGATACTTAAGATGGATGTACCCATCATGGTATTCCATATCATAAATCTAGGAAGAAAAAGTCCAGTGAATATTTTAAGAACCACTCTCACTTTATACTGTCTTCTTAGTTAACAATACTTAGATATACAATATAGAACGTTCAATAACAATGTATTTTTGTGGCTAATATATGGCAAGGTGTTTAACATACATTGTCACTAGACTGGAGTTTTTACCATAGCCATCTGTGCAACTGTCAACTTTAAAAGCACTTCCTAATGGACTGTACACATAGATTTCATCAGGAGCAGGGAGTACATGATCAGGAGCAATCTAACAAATGGATAAAAACAAGATTCATTAGTAACATCAAAATAACTAATTGTCCCAAATATAGCGAGTCAACTACTGTAAATCACAAAATGTTTCCACGAAATTACATTTAAAAAAAAAGAAAGTAAGGTTGTACTATGCTAATTCTCTTCCCAGGGGAAAAAGCCCTAACAAGAGTTGAAAGAATTTTAGCTAGATCGCAGAAAAATGTGTTTTTCTTCTATGTAAACACACTAGGAACAGATCATGCTAGCTCAATAGTTCAATCACTGCAGCTGACCACTGCTTAAATCTTATAGATGAGAGAAATGAGATCATACATCTGGGCAGCCTGGATCACTGTTACAAAATTCATGCTGTTTGTATATTTTCTTTTCATGGTAAATGCATTATGCAAGAAGTAAATCACAGCTTGTGATAAAACCTTTCTAAGGCACTCTGCTACTAGATACTTAATTCAAAGCAAGCTGCAGAGCAATCTTCCCCCAAGGTTTATTTCTGCTGCTTATATAAATCCAGGCTGTGCAAAATCCAGCATACCAGAGACCACCCAGTTAATGAGGCCCTGTCTTTGCCTTACCAATGCCCTGTCTGCAGGGGATGTGAGCCTGCTATAGTAATGAATCCGCTTATTCATTGCTGAAGCTTCATCAGTGACTCTTTGCGTGTCATCATTCACACTGACTATGTTTGTTGGCTCCACATGAAATGGTCTAAAGGAGGGGAAAAAAAAGGTTAAAAAAGTAAACCCCTTAAAACCATAGAACCCAAGATCTAACATACAACTCAGAGAACAGGTAAGCAACACTCAGGATGGTTTTGTCATTCATTGACACAAAGCAAATGCAAAAATATCAATCAACGTCATGAGGGAAGCTGCCACCTTGAAAGAACTATGATTTTACATCATCCATATTAAAATGGCCTCCAGCCAGATTCTGCAGAGCAACCAAACATCAAAATTCAGACCTAATGTCCCGCTGTTAGTTTCAACAATGAATCACAGCAGAAACTAATGTTAATAAGCTTGGGAAAGCTTCTTAGTGCTTATAATCGGTGTTGCCAGAACTAGTGATGAGGAATGGAGGTAGAAACAGAAAGGATGAGAATGCAGAAGCAGAAAGCAAAGAAAGAGAAATGAACAGTAGCAGTGAGGACCACCTATGAAAAGATTAGGAACTACTAATCTAGCTGAAAACACTGTATGGAATTGTGTTTAGTGCGGAAGGAACCAAGCACAGGTAAGTCCATGTGCTCATACTATTCTTAAGACAAGGCAACAGCAAATGGACTTTGCCCTGCTTCCCTCTTCCCCACCTGCGTTAGACTGCAGGCATGGTCACAGATGTCACAAGAGAAAGTGGGAACACCACACACCCCTTGTTTTCTCTGCACACATGGAGGTACAGAGTAAGCACAGTGAAAGCTTCTCCTCAAGTTACAATACAACATAAATCCAGCTTCATGCAAGGGGCACTATCAGACAAATGTGTTCAAATCAAGATATTGCTGAGATTTTTTTTTCTAACTCAAGTATAATTTACTTCCATATAGGCATATTATGCCTATATCTTGCTTAAAAACAACATTCACTCCTAGCACTGAGAGGCTAATTTCTCTCAGTGAGAAAAAACAAGACGGAGGACACTCATGACCTCTAAGCCTTAATATGCTGGGCTTTTTTCTCCCTTTCAGCAGTGCTTTTAAATTTTAAAGCTATCTCAACAGCTTTCTGATCTTATTCTTCCAGGCTGATGTTTAAATCACTCAGACACCCATAAAAATAGAGATCACAACAAGTTTCCAACTACTAAGAACAGAAACTAGGTCAGCAATAAAGCCATGCCATTTATTCTGCTATATGAGCAAAATCTATTTGAATTGAATGGGTTTTTAATACCCATTTCTGTTTCAGACTTCAAAGGAACTTAGGCAACCACTCCTGCCCCAGTGCTCAATACCACCCATAAAAAAGTTCCCATTCTCTTTCCCAATGAATCATTAAGCATTTGTACCATGACACCACCTTTTATCTGCAAGGAAGATAAGGAATACAGCTCTGTTTGCTCTATCTTTGGAAGAGATGAAGGTAGGTTCCTATTCCTGTGTGCTTAAGGAGAGACAACAGGTAGGACTATCTATGAAACTACGAAAACATGACTCACAAAAGTGGAAAATAGAGATACAAACTTCCATCTCCACAAATTCATTCTTTCCTTCATCTTAAACTTAATTAATTCTTACAAATTCCTTCATCATAGAAAAAAATTGCTTAGATCGCAAAGTTGTTTCCTACTTACTGAAATGAAAATGAACACTTAAATTTTTAAAACATTCTCAATTGACTCTTCTTCCTATGATTATGACATGATGGGGGAAATACATGTTTTGTGTGTTGTCTTCTGTAGTGTTCCTATAAATAATTTAGACAGATATCACAATTAACAGGAATAAATTTTAAGCAATAGCTTTACTACTCAAAACACAGGCAAACAGGAGTAACAACTTCCACATATAATATAATGTACAAAAATACTCATGGACTGTCAGTTCCAAAGGACTTCCCTTACTTTAACTTAAAATTTATTAGGCTGAGCCAATCACTGGACACAGCTAAAAAATATTTCATTAGAAGACTTGTAAAATAAAGATTGTAGTTATGAAAACAGGAAAAGTAATTTGTTTAAATGTCATCCCACCCCCCAGTCAGCTCTCTGCTGGTGTTTTTTTCTTGGATCACTGACACACACTGTATTTAGAACACTTAAAAGTATGTGTTTTGCTAATTATACAGTAGTTGCATAGTGTGAAGACCTTCTCCAATTAATATTATTAGTACATCCCCACAAACTTCCACTGCAACTGTGGAAAGGTTACACTGAGAAAAAGTCTGCATTTTGCTTCAAAGTCAGTAGATCTGTGACAAAGGTTTCCTTCAACATGGTGTTCAACAACTGCTGACATGGATGTCAAAGAAAATTCTTCCAGGATGCAAGACAGTGAGATTACTTCTTAAAGCAATTCAGGTTAAAGCCATGGATGGTTTTAAAATTAAAATAACAGAAAATATTAATACAACATCTTATTTTATGGGGAAAGTAGTGTTGTTAGACAATGATCAAACATATACAAGGAAAATAAATTATGTATAGTAAAAACCTATCTGTACATAAGAAATTATTTTTAAAAAGACATTTAATTTTCTTCAGTATTATGAACAGTCTGCATTAAACATGCAATTTATGATCTAGCACAAAACAAAAGGGTATGATCCAGAATCTAATCTACAGTGAGGAAAAGAAATTAAAATTAAACAATTCCATAGAAATTCTATCTACCTATTGCTTCTGCATCCTGACTAGAGGAGTGCACACATTTATTGCTGCCAGTACTCAGGCTACTTCTCCTCTTGAACCCTGCTACTGTGCATCTGTTGAGAATGAAAATTACGTAAAGCAGCAGTTAATTTTATTTCTTCCAGACTACCACTGCACCACCAGTCCTGCTGAATAAGTGACTGCTAAGACAGACTGACCACCCATCAGTTTTATGTTCCTTGCAGATCTCTTTGAAAACTTCAGTCTGACTTGGAAGCTGTGTGAGCAGGCTGAGAGGCAAACTTGCTTCCTAGTGTCCATTAGGAGAGGGCAGCACTCTGTTTAGGATCACAGTCGAGGTATTGCTTCCAGCAATACCCAGATCAAAGACTGGTTGTAGGCCATACTCAAACAGGAATCTGAAAAGCTCTCTCAGAGACTCCTAGAATTTCTGAAAGATTGAGGTTTTTGAACCCCAAAGCAGGCAGGATATAATCTGGAATATATTTTGAAGAATTCTATTTAGAGACCTTATGTCTAGCAGGCAAGCGCTCTGTACATGCAAGTGTTACCAGCTACAACATATTTATATTTAAAAAACTGATTTATACAGGAAATTATATCGTATCTCTAATGTGGCAAAATGATTATAAAGGAAGTTGGACAGTGTGATCTGGGGGAATGGAAGAGATTACATGACTGACGGGTGTGAAACAGTGCAGATGACTTCCATACACCAAGATAAACTATAACATCCCTTGAATTTCATCCACACTAAAAGACACAATTACTATTTCATTAGCTAGCCTGAAAAACAACGCTCTTTTACCACGGCAAACACACCAGTAAAACAGAGCTGTTTTCACAGCATTGTGAATATAGACAACTTGCAGGATCTCATGCAGGAGGTCCACATCTTGCATTCGTTACACCCCACATGTGTATTTCAGAAACCATTCCCAGAAAACCTGCAGGTACACTCATCTTTTCTTATACAAAGGGGCAGTTAAGAATAATTCTCTAGAGCTGGTCCAGGAAAGGAAAGAAGAGTGTTTCTGTACAAACCTCCCCATGTTTTGAACTTCAATAGCAATTTTTGCAAGCAAAGAAAATGAAAAGAGATGCTAATGATTAAAGTTGTTCCTAAATACTGTGATAAGCAAAGTTCAAGTGCTGGATTTGGAGAGCTAGAGGCAACAGCATAATAGAAACTCTGGCCAACTACTTAAAATTTTGCATAAGGGTGCTACATTTATCTTCTGGATATTTTCAGCAATGTAGTACATCTTGCAGAGCAATGAAGGCGTAAGACTAATACATAGCTCAAGAAGTTTTAAACTAAATAATACTGCTTTTCAAGTACCTTTGCTGAAGTATTTTTAAACATCAAACAACTGGTTCTCAAGATCTGATCAAAAACATGGTAAGTATTGAGCTGTTGAAATAAAACAGAATTTTTTTATACCACTCTGTCTTATGGCTCTACATGACTGTATTCATGACTTGACATTAGGCAAGCTTTTCATTTTTAAGCAAATACGAAAAAGTAAGTCTTTACATGAGGCTTTACAATTTCTTTACTCCAAAGAGACCACAAGGAGGCATTTCAGCTTACTGCACAGATTTCTTTGACACCCCACATCAATCATTTACTTCTCAGGGATGTGATAGGATTGTTACACAGAAATAACACCAGTAAATTCCAATAGCTTTATTATCTTGCTGAGTTACCAAAATATTATACAAATGCTATATAGCACAGGACAAACTAAGGAGTAAAACTGATTCACTGTATTGGAAATTAAGGTAAGAAGAAGTAAGATGACTATACTCATATGTTGATATTTCATAATTGGCAACCACCTATCCGGATAGGAACACCAAGCACCGGAACTGACTCCCCAGGGAACTGGCCATGGTACCAAGCCTGTCAAAGTTCAAGAAGCGTTTGGACAACTGTCTCAGGCACATGATCTGATTCTTGGGGTTGTCCTATGCAGGGCCAGGAGTTGGATTTGAGGATCTTTGTGGGTCTCTTCCAACTCAGGATCCTCTATGATTACTGATATCAGTGTCCTTCTCGTAAGGAAACCTGTATCAAAGAATTCCACAAGTGACTTCTAAGCTGTCTGAATTTACAGAAGCATTGCAAACAGTTTGCTTACAGTTATTCTGTAAGATCTTCATTCTCTTGGCAATACACTTTACGTAATTCTTTTCTGCATTGATATCACCATTATAGTGATTACAGCAGGATCACACAAGTTTCTTAAAATGCTGGATGCAGAACTAAAATAACCTTCCAAAGCATAATGTCACTGCTTGGACATTTTAACAAATTAGAAAGCACAAGATTTACCACAACACATTTCAATCACTGTTCCCTCTTCTGTGTCAAAGGCAAAAGCTATTTTACTCATCACTTACCAAGAAATATGAAGGTTTTCGATTAAGGTTACAATTCTTTCCAGTTACGAAAAAGCAGTATTAGGCATTCCCAAATATGTTTGCAACAAAGAAAAACAGAAAAACAGAGAAAGCAAGCAATGGTGTAAAATGATCATATCAGTATTGAGTAGTAAAGGCCTAATGAATGCAGAAAGGATAGATTTGCACAGGTTGCTTACCACTGCCTACCTTCTAAGCTAAAAGAAGGTTGAAAATAAAGGGAATCAACCACTTTTGCATGAAAAAGGCTTATCTGACTGCCATCTACAGACAATGTTTAATTTATAGTGGTTTTATTTCACTTACTGATGCTTCCTACATTCTGGGAACCTGTGGGACTTCAAAAAGAATAGGGAAAAAAGGTGGAAGGCTTGATCTCCCTTTATCAGGAGGCATTGTCAAGTTCTTCATATGCAGAATAACCAACACAAAACATCAATTGCTTCTTTGAAGGTTCAAGTATTCCTTAAGACAAATGCATTATCTGTTGACAATGAACAGATTTAAAGAGCAGTCCGAAGAAAACAAGGACTCTTTCGAATACAATAACCATCAATAAGCCACTGCAGCAATGATATTCTAGTTTTTCAAAGGACCCACAAAATGGGAAAAACACACTGAATACGTGTGAGTAATTTGGGTCACTGCAAAGAATAGTAACATCCTCTTTAAAAGGATTAAAAGTGTCTTTATAGTCCTCCCAAATTAGCACAACAATACTAAACAAAGTAATTTACCACTCTAAAAAACAAGCAACTTACTGTTCTTATGTAAACACTGAAAGGCATGCCTTTCAAGAATCCCAAATCCTCCAAGCTGTTAGGAAAACCAAATAACTATGCAAATGCCTCAAATCTCAAACAACCCAAACAAAAGAACAGAACAGCACTATGACAGACAAACAGCAACTACAACAAATTACACAAAACACTTGAAGAGCTATTTCAATCAAAGTAAAGTGACCAAGCACCCACTCGGGGTCCAGTTTCTGAATAGCAAGCTAAAAAAAGGGAACAAAGCAGAGCAAAACCACACTGTATTGTACTACTGCATTTGCACTGTTTGATACTTTCATGTATAATAACCCTCCTTTCCAGGAGCTGCTATTCCCTAAAGGTTTAATGAAGAAGGCCTTCAAACTGCCCACTGCTCCAACCATAACAGACACAGACCCCAACGCCCTGTTCTTACTTCTTTTGAAGTGTGGCAGCTGCTTGCTCTAATACAGAAATAGAATTCAAACGTGTTTGTTCCCTCTATGATTTCCAGGCCTTTCTGATATCCCCAGGCCTCATGCCCTTCACGTTTGTGCCACTGTCACTTCAAAGGAAAAAAACCAGGTTGTAGGAAATGGGAGAATGAACTCAAGAGAGGAGCAATACAGACATAAAGGCAGATCTGCAGAGCTGGAGGCCATGAATGTGGACACAGAACTCAAGTATATGCTTCTGCATTTAGGAAGGGAACCAAATACCACAGGCTATGACCTGTTATGAAGTTGAGTCTCTAGACTTGAGAAACCACAGGAAAAAAACAACCACACAATATGAAAACAATATCTAACCTCACTTAGAAAAGTGAGTCCTGGCATTCTGGTATTTAAGAAAACCTCTCTCCTTGCTACTGCATCACCACACCTGAAACGGACAGGTTCTAAAACAGAACACACACTTTGTCCAAAACAAGTTGCTCCCAAAAGTCATACAAATTAGCAGTCTTCTTATGACAGGAGGGCCATGAAGGGCTCAGATACTCCACAAAAAGGGCAAGATTTTCTTGCTTTTTTCACCTGAAAGTATTCTACCATTTCCTAGCCTTTATATACACACTTCTATACGCTTCCACACCTGTGCTCCCTTTATCCCCCTGCATTCAATTAGACCCTTATCCTTCTTCCTTTGCTTGCAGAAAAGACAATGTGAGTATGCTCTCATAGCTTTCCAAAGCTGGAGGCTGAGATAGCATCAAAGCACTATCCTCAGGAACTCTTTTTTCAGCTGAAGTGGGCTCTAACAGCATTTTGTACGCAATAGTGCCATCTTCAGTTCCTTCAGGAAAACTGCTTTACTGAAACATGCTGTTGGATATAAAGAGATAAAAAGACCCATAAATAGGTCCTAGAGGTGCTACAGTGCTGTTTCTTCATCTAAAAATGCAGAGCTTATGACTTGAGCTAGTATTAGAAGGGCAGTTCCCACTCAGAGCTGTTTTGGTTCCATGACCAGCCCACAAAAATCTTAACTGCAGCAGAGGAAGTCTCCCACTCCAACCCTCTTTGTGGAGACATTGAACTCTTAAGAAAACATCTAAAATTACAACTCATCTAGAGGTATTATTTTGGAAGGTACAGTAATAAGGCTGGACAGATTAATTTTTCTTATTTGTTCCATCTCAGAAAGCACTACACTTTTTTCTTACAAGGCAGTAAAAGTCACTCAGCTCACTTAGTACAAAAGCAAATAATGTATTTTTCCAGCATTACCTGCAGAATGCATACAGCACCATCTGACAGCCATTTATCTACAACATCTCTGGCCACCTTTCTAGCATAGTCTCAACATTTCAGATAGCTGTTCTAAATAAAAAAAATCACGCTCCAGCAGTATACAGACATAAACTGCATGTTTGAAGAGCACTTTAAAAGATACATGGTGAGTTCTTAATGCGGAACTCCTCTAAAATGATGGCAATAGAAAAGTCTTACCCTTATAAACAAAACACAGTAAGAACATCTGTTCACCCAGTGCTTGGAAACAAAATATTATCATATAGTGACAAAGTAGGAACTGTTTGTATGGAGATCCTGGTTTCAAAATGTTTATCTTCTGTCTTAGTAGGATTCTGTTGTCATAAACAAACAACCCTTTGCTACATAGAAATTCTGCAGGTTCATCTTTCCTCATACCTTTTGCACTTATAGTCTTCTGGATTAAACTGTATATTCATGATTCCATAATTGCTTTCATCACCTCCCACAGGAACCAAGATAGGTTTGATATCCTCTTCCATATTTGGTTAATATGTCTCCTTTTAGATTCCGTCAGTTACTCTAGCCTAAAAAAATGACAAAAAAAAGAAACTAGTCAACTGCAGTTAAGCAAAACGGTGTCCCTGCTATGAATTTAACACTGGTAGAGTCCCACAGCTTTGGAAGTTCCTGAGGTGCAAAGAACCAGCAAACACCTTGAACATGCCACTAGAGAATTCTCATTTCATAAAGCAAACATCATGAGGCATGTATGGTGAGGACAGTATTCTTTTAAAACAGGTTTAAAACATTATCCAGCCCTTAATCTCTTTTAGCACCACAACAAGGCAGTATGAATTAAATACAAATTTCTAAAGAAGCTGTATTTCTAATGCGTAATGGTACAACTGAGAACAATCTATCAGTTATAAAGCCTACTGTTTCACTGAATTACTTCAAATTTTGCAGCAGATACATATGCAGTTCATTCCAGCTCCCATACATTTCCCATAATAAGAATCAAATTATTGTAGTCTACTGTGTCCAGGCTTTTTGAATTAAAGACAATAAATGGTTTAATAATGCATTAGTAATAATTATTACATGCATTTAGATCACTCCTGGCCAAACAGTGGAGAGCAGATCGCTTTTAAGGTAATGGGTATCTACTTAAATTGAATTACAGGCCTCACATGGTACTTTCTGTGGTCTTGTGTACAGCTGAACAAACATAATGGCTTTAACAGCTCTCATTCCTGCTATCTCCTCAAGAATTCCTCAGCCAGGACTCCTTCAAACAAAAATGGCAGAAGCCAGGACATCTTCAAAGAACAATGGTAAAAGTATCTGTTCTTTCATCATTTCAGAATGCTTTAAAATGTTAGACAGGCTGACGGAAAGACAGATGACAATCGGAGCTGGTTAAAGACAAGGAAGAGTAGAGATGGAGGTTTGAAAACTGGGGTGGTGATGGAAGATTGAAGGAATAAGGGGTATATCATCCTTCTGTATCCTCATGGAAACACTCCATAAAGGCCCAATCCCAGAAAACACACCAACTCAAGTTAAGCATGGTTCCATCCCTTCCTAGTGCATATTGTAAATCCTCTTCCATTAGCTTATCCTGCTAATATGTCTGGCAAAAAAAAAAACAAAAAACAACCAAACCAAAGAATCTGAAGGAAAGGATGAAAAAGGAAGGAAGATAATCAGTCTTCAACCACATCTACTCTCCAGGGTTGAAAAAGTTGCTGAAGGAGGCATGGGGAAACACTGACGGACGATGTGGCAGGAACTGCAGAAGCATTAAGACTGGCTCAACCTGAAAAGGAAGTCCTTTCTAGAAGACAGACACAGGTACTGGCTTTTTGCTCTCAAGGGGAGCGGATCACTAAAGGACCCAATTTATGGAAATTGCACTGAAAGCTCAAGTCCTGCTTTGACAGCTCAATGGCATTCATGTGATCCCATACTGAACTGGACAGGGAAGAGTGACACAGATGAAAATTAACCAGTCTTTCTTTTGCTTTAAACCCAGATAAATGTGTAGCTTGGAGCTTAATATCTGCACGCTTGTATGCCTGTGCAAGGGAGGGGATAGCGCCATAGAAGCTATTTCATCTTACAGTGATGACAGATTCCTCCTAGTTTCAACATCCATGAAAAGAGATTTGAACAGTCACTAAGTTTAAAGACATGCCCTTGACTTTAAAGCCATGATTGTATCTTGGTCACTTTAGCACTTAGAGAGGATAAACTAAGCCATCAGTGGTAATAAGAGAATCTTAAGAGACTTATTTGCACTCTGATAGCATCCTCTTTCTCCTACACTTAATTTTTGCTGTTACACTCTCTAAAGCTTTATTCCTCTACCTTTGCCAGACCCTTTCCATGGGATCCTCTTATTACCATTACAGCTCTCTCTCTTTTGTCACTCCAACCTTCTATAAACCACCAGTTTTGATTCTTTACCCTGAAGTCCTCTTCCACAATAGTGCTTCTGATTCTTTGGCCCCAGCTAAACATGCTCTCATCCTTCTCAGCTCCTCTGGTGATGCTTATCGAGTGGATTCATGTTCCTCATGTCCTTTCAATTTTCTGCCTCTCCTACACACTGTCAAAATTGCTTTTCCAACCTGTCTTTACTAAGCACTACTTATAAAGAGATATCTTAGTTCACACCAATATTTTTACTTCCTGTGATACATTGCTCCTCTCCAAACTCTGTTTACAGCTCCCATTTTGCACACTTCTTTTCTGTTGGTTCCTCTTATTTTGCTACAGCTCTAGGACTTCTGCTTTCTCCCTACTGATGCCCTGCACCCTTCCAGTTAAAATTTACCCTGGTGCACGTTAGCTTTCTGCAACAGATAAATACTTCTGAAACAAAAACACAGCCCCCAGAGCTTTCACACACTACTACAGACGTGTACTCAGTCCTCTGCCATTCCCATTAAAATAAAGCATTACCTTCTGTCAAGTCTATTCTACTCTTCCTCAACTGAACATCCTGCATTCTTTTTATGAACAGACAAACCTTGGTCTCAAACATGATCCCCCTCACCTGTTCTGCATCTTGCATCTCTCAAGAATTTAAATCACACCTCAGATCTAGCCATAAAAATGCAGATGAAAACCTAAATTCCTAATGCCTGAATAGAAAATTGAAATAAATTCAAACCCCAAATACTCAAATATTTTTAGCCAGAATCTTCCGTAAGATAGCAGTACTGACACCCCCTCCTTACACCGGTGTGGTTTGTGACACAGATTAAGCAGACATCAAATGCACATCCCTTCCTTAAAATCTGTTAATACTTGTTTGTGCTTTACAAGCCAACCTGACAAATGCTGACAACACTGATCACCAGTTTGATTTTTTCTACACTACTGCTATAAATAAAGAAACCAGATTTTGTAGCATTCCATGAAGAAAAATAATCCTTCTAAAATATATCACACACTAAGTTTGGCTTGACAGCATGATTTCGGGCTTCTGGAGCTGTTGCTTACTGACTCTTTAGGGTCACTTAGAAGCTGGATCAGTAAAGACAGTTTATTTTTAAAGTACTTATTGTTGATAACAATGAAGTTTATGACCAGCAAGCTAATGACCAGTAAATTGGCTACTCTACAAACAGATGCAGCTACCACACATTAAAAGCTGCGGCTGGAACCAGTACAATTTAAAGGACAATTATAAGAAGTGCAAAATTAAGAATAATTAACCTGGTTAATCTCTCTTTTATCTACCATCTATGCCTTTTGACCGGCAGTCACAATAAACATTTTTAATACAAAGAATGGAGTGAGTTGTGCTATCTGAATTTGTGGAGCTATCTGTGCTATCTGTGCTATCCATTACAACAAACTCTTTCCAACTGTAACTTTCATAGTGTAGTAGTTATCCAAAGATTTTTCTGAGTATCTGATCTATGCTCATCTCATTGAGGTTTCTTTTAAAAACCTGTGATGGGACACGGAATATTGTCTATGTGGTCTATAAAGCTTATAATCAGGACTGGGATACTGAACACAAAGAATTTGCATCAAAAACCAAAGCTGTTTAACAAACTTCATTCTGCTTGTACATTTTACGATACACCACGGTCACAGCTTCCACGAGGCCACTCTTGCATGCATATAATTACTATGGTTCTATGGGAATAAAAGTACGGCTGTTAAGAAATGGCGAAAGCTGTTGCAGGGATACGTGTTGTCAAACTGGATTTTCCTGCAAGTGGAAAAGAGGTTCCTGTTAGCTGCAATGCAGCTGGAGTAGGAGATACAAATTAATGGTACTCTGTCTTCAGCAGAGCTATGAGTAAAAGCACTGCTGTTCATTCTCAGTCTCTCCTCCTGTTATTTGTGGCGGCACAGCTATTTATCTTCTTGCCTGTCTTGGCAGTGAGCAGGACTGGGGAAGAGATCTAAAACAAATCTAGTTAAGAATATATATCTGAAGGGGGAGATAATTGTTTTGGTGCTGATTTGGGATTGTCTGGGTTGTAGAACCAGCAGTTTCACCGCCCAGTTGAAAAGGCATGGGTATGGTCTGCAGAAGAAAGACGGCAACACTACTAGAAATGTAACTAGAGCCACAGCCTGAGGGACCACCTACCTCTTAATAGTACGATACCTCTTTTCTTCCCCTGCTGCTTAAAGCCTGCTTCATGCAACGCTGGACAACAAAAGAGCATTTCTCCTGTGCACCAGTGAACGATGTTAAGTATTTTGAAAGCAATCAAGTTGCTCTCAAACTAAGCTTTCAAAATTTGTGGATTCTTCTCCTGTGTTTTAATCCCTATCCTTAAAAAAAGGATAATGCCAGCATTTGCCTTAGCTCATGGACATATTGAGAAACTAACTTTTACACAAAACTTAGTGATAGGTAACAAGCACTGCAAAAAACATCCAAGAGGAACAGTAATGATTTGTTGAGCAGGAGGTAAAGTAGATCAGCCTGATCTGATCAGCCTTATCTTGTGAACTTATCAGTTCACAAGTGAACTGAACACTACAACTTTGCTTCTCTAACAAAACATTCCCTATTGTGAGAACTGTCTGGCTTGAGGAAAAAAAAGAAAGTATTCCTAATTTATATCATAATTCATTTGTACCATGATGACTAAGACGGCCTAAGTAATTTTCATTCTCATTGAACTTAGACAAGCTTAATGCTCCAACTTTTGAACACTTAACTTTGCAACCTCTGACCTTTTAAACATGTTTAATTAATTTGTTAATTTGCTTAATCATCCTTGCAGACACTAGGACTGCTTTCTAGCATACTTGGTAGTGAATAGGGATTTTCTCCTCAGCATATTGCACCCAATATTCTCCTCTAAAAATCCTTTTTGTCTCTCTAGGTCTTTTGCCACTTACTTGTCGCCATTATACTCTTCTGCAAGTTCTCTTTTTCCCCCTGCTTTCTGCCCTCCACTACCACAAGTATCACATCTCTCCTCTCTTAACTTTTACTAATACAGCTGTGGTGAAGCTTAGTATGACTTACTGTCCTATTTGCAATTCTCCTACAAACATCTGAAGCACTACATCAGAAGGACAGCAAGAGCAAACAAGCGGATCAGAATTTATTAATCCAAGTGTTCTGTTGCTGGTTATAAACTGTGAAGCAATACGTAAGGCTATCCAAGTTATTTTTCCCCAGTCTCATTCTGGCCTATACTCCACATTACTTTAATATGGTAATCTTAACAGGACTAGACCTTCATTAATCCTCACTGGTTTGTCCCTATGAGCTTCTGCTTTCATGGTCTTCAGGTCCTCTCTCCTGGCTTCAAAGTCTAAAGTGCATCAAGGAGTGAAGACAGGGACACAGCAGATTTAGAAACCTCACTGTAGCCTGGTGGCTGTTCTGTGATCTAATAATGTTGGCATGAAAAGGGGGTAATCAATAGTTAACTCATGCAAGCGCAGTTAGCTAGTGAGACACAGTAAATGTTGATTACAAAAACCTGAGATGCCAAAGTTGCCTTGATCTTGTCAAGATAAAGGGGACAATGATCAGCTTGAATCGCTTCCAGGAATCTACCTCAACACGACCACCTGCTTACACAGGGCATGCATGGCATGCATGCTGATGATATTAATGTTTTCCGAGAAATAATTTGTATAACCATGCTTGTCCAAAAGAATGTGATGCATATTCATGACTTGTACCCTTATTATTGTGTTGTGAGAAGTGTCTGGCGTGTGTGTTCGGAGGAGCGATCCTCCCACACCCAGCGTGCTGAATAAAGCAAATACCCACTTCTTTGACTCTGTCTCAGAAGTGTCCTTTGGCCCGGTTTGGGGCGAATCAGGCACAGGATGGGAAAACCATGTTGGTTGGCTTGCACAGTGAATTTAACAATGTCAGTTTATGGGCCAGTTAAAGCTGTGGGTGATGAAGCTTCAAGATGAGACACCCATTTGGACAGATCATTCAGAGTTACAGCCCAGGCCATGCAAGAGTGCTACCAAACTCATTTACCCCACAGCAGGAACAAAACTCTGTTCAGTTAGTCAGTCATCCCAACCATCCCATGAGCACAGACTGTGCTTAGCAGTTTGTAGGACCGGTATTTATAAGATAACCTCCCACAGAGGGCAGGTGGAGAAAGGCTTAGAGGATCACTACCCCTATAGCCTCCACCATGCTATCATGGTGCTGTAAAAACAGCACCTGGAGCACTGAGAGCTATTTATATTTAACTTCCTATTTAAAGTCACTTCTAAAAACCACCTAATATTCATGGTTTAAATACCAGAATCTACTAATTGAATTATTTAGTTCAAACAAGGAAAAAATTTTTTAGAAGTCCCACTTGGTGTGATCTAGTCTTCTCTTAAATTCTGAGCAGGATGAACACAGTTCAAACCATAACTCTCAAGTAAACTGCAGGCTGTGTACATAAAAATTATAACACATAAGCACTGTCTACACTGGAATACAAGAACTTCAACACAGGATAGAAGAGCTCCTCAGTTCCTGGAGTGAATCCTCCATTAGAAGGGACTGAACGACGCTATACTGATCATGAAAGTAGCAGCATACATTAAAAGCTCCTTAAAAAGGGGATCAGCATGCTGCCTCTTGTAGCACGTTATGGGCACCTTCGCTTACCTATACACTCCTACAACTGCATTGGTCAAAGACGATTAAAACTGTAAAAGCAATGTGAGGAAAAAAGACTTTTGAACATAGAAGCTGAACCTCTGCTGGGTCTCATGCAGCTCTGACTCAAACAACAGGTACATGGTCAATCCCCAACGATAAATCTAAGTAAAATTAAGAAAAAATGGAATGTTCAACTAGATTTGTCTTCAACGGATAAAGCTTATGTAATTGATATACATCTACTTGTGTGGACTGTAAATATATACTTACAGAAACATAACACTATCACCTTAGGAACTAATTTATGTTTTAAACACGATATTTTTTTAAAACTTAAGGGGTCCTCCCTCAGGCCCATGAAAACAGATGTAAATATTTCCCCACTTCACGGACCGTCCGAAAGGCTTTCATGCCGTTCCTGTACCTCCGCCCCCGCTCCGACGATCCGTCCGTGTTGCCACGAACACGGCGTGGCCAGCCAGCGCCCGCGGCCGGCGCGGCTCCTGCCCGGCCCCTCCGCCCCGCAGGTTGCGCCCCAGCGCGGGCAGGCCGAGCCCGGCAGGCGGCGTGGGACACAGCGGCGCC
>VZRN01004510.1:22889-139966 GCA_013397935.1 Dasyornis broadbenti | reverse complement strand
TACCTGCGGCTCGGCCCCGGTGGCGCTGCACTCCCGCCGCGGCCACAGGAAGCACGGCGGCGGATCCGGGCGTGCCGGGCCGCGTAGTTCCCGGGGCGGCTGCGCCGAGGAAGCCGGCCGGGCGCTGCGGAGCGCAGGACTACGGTTCCCAGGAAGCGGCGGGGCGCTGTGCCTGCCCGAGGTTGCCGAGGTCCTCACCGGACGGACAAGTGTTAGCCGAGTGGCGGGGAGAAAAAATTNCGGGAAGAAAAGATTTGTACTTGCTGGTGATGGGTGATGAGATGCCACGAGTGGAAAAAAAAAAAAGAAGAAAAATAAAAAGAGGATCACTCATTTGCTTGCATGCTTTTGCTGTCGGTGTGGTGACAAAATGCATACATGAGCCTTGCCAAAACAAACCATGCTGCTCTTCACGTGACTGGCTATTGAGGGATGTATCGTGGGCCTCTTGACCTGCTCAGCGAGGTATGAAACACTCGCTGAGCAAAGCATACTTAGCAGACTAAACAACAGGAACAATCTGCCAGCCAATACATTTTAGAAATTCACTATTTTTAATCCTAAGGTTTTGTTTTGTTCTGGTTGTGTTTTGCTGTGGTTTTGTTTGTTTTAATTTGGTAGTACTTAAATCAAGTTGAGATAACCTTTTTCATAGTTGAAACCGTGGTTAATATCAGACTCTTGAGATATTTATAGCTCCTGCTTGTAAAAACTGCTGAATTGCAAGGAAGACAGCAGAGAACTTTGCCATGTGACAATATTACAAAACAAGCTACACACAAACCCCAGCCCATACTTCCTGTTCCAGTGAAGCCCAAAACAGAATGTGCAGCTAGCATCAGGACTGTTCTGCAAGAAAACTGCTGTGTAATTCAATTTCAGACTTCTGACGGAAATGAGGCAGCAGAGACTTAACACCACTCATCATGCTGAAATCCAGGTACACACAAGCGTGGTCAGACCGAAACTCTTGCTTCTGTAGCCCAGGAAATTCACCATCATCTTTCGCCTCTGAGTCCCTCTTAGAAGTCAAGTGTATTGTTGTGGTTTTTGGCCATTATAAGATTTTGATCAATGAGTCAAGAAGTCTGTCCAGCTGCTATCACAGGAACTTGAAATGCAATGGTAACACCAGCTGCTGGTTCCATGAAAGTAATTAAACTGAAACTTACAAAAGCAGATGTGTGAAGAACTGTTTTTTTCACCATGCAAGCTTCTAGTCTCTCTTACAAGCCGGTCTTCTGTGTCCTATGCCACAAAAGATTTGCATAACTTACTATTATAGCAGGTAGATGATCTATATTTAATTGCATTCAGCCACCACAGTTCTCAAGTTATACCTAGGAAAAATGTTTTATTGTAAGAACTAAAGGCCTAGTAGAAGTGTAGAGATTCTTCCTGCTCCCTCATGAAATCTGCTGCCACAGCTGAATTCACAAAAGGTTGTTAAGTCTCTGTCCTGCAGTCTTTGTGCTATGTCTTTCTATTCTGATGACACATTATCTCCTGGGCAAAGAGTGCTTCTTCGTACATGCTTGGACAGTGTCTAGAAAAATGGAGCCTAAACTAATTTTGAAGTTCTTGGTAAATCTGTAAGACAAAGGGAGTATTGAATCCAGTTCTTTATGAAATTTCCATCTCACGCTATGTTGAATCTTGTTTTTACTGCCTCAAGGCATACTTTACTCTGTACTTGCAGATATAATTGTAATATGCACGAAATCATAAAACTGAGGCATTATAGAACATAACAGTGGATGAATTCATAAGCCTCCCTATTGTTGCAAACAGGGGCATGGTCACATAGCTAACTTAGAGGGTGTTACATTTTGTTAGAGAAAACTCTAGGTTTCTTTCTCAAAGACACTGATAATACATCAGGATAGCATTTAAGATACAGAAACTATGTTACACTCAAAATCCTGTTTATTAGCAAAGTATACCTCCTATATAACTAATTTGTGGAAAGTGTAATTGAAATCCTAAGTGTTGAATTGCTTTAGTCCAGCACTGTTACACAAAAAGAAAAAATAATGGTTTTTATGCACACATTTACTGCCTACCCCTTTTCTTTGTGACATGCTCACCCTTCTACAGCTGCCCTGGGTCCTGAGGTTGCTGGTTTCATTCTTGGGTGGTGGTTAGAAGAGAGGTTATTACAGCAGGTTTGTCAGCATGTGGAGCCCATCTCTGGGAGGAATACGATGTTTACATTGCTGGTTTCTTCTTCTCATTTTAGTTGCACTCACACTTGGGGTAAATTCTGACATGTTTTTGTAAAATACTTCTATATGTTTTTCTGGTTGTCTGTGACTCCATATTATGTTTGAAGGTACTATATAAGATATTCTTTATGTATGTTAGATAATACTTTGTTCTGTTTTCGATCTAGGTAACTGCTTGAGAGGAGCTGATTGGGTAAAATGACCTCAAGGGTAGTCTGTAAACATCTGCAACTTGTACACTGCCACCATGGTTTACATTGAATTGTTAGCAGCCTTAGGGGGGGAAAAAATAGCTCTCCAAAGAATCTTCTGAGTTGAACAATTTAGTTACAATTACCATGTAATTTCTTGGCATTCACAAAATTTCATTGTTTGACTTCTCCTAGTGTAGTGGTAAGTAATTTAGAGGCGATAGTGTCCTACAAAGAGCACAATCAAAGGAATAAGGAAAGAAAATAACTCTCCAAGTGTATTTAACATCTGATTGTAGTTAAAATGATCTGAGATCACTCACTAGTGATTACAGATCTGCTACCATGAGTGCATTCATAGTTGCTCCCCATGTCTACCATTAAAAGTATTAACTTAAACTGTATCTCCGTGAGTGAGTTATGGAGTGCTGAACATCAAGTTACACTGGCAAAGCTGCAGGAATGATAACCAGTTCCTGGAAAGGAGGAGGAACAATTTGAAAGCTTTTAGTTTGGCTTAGGTGTCTTCGAGAAGCACATCTGCCTCTAACCATAAATTTCTCAGGAGAAGAGACACACTGCTCTTTTTCTTTATGGTCATTCAAAATAGAGCTCCAGTGCAATGGAAACAGAAGCCAGTTTGGCTTATGAAGCAGCTTACACTGTTTCCTTGTTTAAGCAAAAAGTAAAATGGTTACCACAATGGGTGAAATCTAACTTGTGAGCCTCCCTCCTAGTTTCAGTTGCTGCTTTGGGAACCTATGAACATCTTTATACACTTCCCATAGAGATGCTCCCACTGCAGATTTTTCATCCTTGGACATTATGTGTCTGACTGAATACTTAACTAAAAACTGGTAACTCCCAGCACTAAGCACAACACCATACAGACACACACACACACATACACACACACATATATATGAAATCTAGTAGTGCTGGTTTAACCTCACTGCGAGACAGAAAAGCTGGTTATGTCTCTTACTTACTTTGCACTCTAACCTGCGTCCTGTCTTGATGCTCCTGAAAAATGAGCAGCTACAAAGAGTAGGGCTTAACTGATGATGGCTAATGAGAAAATAACTAAAGCTTAAATTAGTTTAAAGACCACTTTCCAAAATCTCCCAACTGCTGTAGGAATTTGCCTTGGTACTCAAAGCCCCTGCTAGACATTTAGATGTGCACTGCAGAAATATAGATCTGGTGTCACCTCTCTGCAACAGAAGACATTAAAGTTCTTGAGCAGACACACATTTTTTCAAATTGTTTTTCTGATGAGGAGAATCTGTTGAACATGAAGCAGGTTAAGCAGTATTACCATGTTTATGAAATGACAGATACTTCCTTCACTTTTTTATGAATAAGCATTGCTGTGTTATCTCCCAGCATGAAAGAGGTGTACAGAGAAAACACACTGCATTGGCAGCTCAGAAACTTAAGCAGGAGTGCCAGACTACTTGCTACTAATTCTAGTAGATGCACTGAACTGATAGGAATGCTATCCAAGCTCTCCTCCATTCCAGCATCACGTCCTGGGCCAAGAATGCAGGTATCCTTCTTATCCTCAACAAGCCTGGTATAACAAAAAACGGCGGGAAAGACGTGTTGTTCTTAAGTTTGAGTTGTCTGGGAGTTTAATTTTGTTTCGTTTTTTAACTTTTTTTTCCCCCTGAATTCCTGCAAAAGCATATGTCCCATTAGCTCTTACAGTAATGCATGGAAAACGTGTGCGTAGTGAAATGTTCGCTATCCCAACGGCGATCCCGCGACTCCGGGCTCGTCAGGCGCGGGCAGCCTCATTCCCGCCACAGCGGCCGCACGTGACAGCGCCAAGGCGCGCCCGCGGGGCCCGGCCGAACCGCGCGCCCATTGGCTGCCAGGCGGGACACGTGATACGTCGGCAGGTGCACGTGTGGCCGCATTGAGGGCTGTCGCTGGCGGCCGCCATCTTCTGTCGGTGGGCAGCTTTGGGGGCCGTAGGAAGGAAGTAGGAGAGGGGCTGGGTGCTGCCGTGAGGGAAGCGGGAGGCTTTTCCGCGCGAGGACTGTCTCCCCCCCTTCCATCTCCACCAGCGCAGCGCCTGGTCGAGCGCGTTCACCCTCGCCGGCAGGCACCGGCGGTCCGCCCTGTCGTCGAGCCTCGATGCGGGGCGCCATTTTCTCTTGTGGGATCTTCCGGAGCCTGGCGGAGGACGGGTGCTGATGTGTTTTGTCTCCTGCAGGCGGGTCTGGCAGGGCGCAGCATGATGGAAGAAGATTGGAACACGGAGATAGGGGACGGGGCATTACTGTCATCTCTTGAGAAGGTATTGGGGGGGGGGGGCGTGGGGCAACTATGGCGCTGGAGTATGTTTACTGCTTTTCCCTTCCTACAACCGTGTCCCTGCAAACTGTGTGGCTGCTGGGTAGTGGTGTCCCCTGCTCCTGTGATTTTTTGCAAATATGGTAGGCGGTCATAGGAATTTACTCTTAATGAAGAAAGGAGATTTTCTCTGCACCTGCAGTTTGCTTGCTGCTGTTTTGTTCAGGTAGTGCAACTAGTGCTTGTTGTGTTCTTAAGTGAGCTTGACACGTCAGCTGTATATAATGTGTTTTTTGATACCATTCGGATGCAATCAGTATGCCATTTAGTATACTGAAATGGAGTAAACTAAACAGAAGAGTCTGAGAGTCTGCATTTCAGAAGGTGCAGAAGGCAGCTTCTTTCAAGTGCCTGATGTAGTAACTGTATTTGTATTTTTGTACTTTTCTAGGCCTGAAGTCATGATGTGTCTTTCTTTTCTGCAGGTTAACTTGCTTGAGAGATCAAATGACCCCTCCTCTATATTCAGTCCAAGTGTAGACTCATTTGGTATGTGAAAGGCACTTTTGACTTTACTGATGTTTGGAAATTGTACAAGGTGAAAGGAAAATACAGTGTTATTGTGATATTTTCATGCATTGTTTCCATGGAGTAGAAGTCATCAGATTATGTAGGGAATAGAATGAGTATACTTTCCTGTGTAGGAACGTATAACTTCTGATGGTAGCTTTGAATTTTAACTTGATTCTTTTTTTTAAATTACAGGTACTGATGAATTTGTGAGCACACAGTGTCAACCAGTGAGTAGTTTTGGGAGAGGAAGGAGTTTTGCAGCCAAAGGTAATTTTCAGTAGTGGTTGTAATTCTAGTGGCTAATTATATATGATGTATTAAGTTTTGCCATTCACCACTTTCCATCAGCAGGCAGGTTCAGCTCCATGAATGCAGAGCTCCATCATGCATAACCATGGCTTGGGAACTTGAATGCCATCACACTGAATGTCCTCCTCTTCCTCCTTTTATCATTAGTTTTATATGCTGAGCTTGATGCCATATGGGATGGCATCAACTTTCCTGGCTCTGTCCCATCCTGTCTTGTGCTCCCTCACCCCTCTTGCTGGTGAGATGGGGTGAGGAGCGGAAAAGGCCCTAACTCAGTATGTGCACTGCTCAGCAATAACTGAAAACATCCCTGTATCATCAGCACTGTTTCCAGAAAATCCAAAGCAAAGCCCTGTGCCAGCTGCAGTGAAGGAAATTGATTCTACCCCAGTCAAATACATGGTAAAAATTCAGTACCATTTCTGCATCTTTTGCCTTGAACCCCATTAGGGTGGGGGAATGCTAGACTTGTTTGATGCAGGACAACAATGACAAACGGTTTTGATGTAGGCTCTCCAGCTGCACTTGTGAAGTAACTTGCAAGCTGTATTTAAGGTTTTGTATTTTTGTATACTTAGGATACTGTCATTTGCATATGAGCCTTTGAGATGTAATGAGATGTAATTTTTGTATCTCTCTTTAACTGATGTGGAAAAACCAAACTGGCTGACATACTAGTATACACACCAAGTGGTGGTGGAGAAGAAGCTACAGATGTTTTGCTAGGAGAACTTCATGGTGTCCTGTCACACATGGTGGTCTTTGTTGTTACAGTATGATAGAACAGGTGTTCAGCTGAAGAATAAGGATCATGGAGTAAATGATGATCTAAGCTGACTGTTTGAATCTTAGACAACACCTAAAACTTAACAGTCTAAAATGAGGGATACCTTGTTTATGCATATGACTGTTTATTTCCTTTCTCTCTCCCTCAGAAGATTGACTAAGAAAGGGATTAGAAATAAAAGTATAGTACATACTTGTCACTGCCAACTGAATAAGCAATTCTGAGTAATAAAAAAGTAGAACTTGGTAGATCTGAAAGGCATGTTTTTAAGTCCTCACTTCATAGCAAGCAGCAATTGTCAATGCCCCTTTATTCTACAGTATCAGTTAAGAAAACTGTGAAGGGACAAATGCTGTCAGTTGCCCTCGAACCCGAGTCTGAATTGGTCTGCATCCTTATTGAAGAGTTAAAAGTTAGTGGCTTGTTTAGGATATACACGTATAAAGTCCAATACTTAAAGACCTAATGTTTGATACGCTTGAAATTGTGAGAGGAGAGCACTACTGCTCTGTCAGACTTCTTGCCAAAAAGTATTTCGCATCTTCATTGTTTTCATATGTTTAGGCAAACGACTTAGTTATATTGAAATTTCATGTGAAGTCATGAAAAAAAGACTGAGAAGAACAGTCATCAGATAAAGGCACTTAAACTGCACATCAAAATTAGGCAAACTTCACTTACTGTGTGCTGTGCTGTACTGCAGGTTTGCAAGAAGGAAATGGGGAAGATGTGGTTACAAAAAACAGAGAGTATAAAGGATTTGGACAAGGTGAGAGTTCTTTATATTGACTAGTTTGTATGATGGCAGCACATGCTGGTCATTCTTTCTGGCTTCGCTCACTCCCTGAGAACTAGCAGTCAAGAGTGAAAGCTTTGAAATGGCTTTTGTTCTTCAGCCAGATAAAAGGCACTTGATCTGTACACGCAGAAGTGGGCAAACTGAGTTAACTGTGTGCTGTGCTGTATTGCAGGTTTTCAAGAAAGAAATGCTGTAGATGGTGCTAGTACACAAAACAGAGGATTTAAAGGATTTCGTGGTGGCTTTGGACAAGGTGAGAGTAGGTTTGGTGGTTGTGGTTTTTTTCTCATACTGCCTGGTTTGTATGGGTACAGTGTATGGTAAATCTGCCTGGGTTTGCTTGCTCCCTAAGAGCTACCAGTACAAGGGTGAAAGCTGTGAATGGCTTCCATTCATTTGCTGTATTGTGGAATATGAATGGTGTCTTTAAAAACCCAGTGTTTCTGGTTATAATACAGTACAGGTGAGAGTTAGTGAAGAATTTGTTGGTACTGTTGCACTGCAGGTGTGTTGGGGTAAATTGTACTGGCTTTAGTTGTCGTATTTCATTTTATTAGTGTGCATGTGATTTATCAGAGGTGATCAAGCAGCTCCTGCCTTCTGCTAGCCATTCAGGTGAACAAGGAGCAGTCACACAAGGCCATTTGCATGGGATTTAAAAGACTCTAGGGAGCTGTAGTAACCAGGAGCGGGCAGACCGGGTTGTGGCTCTTCAGTGAAAGTGTGGCATGGAAAATAACAAGAGTGGGCAAATACACATGGCAGTGAGGGTGTGGCGTGGCAGTTTGTACAGGGGGGTTACAGCTACCCTCCTGGTGCTGGGTTGTGTGTTAGGGGGGTGTGGTATTAGGGCAGGGGTGTTTTTTGGTTATTGTTTTGTTTTTGTTCCCTCTCTCTCCCCCCTCACTCCACTAGATCCAGTAGTTATTTACAGTGCTCAAAAGCCATTGCTGCTGCTGCCAGTAAGGGTGTTCCTACCCAGGCAGAACTCCCCCAGGCAGAATGCAGCTGTCCAGGCCACTGGCTGCAGGGAGTGTCTGAGGCTGGTGTTGGTACCAGAGAACCGTGCAAAAAAAACCTGCGTATGGTGTGAGTAGGTGAGTGATCTACTCTGTCTAGGGACAGAGCTGAAAGAAGAGGTGGAAAGGCTAAGGAGTATTAGGAAAAGCAAATGAGAAATAGGCTGGTGGACCCTTCCAACCCTAAGAGAAGCTCAGGAGGTAGAGGAGCCCTGCTCCTCTTGCCGTCAGACAGGAGGAGGAGACTTAGTAGATAGGTGGGAATGGAAAGAGGTCCCTTCTTGGTCAGGTAAAAAAATTCGCTCCCAACCCCCATTACCTGCCCACGTGCCCTTACAGAGTAGGTATGAGGCCCTGGATCCAGAGGGTCAGACAGATGATTCTAAAGAAAAAAATGTGTCTGGAGGCTTTCCCAGTTACACTTGATCTGTCAGATGCATCACAACCTCAGGTATTAAGAAGAACAGAATGGTAGTTGTAGTAAATGACTCCATTCTAAGGGAAACTGAGTACCCTGTATGTTGACTGGACCCACCCCACAGGGAAGACTGTTGCCTTCCTGGGGCCCGGGTTCAGGATATCACCAGGAGGCTATCTGAACTATTTCAGCTCTCTGATTATTACCTGCTGCTGGTTGTCCAGGTTTGCAGTGATGAGGTTGACAAGAAGGGCACCAGGGCAATTAAAAAGGACTTAAAGACTCTGGGATCAGTTGTTGATGGGACAGGATCACAGATGTTCTGCTCAGTTCCTTTGGTAGCAGAGATGAATGATGGAAGGAATGGGAGAACCCGCATTATCAATAAGTGGCTTAAGGGCTGGTGCCGTCAGTGGAATTTTGGTTGTTTTGATCATAGGGCAATTTTTACGGCATTAGGCCTGCTTGAATCAGATGGGCTCTGTCTGTTTAACAAGGGCAAAAGGATTCTAGCCCACAGCTGGCAGGGCTGATTAAGAGGGCTTTAAAGTAGGTTTGAAGGGGGTGAAACCAGGCTTTCCAGAGAGGAACCCAAGAACGGTAAGCCACAGTCAGGGATGAAATCAGCCCAACTGAAGTGCATGTGCACACGTACATGCAGCATGGGTAACAAACAAGAGGAGCTGGAAACCATCATACAGAAGGAAAACTATGGTGTAGTTCCCATCATGGAAATGTGGTGGGATGACTCATGACTGGAGTGCTGCAGTGGATGTCTGCCTGCTCTTCAGAAGGGACAGGCGAGGGAGAAAGGGTGGAGGGGTTGCTTTGTATATTAGAAAGGCTCTCAACACTATAGAACTTGAGATTAATGATGATATGGTTGAGTGCTTATGGGTAAGAATCAGCAAAGGGCCAAGGTTTACATCCTGGTGGGAGTCTTACAGACCACTTAACCAGGATGAAGGGATGGATGAATTATTCTGTAACCAGCTGGAGGATATTTCAATATCCCCAGCCCTTGTATCTTGTAGGAGACTTCAACCTGCCAAATAATCTTCTGGGAACTCAACACAGTGAGAAGAGACAATTTAGGATGTTCTTGGAGCGTATGTAGGACAACTTCTTGTCTCACGTAGGGAACTACAGGCCAGTTAGCCTGACCTTGGTGCTGGGCAAGGTTATGGAACAGATTATCTTGAGTGTGATCACATGACACATACAAGATGGCCAGGGGATCAGACCCAGCCAGCATGGATTTTGGAGGGGCATGTCCTGCCTGACCAGTGTGATCTCCTTTTATGACCAAGTGACCTACCTAGTGGATAAAAGGAGGGCTGTGGATGTTGTCTACCTGGACTTCAGCAAAGCCTTTGACACCATCTCCCATAGCATACTGCTGGAGAAACTGTCAGTCCCGGGCTTGGACCATGTGCTGGGTTAAGAACTGGCTGGATGGCTGGGCCCAGAGAGTTGCACGTGGTGTTGCACCCAGTTGGCAACCAGTCGTTCATGGTGCCCCCCGGTATCTGTGTTAATATCTTCATTGATGATCTGGATGAGGGGATTAAGTCTACCATTTGCAAATTTACAAGTGGCACTAAATTGGCTGTGAGTGTTGATCTGCTGGAGTGCAGGAGGGCTTTGCAGAGGGATCTGGATAGACTGGGTTGATGGGCTGAATCCAGCGAAATAAGGTCTAACAAGTCCAAGTAGAGGGTCCTGCTGTTGGGTCACAGCAATGTCCTTCAGCACTACAGGCTAGGGTAGAGTGGCTGGACAGCAGCCAGACAGAAAGGGACCTGGGGGTACTGACTGACAGCCAGTAGTGTGCCCATGTGGTCAAGAAGGCCAATGGCATCCTGTTCTGGATCAGCAATAGTGTGGACAGCAGGACCGTGATTATCTCCCATACTCAGCACTGGTGAGGCTGCACCTTGAGTACTGTGTCCAGTTCTGGGCACCTAAGTTTAGGAAGGACGTTGAGATTCTGATGCATGTTCAGAGAAGAACAACAGGGCTGTGGAAGGGTCTGAAGCACAGATCCTGTGTGGAGCAGCAGAGGGAACTGGACGTGTTTAGCCTGGAGAAAAGGCATCTTAGAGGAGAGCTCATCACCATCTGTCTACAACTGCCTGACAGGAGAAAAGGACACAGTCTTAAGCTTTGCCAGGGGAGGTTTAGGCTGGGCATTAGGAAGAAGTTCTTTACAGAAAGGGTGATAAGGCATTGGAATGGGCTGCCCAGGGAGGTGGAGTCACTGTCACTGGAGGTGTTTAAGAGAAGAGTGGATGTTACACTTAAGGCCATGGTGTAGTTGACAAGGTGGTGTTTGGTCATAGGCTAATCTTGACAGTCTTAAAGTTATTTTCCAAGCTAGTTGGTTCTGTGATTCTGTAATTTTATACTCTATATGCATTACACTATCTGTTACAGGTATTAAAGCTGGGCAAAGGGACATGCCTCAGTCTCAAACTCTTGGTTTTAGAGAAAGAGGAACACTTGCAGATGGTGCAGGTGAGACTTTTTAGTAGTGGAGGTGAACCTTTTCAAATTTCCTCATTGGTGTGTTGTGGAAATGTAGCTCCTTGTTAGCTTGAATGGGGCTTTGAGCAACCTCTTCTAGTGGGTGGCATCCCTGCCCATAACAGGGAGGTTGTAAGTATATGACTTTTAAGATCCCTTTCAACCCAAACCATTCTATGGTTACTATACATTTTCAGAAATACTTCTTGGTATCTGAAGAATAGTTGATTTGACTCTATTTGACCTAGATCAACTTAAATTTTTTACATTTTTAGTTTAAATAATGATTTTTCATAAGTGTTACAGAGGCATCGAGTTAATACTCATAGAGAACATAAACTGCATCCTTAATAAATGGTTAGTAATTCCTTTCTGTTAAAAAACAAGTTGCTTTTTTACAAAACCAGTGCAGTTTTTATTAAAAAAATTAACACCATTTTCTCCACCTTTTGGACTGAATCCCATTATGGTAGGGGAATGTTAGACTTGTTAGACTAAGCAAGACAGCGGTGCTTTGATGCAGGGCACTGACAACAAGCAGTTTTGCTATAGACTCTCCAGCAGCATTGCGAAGTAACTCAGAAGCTGTATTTAAGGTCTGTTATATTTATGGATACTTAGCATACTGTCTTTTGCATGTGAAGATTTAAGATGTAATTTTTATTTATTTAATTGATGTGGAAAAACCAAACTGACTGGCATTAGAGAGGAAGCCACATACTGTGCCAGGAGAACGTCATGGTGTCATATAACAGCTGATAGTCTTTGTTTTTACAAATATGATAGGCCAGCTGAATGCTTTCTGGCAAAAAAACAATCTTGTCTCCATTTTTTCATATATTTAGGGAAATCTCTTGGTTATATGGTACTTTTTGTGTGAGTAAAATAAGGACTGAGAGGAATAATTGCCAGATATAGGGCTCTTGACCTGCACATCAAAGTTAGGCAAACTTCACTTACTGTGTGCTGTGTTGGACTGCAGGTTTTCAAGAAGGAAATGGAGAAGATGCCGTTGCACAAAACAGAGGGTATAAAGGATTTCGTGGTGGCTTTGGACAAGGTGGGAATAAGTTTTTTATATTGACTAGTTTGTATGATGGCAGCACACACTGGTCATTCTTTCTGGCTTCGCTCACTCCCTGAGAACTAGCAGTCAAGAGTGAAAGCTTTGAAATGGCTTTTGTTCTTCAGCCAGATAAAAGGCACTTGATCTGTACACGCAGAAGTGGGCAAACTGAGTTAACTGTGTGCTGTGCTGTATTGCAGGTTTTCAAGAAAGAAATGCTGTAGATGGTGCTAGTACACAAAACAGAGGATTTAAAGGATTTCGTGGTGGCTTTGGACAAGGTGAGAGTAGGTTTGGTGGTTGTGGTTTTTTTCTCATACTGACTGGTTTATATGGGTACAGTGTATGGTAAATCTGCCTGGGTTTGCTTGCTCCCTAAGAGCTACCAGTACAAGGGTGAAAGCTGTGAAATGGCTTCCATTCATTTGCTGTATTGTGGAATATGAATGGTGTCTTTAAAAACCCAGTGTTTCTGGTTATAATACAGTACAGGTGAGAGTTAGTGAAGAATTTGTTGGTACTGTTGCACTGCAGGTGTGTTGGGGTAAATTGTACTGGCTTTAGTTGTAGTATTTCATGATACTAATATTACACTTCATATCTGCTACCCGTCTTTTACAGGTACTAAAGATGGGCCAAGGGACATGCCTCAGTCTGGAACTCCTGGTTCTAGAGAAAGAGGATCATTTGCAGATGGTGCAGGTGAGACTTTTTAGTAGTGGGGGTTAATCTTTCAGATTTCCTCATTGGTGATTAAAGGCACAGCAGTTCGTTCCTAACTCTACCAGTTGCTGTCACTGATTTTTCTCCTTGTTAAGAATCTTTTGCAAATGTTAGATATCTTGATTGGGTGCTTGCAAAACATGTTTGTAACTCCTTTGAATTTTAGTTATTGGATTTTCAAAGCTGTTGTGTTCCATAATTTTTTTTCTTTATCTTGCTTCTGTTAGTTCAGTTAATGCACAGTAAAGCAGAGATGCAACCCCAAAATTGAAAATAAGTGTTAAAGAACTTAAGTTTTAAGAGAGTCGATCTAGACTTTTACCTTTCTTCTACCCTTCCTGTAAGGGGAAATAGTTTGTTTGTCAGTGCTGACAAGTAAGATGTATAGCTGTGGCAGGCCACTTATTCCTGATTTAACTTTTATTTTATGTTGGAGGGTTTTTTGTTACCTGCTAGGGATCTTTTTCCCCCATAGTCCCACTGTATTCTGTTGCCACTGATGCTACTGTACTTGGCTACATACATACACGTTGTGCTGTCTAGAGCATAATAACGTACTGCTCACAAAAGCACCATAATTCAAATGAGGAATGGGATTAAACCAGTGTAATGATAAGTGGATGGGTCATATTCTCCATGTAAGAACATTCTGTGTGATACTCGTAAAAAAATTTTCATTGGAGCAAAGATCGCTAAATGGTTCTTTACTTAGTGAGTTTCCATGGAGCACTAGAACAGGCTGACCAGAGAGCTTGTGGATACCTCATCCCTGGAAGTGTTCAAGGCCACATTTGGTGGGGCTTTGAGCAATGTAGTCAGGTGGAAGGTATCCATCGTGTGGCACAGGGTTTGGTAATAGATGATCTTTGAGGTTCGTTCCAACCCAAACCATTCTGTGATCCAGTGATTAGTATACATTTTCAGACATGATCTGTAATATCTGAAGAACAATTGATTTGCCTCTATTTGACTTAGTTCAACTCAATTTTCTCAGATTTTTAGTTCAAATAATGAGTTTTAGGAATTGAAGTGTTTATAGTGGGAACACACTAGTGCTCATAGTGGGCATAACTGCATTCTTATCACAGAATAGTAATTCCATTTTCATGACCATAGGCTAAAGTGTTAGTGTGTTAAAAAGTGTTTTGGATATTGGTATGCAACAGTTGCACCTATCTGTATAGAATTTCATATGGAAAGAGCATTCTTCAGAAAGCGTAGTTTGTTGCGTGGGACACGTCCTTGTGTCATAAGAGCATGTGTCTGTCTGGATGATAATGAAGAGCCTAATTTAATTTTTGTGAGTAGCTCTTGAAAGTGAGGTCCTTGAGTGAATGTGAGAGACAAATGCTTTGCAAATCTGACTTCATTATGCAGGTAGATTTTAAGTCTACCAGTATAAATTTAAGTTCTGATAGAACGAATTTATGGAATTTTGTGCCTTCTTGAGAAGTGGAGGAAAATCCAAATGACATCTCACTGAACTTAATTTCAATAGCTCTGTACTTAAAATAGTTTTATTTTAGCTTCTCTTTATATTGTTTGTGAACTTAAGTGTTTGTGTTCTTAAGGTCCAAAGGTGACTTACGTGCCGCCTCCTCCACCTGATGATGAGCAAGCCATCTTTGCACGTTATCAGACAGGAATGAATTTTGACAAGTATGATGAAAACATTGTTGAAGTGTCAGGACTGGACCCTCCAGCAGCATTAATGGTTAGTGAATTGATCAATCTCACCGTTTATGTGGAGCATGATTTACAAGGATGTGTAGTGGGTTCAGCTAATATTTGCAGCTAATGAAAATACTAATAAAAATTACTGAATCTTGCAGACAGTGTGATCTTGGCAGGAGGTGCTCCCCGTTTGAAAGATAAAAATTTGAATTCACAGTAACACTGGCAAACTACGTAAATGGTCCCGAGAAAGTAATAGTGGACATATAGGAAGAATAGTCATTAAATTGAGAAGAATATCAGTTTAGATAGTGGAAGAAAGAAGTCTTTGGCAGCAGTTTCTGGGCAGGCTGGTATAGTTACCTTATTTAAGTCTGTCACTGGGGGATCTTAAAAAATGTAAATAAACACCTGTTGGGGTAGTATTCATTTGGATGAGAGGTGTTCTAAAGTAATTTCTAGCCCTGTTCTGCGTGGCTGCAGTTTATTGTTTAACATACAGCTTTTTTTTTTTTTAATCTATACTGGGTGGCCAGTGTTTAAAAAGAAAAAAAGCTCTTTTTAGGGAAAAGAATGGGGAGAGAAGTGCAGAGGGGTTACTAGTACCTGTGTTGAAAGAGAAGATCCAGAGGTGTTTTCCCCATCCATCTTCTGAAAGCTATTCTCACTGAAGTTAAACTGATTTTTTCACCTGTGTTGCTTTTTGGTCCTGGCTAGGACTGTTGCTTTAGCTACCCTTACTGGTTTTAGCACAGAGACCATGTGTAGCTCCTATGTGAAATGAAACATACGAGTTTCAGGTTTTTTTCATAGCATGCCATGTGAGTTTACCTGCTTGAATACAGGTGTATGGTTCCTGAGCAATTTTCTCATAAAACTAGTAAGACCAGCTGAAAGCCTTCACTGTCCTATGAACGATGTTATTTAAATGGCATGAGCAGATTTTAGAGACCTTTGGGGTTTTTTACCTGTAGAAACTTTGGCAGCATAGATGACGGGTGAGGCTTCCTCTGAAGCTAACACTCTTCAGCATTCGGATGTCTGCATCCTACAGTAGGCATTTTGGGTTTTAAACTTTCAACTTCAGTGATTGACTAATAACTGTTAATAATTTTGTCTCTTACAGAATTTCGCAGACACTAACATCTGTCATACTTTAACTGTAAACATTGCTAAGGCTGGATACTCTAAACCTACTCCAGTGCAGAAGTACAGCATTCCTATTATACTGGCAGGACGGGATTTAATGGCGTGTGCCCAAACAGGATCAGGAAAAACTGTAAGCATTTTGTGCAGTACTCATTCTACTGAAAGTGTGTGACTCTGAGTTTTCAGGGGGATGGCTCAGTCTTCCACATCAGGTACTTGACTGCTTGTTGTTTTAATAATTTCACTTGCAGGTGAAGTTCAGCAATGGCAGGTATCAAGCACAGGTACGAATGATGATAGGATTGTCACATTTTGGGCTTGTTTCTTTATTTCAGTAAACTAGTGTCTTAATACAGCAGGCCAGCCTTCAGAGCTACAGCTGTGGTTTTAGAAGTGCAGGTAGGCAGTCCTAGAAGCTGCTGATGAGGAGACCCAGCAGTTGAAAGTAGGGATTTTTGTGTTGTGTGCAGTTTTATCTTGTTTAGGTTTTTTGGTTTAGGTTTTTGTGGGATTTTCTTGTTTTGGTTTAGGTTTTTGTGGGATTTTTGTTGGTTTTTGGTGGTTAGTGTTTTTTGTTTGGTTGCGTTGGTTTTTTTTGTGTGTGTTCTGTTTTGTTTGGGGGTTTTTTTGCTATTTTTTTCAAAATATTTATTAATTGTTATTTTTCCTTTTGTGTGTTTGTGTGTGTATGAATTTTGTGTGCTTTTGTTTTTTTTCCAAATTTACACCAGATTGTAACTGTGTTGTGCAGTTTATCATACTTGGTTTTGATCAAGTCTGATCTGCGGCAGGCTTGTGTTTGTGATTCAGTTTTAATCATGGAACAGTGTTGAGAATTGTTGAGACTAAGTTGAAAATTGTCTCAACTTTTTAAACTCTATAGTGTACCCAAACCTAACCACTGAGAGCTGGTGGGTAGGAATGTTTGGCTGTGAAGTGTAGCTTTTTGCTACAGTTTAGTTCAGTTTCGTGTGGAATCCTAGTGTTGTTTTAATGTAGCTTACTAGTTACTTCTTTTGAAAGACCTCATCTGTTTGCAGAAAGGGAAATACCCAAAGCCTATGCTCTAAATACTCTGAATGCTTTTGGGACTATTGTACAGATGCAGTTTTGTAGGCAGTTAGGGAAGTAAGTGTGCTGGTGTGGTGCAGCTGTGTTGCAAACTTACCTGCCATTTTGGTACTCTGGAAAATGTTATTACATGGTTACCTTACAGATCTACTGATGATAACCTAAAGCTTGTATGTCCACATTAAGGATAGTTTTGATCTTGACTATCTGTCTTGACTACTTAACTGTCAGGGTATGTCATCAGTGTATGGAACTGTATGGAAAACTAGCCACCTGCATGATTGTGTTCCTGTAATACTGGACTGTTAAGATCCAGGGAGATATTTTCGTACTGGTTGATAAGGAGAGATAAACTTAAATGTTCTGTTAAGCATTCAGGTCAATCCTTTTGCAGTCTGATTTTCTTGATCATTGTGTGCACTGTCATTTAAGCTTTAAGATTGATACGCAGATTTTAATGTGACCGATGAAAGTTTTTAAGACTAAACAGCGTAAATACTACTGTGGTTTTTTTTTCTTTTTCCCCAGGCAGCCTTTCTTGTACCAGTTGTGGCCCAAATGATGAGGGATGGTGTAACTGCCAGTAGCTTTAAAGAGCAGCAAGAACCGGAATGTATTATTACTGCCCCAACTAGAGAACTGGTATATCAGATCTTCCTAGAAGCAAGAAAATTTGTGTATGGGTAAGCTTTTGCAATGTTGCATGGTATTGATTATTATTTTGTGTGAATCATTAGTGCTTTATTTTTTTCATAAATTCTTGCAAATTTTTTTGTGCCAATCGAATTATAAATACTTGGGTTTAGATTATGATGAGTTCAGATTATAATACTGCTTAGTGGGTTTCTTACTATATGACTAGGGATTTAAGCACCTAATCTTCCTGATACTGGGGTGGGTGAATGGCTGAATGGAAGACTTACTTCAGTTTGAAGAGGAGAAAAGTTATTCAGCATGTTGCTGATGAGAAGTGAAATTTCTTCAAAGGAGTGCTAAGAAAATTTTCCTGTCTGACCATCCAAGAGCCACTCTGGTAGTCATTCTGACACCACCGGGAACTTCTAAGTGCTGGGACCGAAGTCCCTTTGCAGCAAATGGCTCTAGTGAGCTGCTGGCTGCCGTGCTTGACTTCCTACACACATCACTCTCACAGTCAGACGAGGTTTCCTCACTGACTCGACCCCAGGTTTCCCATAGCAGAATCTCCGACCTCTGTTTCCTTCAAGTGATTTCATTGTTGTGCAGCAATATGTAACAGCTCAAGCTGGGTATCTTCCTGAAGGGACCCCTGAACAATGGAATCACTGGGCTTTTATATGGCTCACAGTTTATGTACCTAATATTCAGAGGTCTTTTTTACTGAGTTATTTACTCCTGCAGAGTCAGAGTGTTGGGTCACCTAGCTAGTGATGCAGGTTCTGGTGCCCTTTGTTAAGCAAAGAGTCAGCACCAGTTCGTGGTCTTTTGCCTGGGCTCCAACCATTCCCTGCCACCCAGAGATTAGTCTGCAGCTTGTGCTGCACCTGCACTAGATGTATTCAATATGAAGAAACTTACTAGCTTGCGTTATGTAACTTATTTTCATCTTGGCAAAATAGAGGTGAGTGTTACGGGTTTAGTTAACTTCTAGTGATGGTTTCTAATAACTCTTACTGACCTGTGTTTCTGGTCTTGGACAGACATGTCACAGCTTAGAGAAACTCTCTTGAGTTTTCAAAACAGAACAGAAGGTCTAAACTTGTCATTAAGTCCTTAATGTTGTATGAGAGTACAACTAGATTTGTCATTAATGTTTTCACTACTAAGTAATAAGTTTTACCAGTGTACAGAAGAGAACTAAATCTACTGTCTGTAACCTTTTGTTACTGTTTGGAGGTGGAATGCACAGTGTCATTGCTGCAAAATCTGGTGGGATAAATCATACTTGCCTTTGTTCAAGCAAACTTACATGTGGAGACTGTCTGTCTTCAAGAAGAATGATCGCATTTGCCTATTTACTTACTAAATGTAATTAAGAACAGCTTCTTAATCTCTAAAACTGTTAGAACTTTGCAAGTGGTTCTGTTAATTATGCTATTTTAAACTAGATACAGGTGATTTCACCATAAAATAGCTTTGAATCTAGAAGGTTTCTGGACTTACAGCTGGCCTGCAGTAAAAAACAAGAATGAGTTAAACAGTATCAGGATGTGAATCTGTAGTCTTTACAGAATAGCATTCATAGTGATCTTATGATCTTAGGATCTTTGATTTAATTCGCAAATGGGAAGTATGTATATTAATAGTGGATAAATGTTGAAATTGTAGGATTCCTGAGTGTGTTTGTATTCTTGACTAAGCTTTCTGAAAAGTTTTGATTAGCTTTGGTAAAAATTTACCAGGTTTATCTGATCACCATTGTTGCATATGAAGCTGAATTAGTATCTTCAGGAAAAGATCATTTGAATTTGGGTGTGAAAATACTCATTGCATGCGTGTGAAAATCTTAACAGAAGGTTATAAAGATGAGCTTGTAAACTTACTGCACAGCTGCATAAGGTAGTTCTTGCTTACAGAAGTGGTTTTCTGCAGAAGAGTATCTGATGGAGCTCTGCATGGTAGACCTAATAAAAAGAATAGTGCAAGGACTACTGAGTAGCATAGTCTTTGAGTGGATTTGCTGTCTAATCCTTGAGTCACACACTGTATGGCCAATGTGATTAGCTGCTTTACAAAAATTCCATGTGTATATTTTTTTTGCCCTTTTAAGGTCTGCTAAGATTATTTCTGAAGCTCTGGAGAGGCATAGGTAGGGGTTGTTCTGCCTTTTTTGAGTATGCTGTATAAACGGGGACAAAGTCTTAACACCATTTCGGCTGTTACTGTTAGTAGGTTTCAGTTGAAAGGAGAGGGGAGAATGCAGGTAAAATCAAGTGTGTGTTCCTAGCAAGCCACCTGGGAAGCCTCTGTTATGTAGTTGTGAGGGAGAACTTAAAGCTTACTGTGTGTGAGTTTCTAGTTTTGAGCCCTGTTCTTGAACCAAGCTTTATGTTGAAGGAGTTAAACCCCTCTTAAACAAGTTTGTGGTAGATCTGATTATTTATGAATTTTCATGAAACAATCCTATTTGCATACTTACACAACTAATCAATTTTTTTTCTGCGTAATAGAACTTGTATAAGGCCTGTTGTGATCTATGGAGGTACACAAACAGACCATTCAATTCGTCAGGTAAAGCAAGGCTGTAATATACTGTGTGCCACTCCAGGAAGGCTTCTAGACATCATTGGAAGAGGAAAGGTAAGATCTTAACATGTAATCTGAATTCCCTAAATGCTCTTACCTCAAAGATAAAATACTATTTTTTATTCCTTAAAATCAGTAGAGGCAGAGATTGATTGTTAGTAGCTCTATCAGTATGCTGCCTTTATACAGGCATTGAAATACCTGTTTTCTTAGACTATGTAAATTCCATGAGGTTTTTGAAGGAGTAGCCTGAGTCTTGATCTCTTCACCTCCTTTCAGAGCTAGCTGAAAGATACCAGTCTAAATCAAAGTAGCTGCAGTAGTCATGGCAGTAGAATTTTATAGCTTAAATACATGGAACAGATTCTCTTAGTTCTTGTGGAATATTCCATAGTAGATCTTCACTTAATGTCCTGTTTGTTTTGCTGCAATAACTATTTTTCTGTCTGGAACTATATTTTCATACTGATTTTATTCAAAATACAAAAACTTTCAGGTTATATAATACCATATTTGGATTTTTATTTTTCCAGTCATTGTAAATTCATAGTGAAATTGTGGCATGTTAGTGGTGATTCAGGGATGTTCACTGGACAAAGTTTGGAAAAACACTTCTTGGTAATGAACTGGAAATTGGTTTTCTGCAGTTGTCAGGCTTTTAGTCAAAGTGATAGTCTTGGTCAGTAACAGTGAAGTTATAATGTTCTTCATAATGCTTTCTGACACATTTTTTTTTTTCTTTCTAAAACTCAAGGCATCATTCCAAAACAGATGGGCTGAATTATACTTGATCTCTAGGCCCTATCTGTTTACGTTGTTGAGCCAAGTTCTGAAGCACTGCAGTGTGTGCCTGCTGTTAGAATTAGTGCAGATTAAAAGGTTAAGTAGAGGTTGAGATGTAAATAAATCATAGTATTTTCATTTTTTTATTAACTTGAAAGAAAAAAGTAAAAGGTAGATTTTTGGTAGTTAGGGTATTTTGTAAGTGTATACTGTCAGTGAACTAATAGTGTTTTTCTTTGGCTGAAATACTTGCAGATCGGTTTGCAGAATGTGAAATATTTGGTGCTAGACGAAGCAGACCGCATGCTTGATATGGGTTTTGGTGCAGATATGAAGAAGCTGGTATCTTTCCCAGACATGCCACAAAAAGACAAACGCCAAACATTAATGTTTAGTGCCACTTTTCCTGAAGAAGTTCAGAGGTGAGTAGAACAACAGTAGAAATATATCGAAGATGTACTTGTACAGAACTAAATATCTCAAGAGTTAAGAATAGCCCTTATTTTTATAAGCTTATAATCTTACTTGAAGATACTGAGAACTTTGGTAATAACATTCTTTCCTTAATTTAAGCAGGAACTCTAAAGCATTAACTGCTTAATTTAGGTGGGAACTCCAAAGCAATTTAGAAAGTTGTCTGAAGGATTTTAAATTCCAATTCTGCCGAAGTCCTCACATTCCCCTTTGTTGGTTTCTTGTTCCTCCCCCACTATATTTATGCAAGCTCAAAACCAGTGATGTTGCTGATTTACAGGCAGCACTGTCAGCACTGTGATTGGCTAAGGAGGCATACCAATTATTGCTCAACTCAGCATTTGTGATATGCAATTCTCACTTATGTGGAGAATTGGTATTTATTTTCAGTAGTTTTAAAGCTTCCAGAAATGGGTTTGCTATACATTTTACGTACTTACTACTTTCTACCTTTAAAGTTTGTCTTTCTTAAGAGAACAGTGTTCAACAGATGGTAGTGTAGTTGCTGAGTAACAGAACAAAACAACTAATTCCCTGCAGGCAGATGGAAACTATTTAATATCTCTTCTGCTTTTGAAGACATTGGCATCTGAATACTCAAATCAGAAGATTCTAAACTTCAGTTGGAGCACTGTAAATAATTTTTGTGACTTTTGTGGTAGGGATACTGTTACAAAATGTCTTGGTACTTCAGTGAGTCAAATCCCGACAACTTATTTTGGTCTTCAAAAAGTCTGAAAGACCTTTTTTGAAGCAGGGAGAAAATACTTTTCAGTAGTTGTCTGTTCTGAATGAAAGAGGGGAATGGGCTGCTTTCTCCCATTCAGTTGGGTAGTGCTGACCTTCGATGTGGAGATACATGACCTTTCTTAAAGCAGGACTCACCTGTTGTGGCTTTGGTTCCTTGTCAAGATAATTTTTGTAGGCTTCTTTATATGGAAAAATAATCTTGTATTAAAAACTGTGATGTCATTTTGTCTTGCCCCTGTCATTCTTGTAACCTTTTGAAACTGAAATGCCTAAAGGTAATGTTCGCATTTTAGAGTGTGAAAACCGTTTTTTTTCTGGAGTCAGTTCATTTCTGGATTTAATGCTTTTCTGATGCTGAAGTCAGGAAAGCTAATGGTTTCCCCATACTCTGCCACCAGGAGAACTTTTAACAGTATTTTGGTAGTATTGGACAAGGTGCTTTCTTTGGACCCACTGGGTTCAGATCATCCTGCACTTCTGTTTTGTGATTATAATCATATTCAGTTTTAACATAACGTTTGGCTTTATTCCTGAATTTGTTTCTGCTGTTACATAGGCCTTTGATCTGGTAGTTGAAGCTCTTCCTGTACATACAAGTTGAGAGAACGATGTATTTCCTAGTTGACTGGAGAACTTCCATTTAGTGTTTGAGGCTTTATATCTCTCACTAAAAGTGTGGTTTAATCCCAGCTGGCAACTAAGTACTGTACAGTTGCTTACCCTGGAAGGCTCCTCCAAGGTCTCCCTGAAGCCTCCTCTTCCCCAGGCTGAGCAAACCCATCCCTTATCAGCCTGTCTTCGTGGATGGGTGCTCCAGCCCTGTTATCAGGTTAGTCGCCTCCACTGAACTCACTCCAACAGGTCCACATCTTTCTTATGCTGGGCATTGCAGAGCTGGACACAGGTGGGCTTTCACCATACCAGAGTAGAGGGGCAGAATCCCCTCCCTTATCCTACTGGCCATGCTACTTCTGATGCAACCCAGGATATGTTTGTCTTTCTGAGCTGCAAGTGCACCGTGCTGGCTCATGTCCAGCCTCTCATCCACCAGCACACCCTAGTTTTTCCCAGTCTAGTCTTCATCCATTCTCTGTCCAGCCTGTATTTGTTCTGTCCTATCAGCCTGTGTGAAAAGTTTCTCTCCCACTTTTTTATAAACGCCCTTTAGGTACTGGAAGGCTGCAATAAGGTCATTCCAGGCTGAATGACCCCCACTCCTCAACTCTCTTAGCTTATCTTCACAGAAGAGGGGCTCCAGCCCTCTGATCATCACTGTGGCCTCCTCTGGACGTGCTCTGAGATGTCGGTCTTGTTTACGCTGAAGATGCCACAGCTGTATGCAATACTCCAACTGGGGTCTTAGAAAGGCAGAGATAGAGTCCCTTGACCTGCTGGTCACACTTCATGCAGCCCAGGATGTGGTTTATGCTCTGGACACAAACAATTCAGACTCTTCTGGCTTTTTGAAAAACATACATAGGACTGCTTGTATTATTCCTCACAAGCTAGAGAACAAAAATATTTGTTGTAAGTGTTGGTTAAACATAAACGGAAGTATGTGATTTTAAAGCAAAAATAATTACATAATATGTTTCATGTTCCTCAATTTTGTCTCTTTTCTAGGCTAGCTGGTGAATTTTTGAAAACTGATTTTTTATTTGTTGTTGTCGGACATGTGGGTGGAGCATGCAGTGATGTTCAGCAAAATATTCTTCAAGTTTCTCAGTATTTCAAGAGGGATAAACTGATAGAAATTCTACACAGCATAGGTAACTTAATGGCAATTGTTTACCAGGGAAGTCAAAATGGCTTGGTTTTAAACTTGTGTTTAAAAGGTCATGATTCTATTATTTCATTTGTGTGTTATGTTCTTTACAAGACTACTGATGAAGCTTGAGGCAGAACTTGGAGTGTTGGAGGTTTTTAGGCATATTTGTTTAGGAGTATTTCATAGAATCATAGGATAGTTTGGGTTGGAAGGGACTTGTAAATATCCTTGAATCTAGTCTAATACCCAGTATTTGTCAGTGACTCATGTCTATTCAGTACTAATAGACAACCTTCCTAGATGACTTTCTGCTTTTATAGTCAGTTACAATACTTCAGCATCTGGGTGTACTATCTCAAGATTTTAGGTGCATTAAAATTATTATGTGAACATTTGGGTCTGTATTTTATTAGTGTCTAGGATTTTTTCATTTTTATTCTCTGTGTGTTAAGTTTTAATGCTTAAGACTGAATGCAAGTTGGAAATTAAAAAATGATCTGTGGAACCTTGCTGTTCAGTGCTCAGGATAATGTGCTGCTTTTAGCCACGTACTGTAGCAAGAGAATGCATGCTTGTCGCAAGGGAACAGTGTTCGTTTCCTCCTTTTATTGAGGAGAAAAACAGAATGTATATGTCATCACTCCGTTTCTGTATTAATCTAGAAATTGATGGGTTGAATTTAATTAGCTCAGAATATGCAAGAAATTACAGTCATACTTCAAAGACTTTATTCAAAATGTGTGCCTGTATTGTGTTAATATAAGTAAGTACGACTCTAAATAGTGAAAATGTATAATGTTTCAAACTGCAGTGGCTTTAAACTTATGTTCAATGTAGGTAATGAACGAACGCTGGTCTTCGTGGACACGAAGAAAAAAGCAGACTTCATTGCATGCTTTCTTTGTCAAGAAAACATACCAGCCACTAGTATCCATGGGTAAGTATTTTTAAAGTGAAAGTCACCTAATACTGTGTCTTATAAGAAGCTTTTATTGAGAAATAAACATTTGGCCATATCTGTGTAGTTTAGCTTGCTGTGTGTTCTGATAGACATCAGAGTGTCAGGGTTGAAGAAGGGCTAAAATGGTCTTAGCATGCAGATACAGTATGTTTGTGTGCATCCTATGGCTGATGGATTTATAGGTGTCTGAAAGGCACATAGCTTTTGAGAAGGTATGGTCTTCCATTCCTGGCGAGCCTGAATTACTAACCCACAACCCTCTTGTGTGAGAGGAAGTTCTTAGTACATTTCTGTAGAATTACTACACTGTGAGTTGAAGTATACTTACAAACAGAATAACTAGTTCAATGGAAGCTGTTAAACTATAATGAATGTTACTGGTTTCTGATTAATTTTATCTTTTTGAGTTGAAGTTAGGATAATTACTCTTCTCTGGAGTAGTGGTCATACTAGGCTTCACTAAATATCCCATGTTAAGATCCTGAAGAGCACTGTTTAGCTTTCTAATTTTTCTTACTTGGACAATAAAGAACATGAATGAAATTCTGATCCACTGTAGTTAAGTACTGGACAATCTGTAAATATTCTTTAAACATGTAACCCCCAGAGCAAATCTAGTTTTCTTGTAATGATGATATACAGGAGCCAAGTTCTGTACTGTTGCCTGGCCACATTTTTTAGTATATCTGAAAAATGGCATCTGCAGGAGTCCAGGTAGAACTTTTTCTTTGCTATTCTGGCTCCCTGCTACAAAGTGGTAGGAAAAGTACTTGTAATCAATTAGGCAAGTGGATTTTCTTACAGAGGCAGTGAGTGTGATGCATAATTATCTCTGGTTCTTTTAAAAAACCTCAATTGCTCTAGAGATTAAGTTAAAACAGTTGGTCTGTCTTGCTGATCCTTAGTTAAAAATTCAGAAAACCTAAACTGGCAGCATGTGAGTTGTTTGGGTCTTTTGTTTTTTTGTGTCCATTGTCTCCCCAAGAGCTGTTCATGAATCATGGTATTTAGATTGTATCTTAAATAATACTGTAGATTTTTTGAGACATCCACTCTAACCTTTTCTTTCTTTGTAGAGACAGAGAACAGAGAGAGAGAGAAATAGCTCTTCAGGATTTCCGTTCTGGAAAATGTCCAGTTCTTGTGGCAACCTCAGTGGCAGCAAGAGGTCTGGACATTGAAAGTGTTCAGCATGTTATTAATTTTGATCTTCCTTCCACCATTGAAGAGTATGTACACCGTATTGGGCGAACTGGTCGTTGTGGAAATACAGGGAAAGCAGTTGGCTTCTTTGATAACAATTCAGATGGCCATCTTGCACAACCTCTAGTTAAAGTGCTTTCAGATGTAAGTTTCAAATCTTAGTGCTTTACTTTTTCTATTCTTTAAGATTTCACTTGAATGTACTGAGCAACTGTTACATCTTTGGTACAGTTACGGAACTCTTAATCTGAATTGGTAAAGCAGTCAGAGTCTCTGAATTGGTTTTCTTAATTGTATAGGCTCAACAGGAAGTTCCTGTTTGGTTGACAGAAGTTGCTTTTGAGGTTGAAGGAGGACGTACCCCGGTTAATAATCAAAAGGTGGGTCTGGAAATCAACTGAAAGTCTTGGATTTTAGAACTTTGTTTTAGTATAAAAGTGTCTTTAGTGGTATTTATACAGAGATTCCCACTGAAACTGTTCTGACTGTAGTTGTGTTCCTTTTCTTAGTTGTGCATCTTCACAGAATTCAGTATTACTGAAATGAATTTCAGAGAAGTTGCTTCACTTGGGCTCTCACAGTGTGGCCCCTTACTAGCTGCCTTAGTCTTGATCTCTAAAGTCAGGAGTACTCTGGAAGAAAACATTAACGCAAATTTGCACAAAACCGTAGTACAAAAATTTCTCTACTTCACAGATAGGGTGGAGCAAATAGTTGCTGATTATACAATTACTGCTTGTTATGAATCACCCAGTCAAGTAATTCATTTGACTGGAAACTTCAGCTAATTATAGTTAGATAAATGCCCCAGTCTGGTCCATGTCAAAATTATTCTTAATGTCTGTGATGGGGAGAAGCCTTCTAATCTCTTACTGTTACTAATTTTAGGATTTAAATTCTGTGCTTACTCTTACTTGGAAGCCTTTCCTTCATATCTTGATTCCATAAAAACTGTATTGGATCTTAGTTGCTTCCAAGTGTTACAAATGTACTTTCTTCAACACCATAGTAGAAATAATTATTCTTGCTGCTTACACAATGTGTGACACTTGAATTCAAGCTCTGATCTTGCTCTGATTAATTAACTTTTTCCATATGATAATTATTGAAAGCATTGGATGGTTTGGGTGTATTTACCTGCCAGACTAGGTCCCTTGTTAGATCCGAATAATTTTTTGGGGGTATCTTCATGAGATCTCAGACCAATTTTGCTTCCTTCTTACACTTGCAGCCTCACATTACAGCGTTTGTGTGTTTTTGCATGAGCCTTTTCTTGCAGAGTAGTTTTTGACTCAGTGGATCTTTCTTGTATATTACTGTTCAAGGACACTTCTTTTATTTTTGCTCTTTTTATTAGATTGCTTTTAAGGGTGGATCTCACTAGATGGCTTACAAATGCACATCTCCAGCTTTTATGTAGTGTCTGGCAGCATTCATTAATTTCTAGGTCCAAGTCTGTCCATGTCCCTTACAACCTCTGAGTTACCAAATCTGACTGTGAATCGTTGCCCAGACTAGAATAGATTTTCAGGTGAAATCTGTCTACTTGCATTGGGAATACTGCCCGTAATATCACATACATACAGGTCACCAGCTCTTTGAGTTGGAGATTGTGAAGTTCTAATTCTTACGAGACCTCCTCATGTCAGTCTGACAGAAAGTCTGCATTTATAATCAGCACAGTTTTGCATGAAAAGGCCATTTGACAGTCAAATGATTAATTTGAAAGTGGAATCTGTTGGAGGATCTTACCTAATTATTTTGATGCAATTTTAGAGATTACTGAGCTTTTTTCTTTTCCCAAGGGAAAAGGATTTTACTGGGAAGGTAATGCAGACAGTCATTCTTAAATATGTAGTGGAGAAGGAAGGTTTTTTTCCCCACAGTTGTGTAAACTGATTTGTGTTGGGTAAGAAAAGAAGTTGGGATGTGAACTGTGGGAAGTGTTACTCCCACACTTGATAAAATCTGAGGTTGATTAAACTGCAGTAATTTCACACTGGGGTCAGACAACGTTGTGAATAGGAGTTAATGATGAAAACTTTATTTAAAAGCAGTGTTCAGGTTACATTGAGATAGATGCATCCAGAAAGCTGAAATTGTTTTGTGGTGTCTTACCATTATATGATTGAAAGTGTTAATAATTCTAAACTAGGACCTGTTGTGTTTCCTAGAATTATAGAAGCAGAGGCAACGTGAATGCAGGAGAAGTAAAGATGGAGTATTCTGCCAGAGAAGTTGAGTCATGGGATTAAACTACTTTATATCAAACTAGTTTGTATTCTGTTGTCCTTTAAGTGAAGTGTTGCATAAGAAGATAATGTTGTGAAGACCTAGTTTGGGGAAGAGCATTATTGAAAGGGATCATCTAAACTTTGCTTGTTCCTTTTTTTGTAACGTCAGTTAAAAAGTTCGAATCTTGTGTTACAATGATTGAAGGATCTGTTAAACAGCTCTTAAGCAGTTAATAAAAGTTTGAGAAGTGCACTTTGGTTGTTGCCTCTGTATCAGCTGTTACAAAAAAGCATATGTCATTGCAGTTTCATGAACTGGTATTTTGACGTGCATGGAACATTTGTATTTGCACATGGAACTACAGGTCAGTGGCTACACTCACAACTTAGTGAAAGCTGGTTTTTATAGAGCTGTCTTCAGAGAAGGATGGAGCCCTGTGTTGCATCTAGTAGAACGTTCTTAGCTTTGCCTGACATAAATACACTTCTGCCATCTCTTGTGGAAAAGCTTGCTTTAGAACAAGCTTGGTGCCTTATATCCAAAAATTTTTCCCAGGCTTGCAGAAGCTGTAGGAGGTAAGCAGTCATTAACTGTTTTAGATTCTTGTAAAGTTGCTTTTTCTTTGACATTTTTTTCCATATCAATGCAGCATGCCACAAAGATGCATATCATTGGGTCCCAAAGGAAAAAAGGCAAGGTCATTATATTTTGTAATATCTTGCACAGCTGAACAAGCTTACAAGCTTCTCATGGCTTGCTGTTCAGCACACAGTGTTGAGCACTATTTCTTGAACAGTCTTCCTAGTTAATTCTGGGAAATAATACTTCTAACTTCTGTTTACAGGACTAAAGGTTTAGTACCCAACTTTGTGAGAATCAGAAATGAGTGGGCAGTACTAGGAAAATAGCCCACTTTTCATTGTGGAAAAGTGGGTTGTCATTCTTTGTGTGAATATCTTTTCAAAACTTGTTCACCTAGATATCAGCTAGATACCTAGCTTAGAGAAATATTGTTATTTTTGTAGATTGTAATTTTACTGCTATATACTACGCAAAAAGAGTAAAGTCTTAATTGAGTATTTGGAAGTGCGTTGAAAGGATAGTACACTTAAATTGCAGCATATAAGCAGTGAATGTGTTTAAGTGCAATGTTAGTAATTCAGAGTAAAATACCCTCGGCAGTACGACTCCTTTTCCTGAGAAGTATCCTTGAAGATTTTTGCATCCATTCTGAATTTCAGGTAAACTGAGGGTGCTTTTTATAGCTGGCTGCAGTTAAGTTCAGATGAACTGTAACTGTTGGAAGAAGCTGTGAGCTGATAAAATGTCTCCATTTCTGTGAAGTCAAAGGATAGAGTCACTTGTAACCTAGAGTAAACCTTTGAGGGGAACCTGGCTTAGCATTGTTTAAAGGACCTCTTCGATCACTGAGTGTTTTTTGCTTTGTCTCCCATTTTATGATTTGTGAGTTGTGGTCAGGCAAGAGAGGGAGTTCTGCAGTTGTTACTTTTTCTATAAAACGACTGTTCTGGCCCCATTCTTCATAATAATTTGCACAGAAAGCTGATAAGAAAAAAAATGATGCTGTTCTAGCATGGAGCTGGAAGCTCTCATAAAAAAAATAGAATGCACAAAACCAGTCCCGAGAATGGTATTGAAGTAATTCAAAGATGAAAAGACATGTTTACTACTTTTTATGAGAGGGTGAGAGTTGGAAGGATCAAGTCTGCTGTCACGTTTTTATCTGATAAAAAGTATGTATCACTTCAAAGGGGAGTGAAGGAGAAACAGAATTAAGAGAAATAAAAACTTGAAGAACAATATTTGCAGGAAGATACAATATTCAGTTTTATTTTAGGCATAGTGATTCTTTAAATATTTAATCTGCAGGAAAATATTTCAATCTGATTTTCAACTGGAAGAAAATGCTGACAGGAGAAGTTGGGGTGGGGAATGGAGTGCACTGTAGGCTGCCTGTTTTATTTTTGCACTCAAGTAATCTTATGTGGAGAACATGTTGAAAAACTTACTGGAAAGTACTGTGTCAATACCTTCTTTGTTCAAGAGATTCCTCTTGTCCTTCTGGTGACAAGTCAGGGTAAGTGTTCTTAAAAGGTTTTGCTGAACTGATGTAAACCTGAGAACAACAACCACGTACCTGTAATTCCTTTCAGGTGATTTTACTACCTATAGTTTGTGCTAAACTCAGGTCATTGAATGTTTTTACCCCATCTTTTACCTCCGTGTTCATGTGAAGATTGCTATTTGTATTGGAACTTCAGTTTGAGATTAAGTTGAAGGTTCTTTGCAGACTAGTGTTAAGGAATGACATCAAACCTTTCATTGAATAATTAACATGAGTTTTTTTCAAATTAAATTCAATTTTTATAGGACGTATAAAACAACATTGACAACATGTGTTTTCTTTTAATGCCAGTTGGAGCACAACTGGTCCAGTTCTTGTCCCTAAAGGAAAATATAAATCGGTAATTTACAGTCTTTGATCTGAAGCTGTTCATGGGCTATTGGATGAGTTGTAAGGAATCTTCAGGTAGTAGCTGAATACAGCAGTCACAGTTTTCACAGTGTGCTTAACTTTGCTGATTTAGGGCTGCATCTCAACTCAAAAATTATCGCCATAAGAATTGAAGAACTGTAAACAGTTCTGAAAAACAGAAAGATAAAATAGAATGTCTGCAAAGCTAATACCAGCTTAAAGTCCTCCAGAGTGTTTTGTTGGATAGGAAAGCAGTCTGTAGTCTGCTGAAGATCCTATAAGCAGTCTATTCTGAAAACAGCTCTTTGTTGATAATACTTGTGGGAATTCCCATTCTCCTACAAATTAGCTTTAAAAATGCCAGAAAAATTGGACCTGTCTCTCTTCATTAACTTCAGTTAAAGGACTGGGAACAAAAAGCAAGCCTGCTAAATATTGTCAGTGTGTCAGCTAGCTTTATGCAATATGCCTTTGATTTAAGACAATGTGTAAGGCTTCAATGTTAGGTAATTATAAGGGTTTTTTTCCTTAATCTGTTAGCCAGTTTAGTAATTTGAATGTGCTGCCCAGGAGTTCAGGGAATTCCCTGGTCACACAAGAGGGGGATATTGTGACATACGTCACAGCTTTGTTTTCAGTGGCACCATAAATGGATAGGTCTTGGTCCAATGTGGATGTCTGTACATGTCGTGTACTTCAGAAATTGTGAAGGTAAAAATACTATTCTGTCACTGCAGAGTTTTCTTTTTTTGTGTGACTACTGTGTGTGGTTAGTTTCGGTCTTTGGCAGTAACATTTCTTAAAAGCCTCAGGTATATGAGGGTTTTATGGCATGATTGTTTCCATGTCTTGACTCCATTTACTAATAAGCAACAGTAGATTAAATCATTCAACTATGGAGTGTGGACCAAGGATGTGGGAATCTTTAAGCACATTCTCTTCAGATTTATCTGATACTTGTGGTTTTTTCCAACTACCTTAAGGACAATGTTGAAATCCAGTAGAACTAATTCTGGACAATAGTTCATTAGTGCTTGAAATACAAGTATTAAATGTCTTTTATTTTATGCTGTTTATTTCCTTCAAAGTAACTATGGTACAGTCTTTGGCACATCTGAATGTGGCAAGTTGGGCTTTTATTACTTTCTGTTAAGGAGAAAAAATACTCAGGTTATGAAGGACACTTGAAGGAACTAATTTGTATTCATGACTGAGGATTCAGCTGTCTGTTAAGAGTTGACTAGACAAAATTATTTGGGAGCCAAACTGCTGAAAATACGTCTTCCTCATTCAGCTTCTAAAGAAATCTGACTTACCTTTCAGAGCCTGTTATCCATATATAAGTAAGAATAATACTTTATTTTCTCACTATAAATGTGCATGTTGCCTGCTGATACTGTCTTAGAAAATTACAGACAATAGCTGTATTGAGCTGATTCTACTGTTGTATGAGCTTGTCATTCTTACTACGGTGCGGTACTATCAAGTAAGATTTCCTTTCACTGTTGTCTTTTCCCTCCTATAACTAAGTCAGCTAAAATCGTGTTCAGTACCTAATCCTTAAATATCTCCCAGCTTTAAAGAATGCTATGCTTTGCTCATCCTCTGCTATTCAAAGCAAAATATGCATGGTCATAGGAGATGGGATGGTTGTTTACAAAGACTTTTTGTCCTTAAAATGTGAATGAGGTTTGTACTGAAAGAAACTGACTCAATTTTGGCCTTTTTGTGCCTTTCCCTTTACCAGTAGTAGCAGAGTGATGAAAACAGGCAGATGACTTCTCAATAATTCTTTGTCTTCAGCAACCCTGCCCCTCCGCTCCTGCTGCTTAAAAATGCTGAGTTTCTTCCTTTAGGACCATTATCATGTATCAGTTGAAACTCTGAAGCTATCCCTGCAGCAGTAATTCGTGGGCTTCTTGGTCTAAACATTCCACTCAAATTAAATTATGTTGAAGACCTGTGTTTCCTTAACAAATTGGGTATTATAAGGTCATATGCAGCATACACAAATGTACCAAGCAAAGGAACATTCTTCACCAGAACAAATCTGAGCTTGCAATATCTACTTTTTTTGTAGTAGCTGGTCAGCTCTTCGAGAGATCACTTGTAGAAGCTAATATACTTGCTTTATTCACATTTACTATCTAGGCTGGTGAACATGTAATTCACCATTTCTGAACCACTTCAGGAATTTTTGTGCATGTAGACTGCAAGTATGATATATACAATTCAAGAATACAAAGCAATGATTTATTAGAAAGTGTAGATAACTGGTAGCATGTTATCTTGACTAAATGCTAATGTAACCTTCTGCACTGGTTTTGCTTGGCCCAGTTTTTGCTAGTGGAGGGGGCACAAAGATGGCTCCTCTGTGAAGCTTCTCAAAACTTTCACCGTGCCCAGCAGAGCCAATCTTTGATGGCTCTGAAGATGATGGACACACTGCTAGCCAAGGCTGGGCCAGTTAGAGATGTTGGTTATGCCTCTGTGAAAACATATTTAAGAAGAAATCAAAACAATGAGTGCACGCATTTCTTTTTAGCTGGAGGAGGAGGAGGTGAGAATATGTGAGGGAAAACAACATGGAGACACCAAGGTCAGTGGAGAAGGTGGGGGAGGGGAAGCTCCAGGCACCGGAGCCGAGATTCCTCTGCAGGCCGTGGTGAGGCCCATGGTGAAGCAGGTGGTGCAGGGGCCCATGGTTAATGCTGAGATCCACTCGCAGCTCCTGGAGAGGTGCCCCACGCTGGAGTGGATGCCTGGAGGAGGCCATGGTCCAGAGGAAGTCCCAGTGGAGAAACAAGCCCTTGCACCTGAGACTGAACTGACTGTCCCACACTGGAGTAGGTGGGTGCCTGAGAGAGAGCGAGAGAGACTGTGGTCCGGCAGGATTCCGGTAAAGAGAAAAAGCCTTGCTCCTGAGATGGAAACAGCCTGGCGTCAGAGGTCTGTACCCCATGGGCAAGGGACCCTACGCTGCAAAAGTTTTGGGGATACTGTTTGCTCATGGCGGGAGCTCACCTTGTGGCAGTGTTGGGCAGGCTGCTGTATGTGAGACCGTGGCTATGCAGAGGATAAGACTCCTCTCCCTGAGCAGTGGAAGAAGATCTCGGTGATGAACTGACCTACACCTCCCCCTTCCCCATGCCTCATTCCCCTGTGCAGCTGCTGGGAAGGAGGGAGGGGGCTGAGCGGAGAAACAGTGTCTTTGAAGATTTTATTTTGTTTCTCATTTACTCCTGTTAGTCAATAAATCACCTTTTGCAACTTAAGTTAGGCCTATTTGCGCTTTGAGTGCATCTTCTCCCGGTTCTTTATCTCAACTCATGAGCCCTGGGGGGGTGTGTGTGTGTCAGTTTGTGGGTACCTGGCATTTGGCCAGGGTCAAACTACGACACCTTCATAAGACAGCTGACAAGTCATGAGGAAGAACCTCTCCTCAGACCACAGCAACAAAAATGCCCAGCCTCACCAGCTGAAGGCTTGGTGTCCTGATTCCTTGGAAGGTACTATTGGGAGTAGCCAGATAGGAAAGAGAGGAGCTCAAATCATTCTATAAATCCTTTATAGGAATTTCAGAGACTTGGAAACAAGTAATTTGTCTGAGATATTTCCTAAACTATTTGTTACAGTCCAGAAACGTGGTGCCTTAGCAAGTACCTGCATTGTCTCAAATTCAGATTGGTCATGCTTTGTGCTGTGACTCCTCTCCAAGCTACAGATGTTTAATTTTATAAAAAACAGTTGTATTTCCATATTGTATTCTTCAGTCACCAAGATTTACTTCAGATTTGTAGGTTAGAGATTCTTTATGAAGTGATTTACCTCTTAACTGTTTTCCACTCTGAACGGTTTCACAAAGTACTTTATGTCATCTACCCGGACTTTTTATTAAAGACTTTGATACAGTTTCCTGCAGCACTCTGATGAAAAGCTGACAGCCGTTGGCTTGGACAGGTACACTGTTCACTGAATAAACACTTTCAGGATGTCCAGGCCTTGAGAGTGTAATGAGTGGAGTTACATCCTGCTGGTGGCCGGTCATCAGTAGGGCTCTCCAGGACTCAATACTGGTGCCAGTTCTGTTTAATATCTATATTAATGATTTGGGTGAGGGGATGGAGTGCACCCTCAGTTCACAGGTGGAGTCAAATTGTATGAGAATGTTTATCTGCTGGAGAGAAGGAAGGCTCTGCAGAGGGACCTGGGCAGGCTGGATTGATGGGCTGAGGACAGTGGTTTGAGGTTCAACAAGGCCAAGTGCCAGGTCCTGCCCTTGGGTCACAACACCACCAGGCAGCTCCACAGGCTGGGGCAGAGTGGCCGAAAATTGCCTGGCAGAAAAGGACCTGGGGGTACTGGTGACAGTGGTTGAACATGAGCCAGGGTGTGCCCAGGTGGCCAAGAAGGCCAATGGCATCTTAGCACTGGTGAGGCCACGCCTTGAGTGCTGTGTCCGGTTCTGGGCCCCTCAGTGTAAGAAAGACATTGAGGGGCTGGAGCGTGTCCAGAGAAGGGCAATGGAGCTGGGGAAGGGTCTGGAGCACAAATCCTGTGAGGAGCAGCTGAGGGATCTGGGGGTGTTTAGCCTGGAGAAAAGGAGGCTTGGTGTGGCCTAAAAGGTTGTATCCAGGATCCAGGGTGGGGTTGGTCTCTTCTCCCAGGCAACCAGTGACAGGATGAGGGGAAAAGGCCTTAAGCTGCGCCGGGGGAGGTTCAGGTTGAGTATCAGGGAGAAGTTCTTCACAGAAGGGGTGATAAGGCATTGGAATGGGCTGCCCAGGGAGACGGTGGAGTCACTACGCCTGGAAGAGTTCAAAAAACACCTGGACTTGGCACTTAGTGCTATGGTTTAGTTGACAGGATGGTGCTCAATCAAAGGTTGAACTCAATGATCTTGGAGGTCTTTCTCAACCTATGGTTCTATGACAGGTGGAAATAGCCTCAGGTTGTAGCAGGGAAGGTTTAGATTGGATATTAGGACAAATTTCGGGAAAACGTTGTTAAGCATTGGATGTGGCTCCCCAGGTTCATGGTGGTGTTGCAATCCCCAGGATTGTTCAAAAAATGAGTCAACATGGCATTTTGTGATATGATTTAGTAGGCAGTGGTAGGCATAAGAAAAATATCTGTATGACAAGCTGTTCTCACCTACATAGCCTCTTTCTTTTTCTGTGTTCTTTGTTAAAGTGTATGTTTGTGAGAAACTTGCTTCATTGTAGGTGGCTACTACAAATTGCTGCAACTCTCCCTGCATAGTGACTCTGCCAGGAGTAACTCATGCCGCTTGTAGGTATCATAAATAGTCTGCTCACTGTGGTCTTGGGGTGGAAAATTACAAGAAATGGCACCTTGTCATCCTGCTATTAAAGCCTAATGAGATTTTCAGTAATTCCTTTATCCTATTTGTACAAATGGGTTTAATTATGTTTCTCCACTTTTGCAATTGTAGTAAAAGGCTTGGGAAGCTTAAATTACCATAGGATGAAAATAACGTAAACCATTTCTGTAATAAACCACCAAAGACATGACTCTGGGAATAAAGCATCCTTTCTTTGCCAGCATTTTAAACAGATTACAATTACAGCTGTTGTTACGATGTTGCAATGCTGTGAAGGAAGATGTGACGGGAAGGAAATATTGCATAGTTCTCTATTCTTATTGATAATGGGTTTTTGGCTGCCTTAGAAAAATACCTGATTCTTTTCTTGAGGAATAAATCTTCTCTAGAGTAGAGATTAAGAAGATTCACAAATAATTACACTTAGGCATTAAAACCTTTGTGTGTGTATTAAACATTGGCAGTTGAACAACTTAATAAATGGTACATTTCTTATGCCTTTTGTTAGGTTTGAGCACTTTGTAGGTCTGCCTCTAAAACTTTGTCAACTTAGAGTCATACAGTTGTTGCCCACTGTAGAGAAGCTGACTTTAGGTATATGATGGATTGTGGTGATCCTCTTCCTCTCCCCCTACCCCTTTATCCAAAACCCAGTGCAGTCCATGCCAGGTGTGTAATTTACTAATAAAACTGTGATTGTTTGCAGACCCTTTCACTCATCATTCCTTTTGACCAGTGAGCATTTATAAATCTTAGGTGCTTCCTTCCTGTTAAGAGTGGGTTGTCACACCCATTATTTTTGCTTACTCACTGATACATTAGTTGTAACCTTGGACAATGCATTGCATTTAAACTAATGCTCTAGTCATACACAAGTATTTTAAGAGCATGGTTTTGAGGGTACTGCTGTTATAGAATTGTTATGTTACACCAAAGTGAAATTTAAGGACGGCATAGTTATTTTCTCACTCGTTACATGCAGTCTTGCATGGAGGTTGATGCTATTAGATTTCTAATGACAAGTTACTCACTGAAAAAGGGAGTTATGCATACTCAGAAATTGATATCAAAGTCAGACTATTTTCACTGCATTTGTCTTCCCCAGAAATGAGATCACTAGGGAATAGAAGGACACTCTTGATTTTTATTTGTATTTTACAATGGCATAAGTCAATGAAAGTCTGTTCTCATCCCCTCCTCTTTATGTTTAGAGCAATGAAGTGGTTTAAGTTCATTAGGCTTAGGCAGAAATCAGCCTAATGAGTTTCTTGGTTAAAACCAACTCTGTAACTTCCAGAGGTAAAATTCAGTATATGTTTTCCATCAAACCTGCTTTTGTTAAGTTTGCATGATTAAAAGCTGCAAGGTAAATTTGCAGACTGATCAATGAAAATGATCAGTGCGTAATTTTCCATTGAACTGCAAAATTCTCTATTCTGTGCCAGTGTTAATTAATACTGGCTCACTGTAATTATACAGTGGTCAGTAACTTTATAGGGTGTGGTCATACATAATACAGAAAATAAATGCTTTTTGAAACTGAACTACTATGGGTAACAAATTGATTTGCAATAAGGATCATATTTTTAACAGTAATTCTGCATTCTCCTGTCTCACCCTGCCACAGAGATAGTGAAAATGCTTCCTTTTAAGAAGGGGTACCTTCTGGGATCAACCAATCCCTGGAGCAGTTACCCCTGAATCACCAGCCCAAATAATAGAGAGGCATCGGGCATAAAAACAGTTGAGTCTTTCTGTGGAAGGCATTTCCTTCCTTGTCATTCAGGAACAGTAGCTTCACTTATCTCCCACCCTCAGGACAGAAGAGTTAGTTCTTCTAGAGCATTCATGTGCAAAGTGGATAAAAGTCTAAGTGTGGATATGGAACACATTTTTTGGCAGGATTTCTATTGTACTTTCAAAGTTTCCTGTCTTTTGTGGCAAATCACTTTTGGTAAATGACATCATTTGTGTAAGATATTTTTCTCTCTACTATTAACTTATTACAGATGGTGGTAGCTGAAACAGCTACTAATGCTATCCTTAAGTGCCTTTTGCATCCTGGAATCTCCTAAGTGCTACTGCCCCAGTCCACAGCCTAACACATTTAAGATTGTGGGAGCTTTAATTTAAGCATGTACCTAGCCCTGAAGCAGGCAGAGAAATGATTCAAGGTTTTTAAAAGTTATACATATGTTTAATTAGTCTTTTAGGTCTGGTACAACTTTTCATCACTTTGAAAGACTGAGCAGCCAACGTTCAGTGTGTCAATAAAAACAATGTATTAATTTGTGAGAACAGGCTACTAATCAGATGAAGTCTAGAATAGAGGTTCAATAATTAAAAATAAATCTGGTCCTGCCCTTCCTTTAATACTCACTAAAGAAAAAAAGATCTGGTCAAAAAGAGCACTTAGGTTACAATTTGCTCTTCCTACCAAAGAGCACTCAGGTTACAATTTGCGTCTGCTTCTTTTGAATCACGTTTCCATTTTATCTGTTCCTTCATAGTAAAACAAATGCAAGTTTTAAAAATATTGCTATGCATATTAATGTATACTTCTAAATAGCAAGGGGAATTTAGAAACATTAAAGCAGTTTACCTTGCAGCTTCCAACTGAGGTTATGGATGATGGGGTCATGCCAAAATCATTCAAAAATAAAAAGGGAAGCAAACTGGCTACCTGGCTCAATCTATGCTTAGCTAGAGAGGGTGAAGGCTAATGAGTGATCTGGAAGTTGGAGTGGGTGTTGAACTTGTGTGTTAAAATAGCTTGGAAAAACCTGAGCTGCACAAATCATGGAAGTTGAAATGAGTCAATCTGCTGCTTCTGTTATATGTGACACTAGTGCAGGATAAACTATTTGTTGTCTGTAATGGATCTGCTCCTGAATTGGGGCCAAGACCTCTTCGTGTACTGATTGCATTATTAAAATTCAGTATCTCTTCTTGGAGTTTCTGCTTAGCAAGGACTGCCAGTGCTTAATAGGAGGCGCATTACTAGGGACTTTGGATTTCCATTTACTAATTCCACGGCATCTTTCTTAATTGCAACGTTCCTTCTGTTTTTCAGTCCCATTATTCCTTTTCATTTTGCTGATGGCTGCAGTCGTCTTCCAAGCCATTGAGTGGAATACATTTGTTAGCTTTAAAAGGGATAACCGCTTGAGTTATTCCTGTGCCGGTGCCCTTAAATGATGCATGAGGTGCTTACGCGTGTGTGCTCCTCACTAGTGGAGCAATACACTTGTTTTGCTGCGCGTGTTATGCGATTTGAAGACACTGTTGACTTGATTCATCTGCACCAAAATGTCGCTGCGTACACCCCCGCATGGCCGGCTGATTACCGCCCTTTGAAAGAGCGGCGAGATCGGTGCGGGCGCACCATCAGCCTGTGCGGCGGCGGGGCTTTGTCCCCGCTCCGCCCCGTCCCGGGAGGTGGAGTGGCCACAGGGAGTGGCTGGGGGGAGGTCAGGGGGTGGTAGGGGCCGGCGAGGCGGCTCCAGGGGCGGGAGTCTGTCGGCCGGGTGGGCGTCTGTCGGGGCACCGGGCAGTGCAGAGCATCCGCCCGCGGGCGGCCGGCGCCGTGAGGGGCAGCTGAGGCCGCCCGAGTCCGACACGGCTAGTCCCGGCGGCGGGGGTGGGGAGTTCTGGCTTTCAGAATTACGGGAAAAAGTGTTACTTGCGCTCAGCCGGGCAACTTCCTATTTTGTCCGTTCCTTCGCCGTCGCGGGGCGGGAGAGGCCCTTGTTAAACCAAACTCCCGTTCTGCCGCCGAGGTAAGTGAAAAAGATGTTTTGAGTAGAGGTCCCTGTGCTCATTTTCGTTTATATGGAGCGTGGGAGAGTGTGAGACTCTTCCCCAGACTGTCTCTCGTGTGGATCTCTAGCAGAGAAATTTCCTTGCATTTGTGTCTCTCCAGCCATTCATCCCAGACTTGGGGCAGGACATGCTTCTGTGTCTCTCTGGGCCAAAAAGCTGCTTTTAGTTTATTTCTTTCAAGTCCGTGAGACCGTATGAATTAAAACTTAACTGTTTAGCTTGTTGTTTCATTTCATTTTGTAAAGTATGTGGTACAGATGCTTGGCAGTGGCTTTCTTTTTGTGTATAATGCTTAAGAGTCAGTTCTCAAAATGTTTGCAACATAGACAATCATCAAAGGAAGTAAAAGCTCTTACTTAACTGTTCTCTGCTTAATCTGTATTCCCTCAAATTCTCTAGAAGTGATGTACCAGATTTAAATGCACTGGCCCCAAGTTTCTTCAATGTCTGCAATTTCTGTCTTCTGAGGAAAAATGTTTTTGTGATGTGTTTCTGTACAAATCCATCTCAAGTATCATCTTCATGCACCTACGCTTGAATTGGGGAAGTGTCGCTTGCCTTCTCACTGGTAATGGACTGTATGATTTGTCTTTTGGAAGTGGAGGGTCTGAAGCACAAGTCCTAGGATCGGCTGAAGGAGCTGGGGGTGTTTAGCCTGCAGAAAAGAAGGCTCAGGGGATGCCTTATCACTCTCTACAACTGCCTGAAAGGTTGTGGTGAGATGGGGGTCAGCCTCTTCTCCCAAGTTACAAGCAACAGACAAGAGGAAATTGCCACAAGCTGCTCCAGAGAAGGTTTAGTTTGCACATTAGGAAAACTTTCTTGTCAGAAGGAGTTGTCAAGCACTGGAACAGGCTGCCCAGAAAAGTGCTGGAGTCGCTGTTCCTGGGGATATTTAAAAGGCATGTAGATGCAGCATTTGGGAACATGGGTTAATGGTGGACTTGGCAGTGCTAGGTGAATGATTGCTCTAGATGGTCTTCTTGAACCAAAATGATTCTATGATTGGGCAAGAGAATGTTTTCATGCTTGAAGGAAACTTCATGTATTGGGCAAAAGAACAGAGCGGTCAGTTCAGATTTTTCTGTCAGGTAGAGGCTAATCAAAACAGGTCTCAAAAGGGATGAAAAGGGAGAAGGAAACTTGAGCACAGAGGTTGCAGTACTGAAGATTAAAGATCTTGATTTTTCTATAATAATTTTTATCAAAAGTTATTAGCAGAACTGAGTTTTCCTGGTCACCATGTCTTTCAGAATTTTAGAACAAAAATATCCTTTGTGTCTACATTTTCTATTTAGAGACTGAAAGAGGAAAAATGACTTTCCTGATTTTTCAGTTTTCAGTTGATTTGCAGCTTTTGCATTAAGAAGTTGTTGAATGTGATTATGATGGTTTGGTTTTTTTTTCCTATTATGGTGTTTTTAGATCAAGTTTCTGTGATCAACAGTTGATACAGCATTTCGAGAGCCTCACCATGCAGTTCCTTTAGATATGTCTGTAAGCTTAGTAGTTTTCTCAATAAATGTGTTGTTTGAATTTTTTTTCTTTAAGTGGTGTTAGTAGATTATGATACCATTAAGTTTTCAGGTAGGCCATCATAATTTAAAGTACATATAGATTTATTTTCCAGAAAAAAGTGCATCTAACAACTGTTTAAATCAAGTTATATTTAAAGGTAAACATTTTAAATCATATTCATCCTAGTCAGAGGTTCAGCTGACTATTTTTGGCTCAGTTAAAGACTGGATTGTGAAACCAATGTGCCCAGGGTCTTCCATCACAATGTCTGTCATTTTTCCCATGGATGGGCTTGTCAGTGCCTAAGTTATAGGGGTTAAAGAGCTGGGAAAGTCCATTAGCTGTCTCTCAAATTTACAGTTTCTTGCATTATGTTTGTGTGTCATTGTCTGACTGATGTAGAAAACCCTCCATTTTCCTCTTCTGATGTTCACTGGGACTCACCTTTGGTTCAATCCTGACCAATCATGAATCTGATGCAGCCTGTTACCTAAAAAGGGCACTGAAGTACATATTTGAATATTTTGCCTGAATGTCCTCTTTCCCTCTAGGAAATACTGATGGATTTGAATCTTGGAGTTCTGAAAACTGATAGTACTGCTTTTTCAGATGTGTTTTGCAGAACATCACAGTTGGGTAGCCCAATGGGGCGGAGGGGAGACTTAGGCTTCTGGCATTCAGTGTTTGCTTCTTGGATATAGGACGAGGTCTGTCTCTCCATATGGCAGCCAGCATGGCAGAGCTGTAGCAATGGATAGTAAAGGCTAAATAAAAGACAGTACTGTCTGTTCAGCTTCTTTCATCTTTCATAATTATTAGGAGAGTGTCAGACTTGGTAAGAAAGAATTTTGTGCCACATTCCAGCAAAAGTGTTAAAAATTCTTTAAAATGGCTGGAACAAAGAATGGTGCTGAGTGGTGTGGTACCAGTTGGCAGCTGGTTGCTAATGAGGTTCCTCAGGGCTCAGCAGGGGGCCAAGTCCTGTGCAATATCTTTTTTGCTGATTCTCACAAGGGGATCAAGCGCACGCCGAGTCAGTTTGTAGATGAAACCAAGTTGAGCGGGAGTTGATCTGCTGGAGGGCAGGAAGGCTCTGCAGAGGGATCTGGACAGGCTGAGCCGATGGGCTGAGGCCAATGGTGTGAGGCTCAACAAGACCAAGTGCCGAGTCCTGCCCTTGGGTCAGAACAACCGCAGACAGTGCCACAGGCTGAGGCAGAGAGGCTGGAAAGTGCCCAACAGAAAAGCATCTGGGGTTGCTGGTGACAGCAGCTGAACATGAGCCAGGGTGTGCCCAGGTGGCCAAGAAGGCCAGTGGGATCCTGGCCTGGATCAGCAACGGTGTGGCCAGCAGGACCAGGACAGGGTTTGTCCCACTGTACTTGACACTGCATACCTTGCATTCACAGATATGTTGTAAGGAAAAGAAAGACTAGGGATAATGTGGACCGTCTTCAGAAGGAAAAGGGAGACATGGTTACCCTGGGCAAAGAGAAGGCTGAGGTTCTTGACAACCTCTGTGCCTCAGTCTTCAACAGCAAGTGCTCCAGCCACATCACTCAAGTCAAGAAAGGCAAATGCGGGGACTGGGAGAATGAAGGCCCTAAACCCACTGTAGAAGAGGATCAAATCTGAGACTGTCTAAGGAACCTGAATGTGCGCAGGTCCATGGGATCCAAAAAAATTAATTTGTGGGTCCTGAGGGAGCTGGCAGAAGAAGCTACTAAGCTGCTGTTCCTAATTTTTGAAAAATTGTAGCAGTCAAATGACATCCCTGATGACTGAAAAAGGGTAACTATAACCACCATTTCAAAAAAGGGGAATGAAGAAGACCCAAGGAACTACAGATGAGTCAGTCTCACGTCTGTACTGGGAAAGATCATGGAGCAGAAATTCCTGGAAACTATAGTAAGGCACATGAAAATCAAAGAGGTGATTGGTGACAATCAACATGGCTTTACTAAAGGCAAACCATGCCTGACAAATTTGATGGTCTGCTATGATGGGCCTACAGCTTTCCTGGACAGAGTCAGAGCAACTCACATCATCTACCTGGACTTATGCAAAGAATTTAACACTGTCCTGCTTGCCATCCTTATCCCTATATAGGAGAGACATGGATTTGATGGACAGATCATTCAGTGGATAAAGAACTTCTGGACGGCCACACAAAAAGAGTTGTGGTCAATACCTCACTGTGCACGTGGAGACCAGTGATGAGTGGTGTCCCTCAGGGGTCCATCCTGGGGCCAGTACTGTTCAGCATCTTGGTGGTGACAAGGGCTCGAGGGCACCTCAGCAAGTTTGCTGATGGCACTGAGCTGTGTGGGGCAGTCAACATATGCTGGAGGGAAGGGATGGCATCCACAGGGACCTGGATAGGCTTGAGAAGTGGGATGATGCAAACCTCATGGAGTTCAACAAAGCCAAGTGCAAGGTTCCTACACCTGGGTCATTGCAATCCCAGACACACCTGCAGGCAGAGAAGTGATTGAGGGCAGCCCTGCGGGGATGGGCTTGGGTGTGATGGCTGATGAAAACTCACCATGAGCTGACAGTGAGTGCTCCCAGCCCAGAAAGCCAAGGGAATCCTGGGCTGCATCAAAAGGAGCGTGGCCAGCAGGGTGAGGGAGGGGTTCTACCCCTGTGCACTCCCCTTGTGAGACCCCACCTGGAGTGCTGCATCCAGCTCTGGTGTTGCCAGCATAAGAGGGACATGGAACTGCTGGGGAAAGTTCAGAGGAGGCCATGAAGTTGATAGGAGGACTGGAGCACCTCCCCTATGAGGATAGGCTGAGAAGGTTGGGTCTATTCAGCCTGGAGAAGAGACGGCTTTGTGGAGATGTCACAGACACCTTCCAGTATCTGAAGGAGCCTGCAGGGAGGCTGGAGAGGGACTCCTTGACAGGAGCTGGAGTGACAGGGCAAGGAGAAACGGGTACACACTGAAAGAGGGGAAATTCAGACTAGGTATTAGGAAGAAATTCTTGACTGGGAGGATGGTGAGACATTGGAAGAGGCTGACAAAGGAAGTTGTGTATGCCCCATCTCTAGAAGTATTCAAGGCCAGGCTTTATAAGGTCTTGAGCAATCTGGTCTAGTTGGAGGTGTCCCTGAACATGGAATGGAGGGTTAGGACTAAATGATCTTTAAGATCCCTTTCAACCAATAGCATTCTGTGATTCTGTGATATAGTGACTCTAAGACATGCTGCCTTTCCATTTATAGATGTGGCATGTTCTTTGTTCTTGGTGCAACATCTACTCTGCATGCAGAAGCATGTGTTTGTGTAGTTAAAAATAGTCTTACGATTGGCTCTGAATGGAAAAAGGTTTCATGTCCTGGCATGGAACAGAAAGGCAATTAAGAAATGGTCTAAATACAGTATGGAGAAAGTTACTTTGGGTAATTTTTCCTTTGACTTCTTGAAATTTTTAAATCATAACTCTTCCAAACACTGACATTTAATCAGAAGAATTGAAACAGCATTCATCAACTGTTACATGTTTTATTTATTTAATGTGACCCTTACTGAGATTGCATTTTTCATACAAGGAATCTGGCTTTGATGAATCAATTTTTTAATCAGTTGAAAAAAGACAGTTCTGTTCATATTTGTTTAGTCATTGGAATTTAGCTTTTATAGGCATCTTTAAATGAAACATGAATATATGGTGTAATTTTCAGTCAGGCATGTTCTTTCATAACTGTTACTTGTACCACCTCTTCAGTAAACAGCCAAAGAGCTATTTTGTCACGTATCAGGACATTGCTTGAGATATGAGCAGCATTTTAACCTGCTGAGTCACTACTCTGGCTTCTGGCAGGTAGTAACTAGCAGCTAACACGTCAAGTAAACAGCTGCTAATTGATACTGGAGAAAGTGGAAGCAGAAGGACTGAACCAAATTAACAGCTCACATCTGGGAAGAAATGTCATGGAGGTCTCTCTCACCAGTTCTCTATTTCACCAATTCATAGATGCCTGTCTGATCAGGTAGGAAGTTGCTTACATTTGCTAATGTAGTACAAATACTTTTTTTTTTTTTTTTAGTGTTCTGCTGTTTTGGCAAGTGGAAGTGACTTATTTGTGGCTGAGCACTAGAGAAGCACTAGATGAGAGAGGGAAAAGGTACAGGATGTATCCATGATTAGAAGTACCCACTGAATGGGGATAGGATCTTTGACTATTTAAGCTTTCTGGTGTGTGTATGAAACTAGAATTTTACAAAAACTTCTAACTTGGCATTGCAGCCTACTTGGCTATGCCTGTTCTTCCAGTGCTGTGCTCCACTGTGGTTGGATATGTTGTGGCATGCGGTATTTTTGGCACAAACATTATTCAAAAATATTTTCATGATTTGCCAATATTTCTGAGTTCCAATTCCTTCCTAAAAAAGTGTGGGATTGCTGGAGCTAGTTAAAGGAACACGATAAAAAAAATGTTTTCGTTATTCTTGGAAACAGCTGAACTATTTTGGCTGAAATGCAGTCTGTTCTGTCTCATGTCCCCTCAAAAATAGATAACCAGAATGTGTAGGATATCAGCAGAAGCTTTATCTCTTATTATGGGGAATAAAAAAGAGGAGTTAGAGGCATGCATGTGCCTGCAGGGCTGTGATCTTATTGTCATAGTGGAGATGTGGTGGGATGGTTCCTATGGCTGGAGTGCTGGAATGGAAGGATTCAGGCTCTTTAGGAAGGACAGGCAGGGGAGTTGAAGAGAAGGGCATTGCCTTCCATGTCAGAGACCAGCTGGAGAGCATGGAGCTCTGCCTGGGGATGGATGAGGAGCTGACCAAGAGCTCACTGGTCAGGATTAAAGGCAGGGCAGGGACAGGGGTCATTTTAGTTGGGGTCTGCTACAGGCCACCTGACCACGAAGACTGAGCAGATGTGGTCCTCTACAGACAGATTAGAGCAGCCTCATGTTCACAAGCCCTAGTGATCGTGGGGGTCTTCCAACTCCCCAATAACTGTTGGAGAACAACACAGCTGGGCATAGGCAATCCAAGAGGTTTCTGGAATGTGTTGGTGGTAACTTCCTTCTTCAAGTGATAGCAGAGTCAATGAGGAAAGATGCTATGCTGGAACGTGTTGCCACCCACAAGAAGGGGCTGGTGGGAAGGTGAAGCTCAAGCGCAATCTTGGCTTCCATGACCACAAAATGCTGAAGTTTGGTTGAGATCCTTAGGGCAGCAAGGACAGTAGGCTCTTACCCTGGACTCAGGGGAACAGACTTTGGCCTCTTCAGGAACCTGCTTGGTAGAATACCAAGCCCTCCATGGGATAAAGCCCTTGGGGGGAAGAGGGGCTCAAGAGAGCTGGATGATATTCAAGGATTATCGTATTCGAGCTCAGGATTGATGCATTCCAAGAAAAAGAAAATCAGGCAGGCCATTTGGATGAACTCAAACTCAAATCTACAGGGTGGAAGCAGGGACAGGTAGCCTGGGAGGCATACAGAAAGCAGCCAGGGATCAGGTTGGGGAAGCTAAAGCCCTGATAGAATTTAGTCTGACCAGGGATGTCAAAGGCAAAGAGAAAAGCTTCTGGTGTTGGGCTGGTGCAGAGTACTAGGAACAACTGCATTTTTTTTTTTATTATTTTTTATTTTATTGCCATCAATAATGTAATTCATCTTTACGGCTTTGAGAACAAGAACATACACCTCGGGTGAATAAGTTGTAATAGATTATGTACTGGCTTTGTTTCTTGTTTGTACATATCTTACTACTGGCTGTATTTTAGGAGTATGTCAGTGGATGAGCTTCTCTCTCATTTTTGTATTCCATGTGTCCTTTTAATTTTTTTCTTCTGTTTTTTACTGTCATAGCCTCAAAGTTTATAAAATGCTTCCCAAGACAATCTGAAAATAACATTTCAGTTCTGACAGAAACTGAGCATAAAGCACTGTTTCTACCATGTTCTTCTCTTCTAGATTTTAATTTGAAGTTTAATTTTTTAGCAAATCCAAGAAATTTTTGTGGCAAGAACCATAGCATAGGATATAAATAACTCCTACTGCCTATATCCCAGTTACACATCTCTGTCCCAAACAGTGACTTGGTGCACACCTACTTCCTAGCATTGTCTGAACTTGTGGGAGGAGGAGATACCGTGTTGGGACTGAAAGCTGCTAGGGTACCTGTTTTAGGGAGATAGTACTTGCCTCCCATCTGGAGCCCGCCTGAGACACAGGTTTGATGGAGAGCTGAAATTCCAGATAAATCTGAAAACCTGATGTGAAACAGGGACCCTAACTAGCTGCAAAATAGTAATGGCCACCTGTTGATTGTGAGCATAATAGCGAGAGCTACTTTTCCAGGAAGGAAGACTGCTGCACTCTAGTCCCTCATGTGGTGAAGGGAGTCTGACACCTGTATTTTCTACAGGCAGATCTACTTACTAGCCAAAGGACTAGTGTAGGTTGCCATTCATGTTGGAGTTGAGCCACTTTACAAACAGGGATCCTTACAGCCAAGCTGATGAAGTGCAGGCTGGTTGAGCAATGAGATGGATTGAAAATTGGCTTAACAAATGGACCCACACATTGGTGATCAGTATTGTGAAGTCCAGTTGGAGGCCAGTGGCTACTGGTGTACTTCAGGGGGCAATACTAGATCCAGTCCTGTTCAACATTTTCATTTATGTTCTAGCTTGGAACGGTCTGGCAGAGTGTGCCTTAAGGGAGTTTGCTGATAACATAAAATTGGAAGGGGTGACTGGTAAGCCAGAGGGTTGAGCTGCTGTCCACAGCAACTTTGGCAAGCTGGAGAAATGGGCTGACAGGAACTTCATGAAATTCAACAAGGAGGAGTGCCAAATCCTTCATCTGGGCACATACAACCCCAGACAGCAGTACAGGGGCCTGGCCAGGTGGAGGGCAGCTTTGCAGAAAATGCCCTGGGGGTCCTGAACACCCAGAAGAACAAGAGCCAGCAATGTGCCCCTGTGACAAAGAATGCTGGTTGCCTGGGCTGCATTAGGACTGCAACCAGCAGGTCAAGGGAGGGTATCCTGCCCCTCTGTTCAGCACCACTGAGACCATATGCAGAGTATTTTGTCCAGTTCTGAACTTCCCATAGCAAGAGAGACATGGATGCTCTGGAGAGAGTTCAGGGAATAGCCACAATGATGATTAATATACTGGAACATGTGTCATATGGGAGCTGGGACTATTCAGGCTGGAGAAAAGAAAGCTCAGAGGAGATCTCATCAGTACCTGAAGGGAACATGCAAAGAGGACAGAGCCAGAATCTTAGCAGTGGTAGGACCAAGGGCAGTGGGCACAACCTGAAACACAGGAGGTTCCCTCTGAACATCAGGAAATACTTTTTTGCTATGAGAGTGAACGAATACTGGAGCAGGTTACTCAGAGAGTTTGTGGAGGCTCCATCAAAGGAGATCTTCAAAAACTGTCTGGACATTGTCCTGGGGAGCTGTCTCTAGGGGGCCCTGTGCAAGCAGGGAGTTTGGATCAAATGATCTGTAGGAGTCCCTTCCAAACGTTCTGTGATTCTGTAAATGCTTACAGCTGAAGGCAGGGAGAGTGTTTGATTTTTGTAATTTTTTCTCATGGAACCCTAGATTCAGTTGTCCTTTCAGAATAAATTAGTCTACTACTTTGCTTTCCTCCTTCTTAACCTAGAGTTTGAGGGTTTTTGGCTGCACAGAAGATCAGCTTCAAAAAGAAAGCCAAAGAGAGGTGCCTTCCTTTATCTTTGCAGAGTGCACTCAGATCTGTTGCCAGAGTCTCTTAACTCAGATAAAAACAGTATGAATTCACCCTCTTTTGGGTGAAAGGTGACCTGGACTGTTGTCCACTTCCTAAACAATTTCTTTATTAGGTGGTGATGCACAAGATAGACAGATCATTCATTCTCCTGCAACTGCCTTCATTTTCAAAAGAATTCTCTAAATGAATCTGCTAGAAAAGACTAGGCAGGCTGAACGTCAAGTGAATGGAGATACATTTCTTACCAGTTATTTTGTTATGATCCTTGGAAGGTAAAACACTTGTGTGGATTGCCCTCAGCAATGTTTTAGGTACACTTACCTTTCTCTTTGTTATAGGAAATGTATGCAACTTATCTTAGGAGAATTACATCAAATGTCTCCATTGTTCAGGAAAGTAACACTTGGACAAAACAATACTTCACTTGAATACAAATGAGAAAATCTGAATAATGTTATTAACTTTTACACAAATGCAAACAAAGTATTGCAAGGGCATCTTTACTTGAAGTATATTATTCTTATTTTTATTTTATGACAGCATTTTCTGCCCATAGTTACTGAGAAGGAAATGTTCAGTGATTTGATTTGGATGTTCGTCCTGCTCTGCAGCTCTCTAGCAGGTATGTTTCTGTATTATTAGCACCTGTCTTGCCATAAGAAATTTTTCCAAAAGGTAGCATTCTCCAGATGAAATTTTGAAGAGTTCTGAAAGCAGGAAAAGTATATTTTAAAAGTAGAAGTTAGTAGATCATTGACTTAGTGTACAGGATATATAGAAAAATTAATTTATGGTAGTCTTGATATCCTCATGTTGACAGATTTATTTATGAAATTTATTTATTTAGTAATTCCAAATTAATGAAATTTAGCTTCGAGAAATAAGTAGCAACAAAAAAACCCAACAAAAACAGTTAGTTCCTTCCAGGACTCTAATGGGTGATTTTTGCATTGTTTGATAACTTTGTGCTGAATTCATTCATTCAACCCACTTAGGTATTTTTCTTTTACATGGATTTTGTATCCAATTCTTGCACTTGGAATATAAATTCTAAGAGGTGTACAAACACTAATGAGATATTGAAATATATTACAGCTTAGTTGTAAATTTTAATCTTACTGGTTTAATGTATTTTTGGATATTTTAAATAATAATGGTAAATACATGTAAATTATATGAGTATCTTTTACATATAGGAGTATTTTATAAAAACAAGCTTAAAATACAAGGTTTTCTTTTCTTCATTTGGGACTATTAAAAAGGTATCTGAGTGGAAATATCCTCATTATTTCTGTGAAGTTATAGAAATATCACTCTAATACAATACCTGTTGTAGTATAGTAATTAATATGAACTGAATTTTCAAACAGCAATGTCTGATTTGAATGACTAACTGAGCACTTTATTTGAGCTCTCTGTGAAACAAAATAATTGAATCATATGTAGACAACAAAACAACTTACTGTTTTTCCACTAGTATTTTAAGAGGAACTAAGCTATATGATGTCTTTGATTTTGTTTTTAGGTGAAAACTCTATCAGAGATGCTGACATTTTTCCTTCATCTCCTGCAATTGAAAGAGGATCCTCCCTGGAACAATTCTGTGTTCTTCGAAAGAGCTACACACCTCAGAAAAATGCAAGCCACATCATCTGGAGATTGAATGATGAACTGATTGCTCCAGAAAACTGTAACATTGTGAATGACACTGTATCTAGTGTAACCATCCATAATTTCACTTACAGCACAGCTTATCTGAAATGTTTCATGAAGTACTTGGACAAGGAACAACCTTTGGCTCACACAGAAGTTAAATCTGGCTGTAAGTAGAAAGGCAGAAAAAATAATCTTAACACTTTGTAATAACTAACTGTAATAATATTACTTTGGTTGTAATTTAAATTTTTTGGTTGTGGCATTTTAAAACAGCTGTATTCAAGTATATATATTTATATATAAACTTTTTTCTTTTTTTTTTTTAACTGAAATAAATTGTGAAATTACCAGCATTCCTTATTGCTACAGGGCTATAACCCCTCTGACCTTGACTTTTGCCCAGCTGAAGTTTTCTGTTGAGTTCCAAAGGTACTGGGTGTGTCCCTTTGGTTATATCTTCTTTCTAGCCTAGCCAACTTTAGCTTTCTCCAGCGAAGATTTCCTCTGTAATCCTCTCTTCTAAAGAATTATAGTTACACTCTCTTGTGGAGAACATTAAAATATGTATATGAATTCTCTAATTTATTGAATAGATTAAGTCCAGATTATGCTAATATATGCCTGAGGGCCCCATTCTAATAAAGAAGCAATAAAAGCAAGACATCTGTAGAACAAAATTCAGCAAAAGGACTTGCTTGTCTGCAAGTTTAATGTGCTGTAAGCTTGCTGATAGAAGTAAGCTCTTTTGAGAATTCTGTTAGATGGGACAGAAAAATACTATTTTGAAAAGAGGGCATTTTCAACCAGTTTATTTCACTGGGCACAGGTCTCCTTTCTAACCAGTAAAGAAATTGGGATGTAACAAAAAGGTCTTTCAGGGTGTTACATTTCTATGGATCACTTCAGGCTACAGAGATTGTAGAAGATTGTTTCCTTTGTGCTATCTTGCTTCCCAGATAACGAGAGCCCTGAATTAGTGATCTCTTCAAGGTCACATATGTCTGTTTCCCAGGAACTTGTCTTCTGCACTCTTGAGGTTGTGCAGGTTTCTCAGATTCAGTTTTTTCAAAGGGTAAACAATTAAATATTCTGCGAGAAAACCAAAAGGAGTTTTATCTGTCAGAGAATGCCTTTTTTTTTTGGTGCTTTTGCTGTTTCTTTGTTTTTCTCTTACTTTCCGGGCTGACCTTAAACTACAGGTGTGTTGCATGGGAGAGAGGTAGGGTGTGTGTGTACTTAGATGTTCAGGATAGTGTATGCAGTGCTGTGATATAAGATAGTTGTGCCTTTAGGCACACTTAATAAAGTATTTCTGAGAAATAGTTGGAGAAAATTTTGCTGTCTCTCCAGGATAAGAAAGAGTGGTCTTGGTCTTGGTTTTCTGAGGAGTTCTGAGGTCTGTGCGGAATGATAAAATGAAGTGCTATGAAGACACTGAATGAAGTTTGCCATAATTTGCTTTTTGACTAACAAAATCAGGTGTACATTAAAGTAGTTATTTATACTGGATTTTTTTTTTAAACCTTTGTCACTGCAGTTCGTCCAGACACGCCAAAAAATATTTCCTGCATTTTTTTCTTTGATGATAACCTTACGTGTACCTGGGACGGAGGAAGAGAAACAAGTTTTACAAGAAACTATACTCTTTTCCGAATACTGTAAGTTCAAGAGGTACTGGGAACTGCTGTGCTGGGGTATGACAACCAGCTCTTTTCCTCTCTCATCCTGACTTCTGTGTAAAGAAAACTTGAAAACCTCATTGAGATTAGAGTCGTGGCATTTTTCAATAAATTAAATTGGTTAGTTCAGGGCTGGTAATTGTTAAAAAACTTACTGTCTGATACCTTTTTAGTATGCTGTATAAAGGACTTGAGCATTCTCAACCCAATATTCAGTAGAGAAATATTTATACCAGAGCTGATAGTCACCTTTTCCCTTTAAATAACATTACTAACTAGATTGGAAGCTGAGTGACCATAGGTACAAATGGAGAATGGATGCATTTTGTGGGAGAGTTACCCAAAAACTTTATATATAATGAACTATCCTCATTTTGGATGGGTAAAAATGATTGCTTCCTCATCTGCTTAAAAAAATTCCCCATCAAAATTCATTAATCCACTGCTTTACTGCAGTATTCTGCTTGACTCCAGTGGCATTTTACCCAAGTCATATGGAGTCATAAGGTTTCAGTGAAAAAATACAGCATTGTCCTTTTGGATTGCTCAGGGATTTCTGTTTATAAATACGAATTATGTGGTCTCCTGCTTTTCAATGTGGAAGCACAAAGACTTGGTTCTTTGATTTTCTATTAGATTTTAAATATTGGTTAGGAGTTACAGTGAAAATGGTGAAATCACTGTTGTTCCAGGGCAGATCTCAGATAGGATTTCGAAGGTGATAGCACAAATTTGTCCCAGATGCAATTGGTAATCTGTCCTTCATAGTGCTGCTTCTAATAGTGCTCTTTTTCTGTCTAACCAAGGCTGAGGTAATATTGTTTCATGAAGAGATTTCTAAAATGCCCAAAGTTATTCTTGAGACTGAGAAGGAATTCAGACTCCAGAGGGTATTTTTTCTTATTATACTAGTGTATACGATCTTTTATTTAAACTGTAGGGTAGGAAAACCTCTTTAGTTTTGTCTCCATTTTAGCTTTCACGTTTTAGGCTTCCATCACTTTAATGTAGAACTTCCTTACTCATTCTGGTATTCCTGTATTTTATAACTTAGCTGAGCTTGTGAAGCCAGAAGCCAGCAAAGCCATTGAAAGTAATTTTCAATATTATTCCTTTTCGTATAAGCAAAACTTTCTATTAACCACAGAGTGAATTGGATTGCAGAACTGTTTCCAGCCAAATCTAAAAATTAGTTTTAATCCAGGTATCTCCCTAGCTGAATTTAGTCTGTGACTACAAAAGCACTAGTACAAGGGGGCAGGGAAATTAGGCAAGAGTATTTGTTTCCACAAACATATCATCTAAAGATGTTCACTGGTAAAAGAGTCTTGCAACCTCAAAGACATAAATAATAACCTAACAATCAGTTTGAGTTATGCTAAAAAAATCCTCTAGTTTCTAACTACTTCCGTTTTTCTCTTTTTTAGGAAGAATTCTCCAGATAAAGTCAGCCACTGTTACAGTACAACAGAGTCCTGTTCATTTTTTCATCCAGAGAATAATGAATTTAGTAATAACTTTTGTTTTCAGGTGGAAGCTAAAAATGTTTTGGGTGAAGCCTTATCAGACTGTGTTTCTATACCTTTGAGTAAAATAGGTAAATAAAAAAAAGTTAAATAAATATTTAATTGATGACCTTTCCATGTAAAATTCTTCAAACTGGTTGGTGTTACAGCAGTAATTTCCAGCAGTTTTTTGATCTTACTGCAAGGTGGCAAAAAATGACAGGGTGTTGTTTTCGTACTATGAAACATCTAACCGCAACAATATTCTTTAAGCTAATATCTGATGTATCCATTATAAATTACTAAGTTTTTAATTACTGACAAGTAAAGGTATTAAAATTGTTAAAACTGTTTGTTAACCTAATTGGTACTCAGACTTTACTTTAATATTTCTGAGTGGTACCAAATATCACTGCAACACCTGGCTGTAAATGAATTGTGATATTATAATTTCTCAAGGTCCACCCATCATTTATTCTGCTATTCTACTTTTTGGTTAGGAATGTTAAAAGAACCTGCCTTTTCTGTGTGTAATAGTGATTGCACAAAGGAGCAATAATAATACTTTGTCTGCCTCTTCTGCCTCTGTCCTGTGCTTTTCCTCTGTTCATTTTGGTGGTGCAGTTAATCAATAACCCTTATAACTGACTACTTTTTGCTGCAGCGCTCGTCATCAGTCATGTCTTTTATTCCTGTGTGCAGACCTGCTGTGTCTCCTCGTTACTCTCCACATTCTCTGTGCCAGACGTGTCTTTTCTCATTGCTAGTCCATTATTTTCCCATCATCTCCTTTACAATTCTGTCCTGCTCAGATCCTTTTCAGCTGAATTCTTTCCTTGTCTGCAGTTCAGTTGTGCCTTTGGCATCCCAGCTCTGCTTCATTTGTCTTCCCTGCTGTTGTCTTTGGGCAGTATTTTTCAGTGCTGGTACAAATGAAAGACATCTGCAGATCTGTTTGAGAGCAGGTTTGTGAGCAGAATCATAGAATCCTGGAAAGGCTTGGGTGGGCAAGGACACCATCCATAGACCAGGCTATTCAAAGTCCCATCTAATTAACGCAGTTATGTGTGCAATTTCTCTTACAGATAACTTCCCATATGTAGAATTATGTCTACAAAATAAACCATCACATGGTTTATTATCACACTCTGATAGGATGTGTTGTTTTGGGATAAGGAATTAACTTCATGGAAAACTCACAGTCAGAGAAATTCTGAACTTTTATAGAAGCATTTTTTTTCTCTTCATGTTTTTGTTTCTTCATTCTAGAGAAATTTGCCCCTCCTGAAATACTTTCAGTTAAAAAAATCCCTGGAATAAGGCAATCACTTGCAGTAACCTGGGAAATGCCTAAGAAGATTATCCCTTCACAACGATTAATTTGCCAGATTCAATACAGAAACTTGTATTCAAACTTTACAGTAAGTTACATAATTTTTCTTCTGAATGCCAGTTTTTTTGTGAGTAACTTCTTAATATTGTGATAGTTTAAGTAGGAAAAAAAAGGCAACAAGTTGTTTGAAATAATGATTATAACCTTATTATTTTAGTGGAATGTTATCGGGGCGCATGATCTTAAGAACATTGTTTGATTTTCTAGGGTTAATTGCCCTCTTTCTTTTGGTCAGTATCTGTTTTGGTATGTACCACACTTCTCAGTATTATTCTGTGAAAGGTTGAGGGATGACCTTAGGCCAAGGGATTACATAGGCTGTCAGTTAAAATATTTGATTTTTCCCTTGCATTTTGATGCTGAAAACAGCATTCGCTCAGAACCACAATACTTGAATCTGATTAAGATGGAATAATGTTACATTTATATTAAAGTGAATGAAAATACAAATTTTGCAAGACGGAAAATAGGGGAAGTTATTTTTCCGAATTTGTTTTCTGACATTTAAATGGAATTGTTGTAAAAAACCCCAGTATCTGCATATTTCAGATGAGTTATTCCTACACTCATCAATATGGAAGGGATTATATTTGTAGTTCTACTATTTCTTCTTCCAAATTAAAGAATTAGTTGTCTAAGAATTAAAGAATTAATTAATTACAAGTTTCTTGTATTTTTTTATAAGTTCATTGACTTGAGATGTCTGTCTTGATCTGACTGTTTTATGCACTACATGTATAACTTTGGGAGAGCAAAATTCATCAAGGTAGTCTTCAGAGCTTTAAAAAGTTTCTAATACTAAATATGTTTCTAACTAGCATCCTTCTTACATTCTCAAGCATCATTACTGTAGATATGACATACTAGTTTTTTGATTCAGTATACAATATTCACGATGATTGGATGGACAGGATGTCTCAGGTCCAACTGGGATATTAGAAATGGAACTAATAAATGTTTAAAAGACCTGTTTGAGATGTTTATCCCTTTGGAGTCAAGGCACCTGGTGTCCTTGTGACACTTACCTGCTATGAGGTCCTTTCCAAATGTTGAAAATATTCATGTCCTTGGAAGGCTACAGCTTAATTGTGTATTGTGTCTATTTTTCAGCCATCTGCTTTAGAAATTACCTGTCCGCTTTTTTGCTATCAAATACAGTCTATGTCCATTTGCTTCCTCCAATCACACCTGGATTTTCACACAGGCATTCCAGAAAAAAACAGTAGCTATCCATGATTACTAAAGACAAAGGAGCTGTTTTTCTGTCAGTACATATATGCAAAAAAACCCCAAAACCTGCAACCAACCCCCAATAAAACTTAACTAAAAAATGTTTGAGCGAATGACAAATATCTTCTTGGCCTTTAAAGTCATCCAACCAAACCAGTCTAAATAGTTTGGTGTGGACTGTTTTTACTGAGCGAAAAACAGGTGATCGGTTTTTGTACTTGCATATACTAAGTTTCTACCAAGTTTCTAATTATAATGCAATGTTGGTAACAGCCTTTTGGCAAAGTAACTAGTATGTTACTAGTATAACATAACTAGTAAGCTAAAACCTAGTATGAGGTGTCTCCAATTCTGTGTCAGGTTCTGCCAGAGGTTGATAACCGTTTTGGAACCCTTTCTATTGTAAGTTTGTTGCAGAGTCTGTCACCTACAGTGGTTTAGAAACCCCTGAATTCATTCTCATAGAAGCAGGTATTTTTTGACAGTGAGTTTCTTGAGATCAGAACAGGCTAAAATCTTCAGTTTCATTAGGTGGTGCACTTCTCATTATGGTATTCATACGAGTGGGTGTCTGCATTTTGTATTGCTATAGACTGATTCACTTTTCATTGGAAGGTTCAACTAGTGGAAGCCAAGAATTTCTTCACTGTGTTTTAGCCCTGTGCCTGCAGAAGTGAGTGATGTTCCTTTTAAGACAAAGAAATGACTCACATTGTCATGACTTTTCTGAAAAGATACCGCATCATTTATTTCTCATACTCCTGTCTTCCTTCACCACTTACAGGCTTCATCTTACCTTTTTTACCTCTTGGTTCCAGAATTTTTTGTCTTTTCATTTGCTTTGTCATTTTAATTCTGTGCTGATCTTTGGGACAGCCCACAGCCACACTGTTGTATGGCTAAGAACTAGAAGGCCTTGTAACTCAGAAAAGAAAAATAAGACAGGAAACAAGTACCCAGCTCACTCACAAACTGTGGGGATCACTGCTTCCCCTAGGATGCTGTTGTGGGACATTGTTGTAGTAATGGCTTTAGCAGTAACAAGTTTCTTCCCACCAGTGGGAACTGCATTCCTCTGGCAGCTCCTGTGCCAGCTCAGCTGCTCTAGAATCATGTGAGCTGCACACCGTTCAAGCCACAGATCAGTCAGTACAGATCTAGTTTGGGATCAGGTTTTTCAAATGTTGGAGTTTTACAGGAAGAACAAAGGTGCTACACAGAAAAATTAAGTATGAAACAAGCAATCTTGAGTTCAGAGAAGTGAGGTGGGATACAGAAAAAGTGCATATTTTGTGGTTTTTTTAAGGAAACAAGTCATATATCTGCATACAATGTTATGTCAAATAATTTTTCTTCATGTACCTATTTTCAGGAATTTGTCAATGTCTCACTGAAGTCTGGAACGAATACATCATCGTGTAATCTCACAGGTCTGTGGGACTCCACAGACTATTCTGTTGCCATTCGGTGTATCAGTAATAAGTCAGCATTTTGGAGTGGATGGAGTGCAGAGAAAACTGGAAGCACAGAAGAGAAAGGTAAGCATCCTACCTGTAAAAGTTTTCTTCTCTTATACCTTGAGGCATTAGGATTTAGTATGGAAAAACTGTGTTTCAGCATATTATCAGTCTACTGAATTTAGAACTCTGTTGCTTAAACACAACATGTATATTTTGTTTAAAGATAGAAGAGGAAAACTGAAAGACAAGAGGAAGTAGTGGAGGAGATTTGAAAAGTGATTCAAACAACATAGGGCTAAGGAAAAAAATAGATGAGTAGATAGACAGTGAAGAAAAGGAAAATTAAGAGTGTATATAGAGATTTAACAATGCCAATTAAGATAGTAAGTACAGAAAAGTAGTGCAGCATATATGTTCAATGAAATTAATTATAAGTAGAGAAATCAAAATGCCAGTTTATAAAACAAGACTAGACAATCTCTTCTAGGAGACTCTAGGGCTTAACAAATTAAAGCGAGCAGTGGGAAACTTAAGGTAAGAAAGAAGTACCTAATTAGGGAAAAAAAGACATAGCATTACAGAAGAGAAAACTTACTTCTAGTAAGTTTCTCTTAGACTTTATGTTTGAAATGTTTTGATTGTTTTCACCATATTAGACTATCTTTTTAATATAGCAACAAATTGCAGGTTATTTTTTTGTCTTTAAATAGCTCCTTCAGGAAAAGTGGATTTGTGGAGAGTAATTGAGTCTTCACACTTATCTAGAAGTAGACGTGTACATCTTATGTGGAAGGTATATACTTTTTGTGAATTGATAATCATATTGGTATCCTGTTACTAATGTGTTTAAGTGTTTTAGTGTTGTAGAACTGCCAGAGGCATTTGCTGTTATCAGACAAAAACCCCGTCACTGAACTAAATTAGAATTGAAAAGGCTTTTGTTTACTGAATGATAGGTGAATGGAGTTTTGTAATCTGTGTGGAAAGGGAGCATTTAATTGTGTTCAGATCACTGGAAAATCCCATTGAAGGTCCTTACAACTATATTTAAATAATCCATTTTAATCTTCTAGAAAAGTGTCCAAAGGCTCTTTGCATTTCAAATCTCAGTATTTGACTTCCAAAATCCATCCAGGAAATTGTCATGGCTGTCTGTCCTGAAGATGGGCCTGAAGAAAATACCCTGCTTTTCTAAATACAGTATAATAGTTTTGTAATTGAATCTTTAAAGCTTATTTAATTTTTTAATTTACTCTTTAATATTTGCTTGTGCAAATAACACTGTGGAGCGCTTACTACTGCATTTTTTTTAATAGCCATTAAGAACCTTTCCACCTTCTGGGAGAATTCTAGGCTACAAAATACAGTATTTTCCAGAAAACAAATCCGCACTTAAAAGCACAAACAACTCTGCTGCAAGGAAAATCACTTTGCTTTTAAATGAAGAGGCACATATAATATCTGTCACTGCCTACAACTCTGCTGGAGAGTCTCCTGAAGCTATTTTGAGGATTCCATCCACTGATGAAAAAAGTAAGATTTCTCAATGTCATGTTATATTTTTCTCATTAAGGAAAAAGTGATTTTCATGACATCTCTCTTAAGTTTTTATATAGTGGAAGCAAAATTGTGCTAAGGACTTCTGTCATATGTATCTATGTATATCTTGTCATATTTTGCTGTCACGTATCATGTTTCTGTTATAGACAACTATTGTTGGAGGTTTTGTTTTGAGATACAATTGTTAAGATATGAATACTTTGTGATGTCTTATTGAATTTCTATTGTATTACTTTCTGAGGGTTTTTTTGGTTGGTTTAGGTTTTTTGTTTCTAACTTAGCACCACCCAAATAAATTTATGGAGTGCTACCCAATTATTTTGCATCCCTTTGTTAGCTCGTAAGACTGGTTACCACAGGGCACTTTTGCAGAATACTTAACATCATCAAAGATATGATAAATAGAAGTCTTCAAGCTGTGTTAGTGGAAGCAGAGAGAGAAGCCTTGTGTTTATTCTCATTTCATATGCATTCCCAGAGCACCCATCCCACCCACTGCCAGGGTTAGGAAGCTGCTCTGCTCTAGCACAAGAATTGCTCTTTGTCTCTTATGTTTAATTCTGATACTGCGCTGAGCCTTGTATCGCAACATCCAGCTGCCTGCCATGATCTGTCAGAAAGTCTGTATTTGACACACTTGAATCACTTCTGCATCAGTTGTTCATGAGGTAACTGAGCAAGTGTCATTATATAATATCGAGCAAGTGTCCCCCTGGAAGTGCTCAATTACATTCCATTTTTAATCAGAAAACTGGATATGTAGATGTGATGTAATTTTGTCCTAGAGGTTGTTAACTACCTCCCTATCCAATTTTTTATCCCACCATCAAGGTTTTTCTGATTTTTCCATGCTGTAACATGCTTTCCCCCCATCAGATACATCTCCTTTTTTCTCTGCTTCATCAGGTCTTTTTTGCCTCTGCTATGCCAGGTCGGGTTTTCACTCAGGCTTTCATTACCCATATCATGCAGGCTGATAGTTCAACTTTGCTTCACTGTCATTCATGACCTTGCTGACTTGCTTTACTGTTCTCCTATTGCCTCTGTAATCTCAATCAAAACTTGCTTACGAGCTACCTGCAAAATTGGTAGTTACTTGGTTTAAATAAACTTTATACACTGTGAAATTTGGATTCTAAAAGCGAGACTGGTTCTTGAATTCGTTATGTGTTTTTCAAGGTTTTATGAAGATAGAATTGCTGATTTTTCTTGTTAAATTTTTAGCCTCTCAGGTTATTGAAAGAGTCATGACCTCTACAACAAATGAAGAAGTAGTTGTAGAATGGATGACCTCTGAACGAGAAGCAAGCAAATATGTGGTTGAGTGGTATGAAGAATTGGAGATGGATCCTTTTGGTAGATCATGGCAATATGTATCAAATTCTACAAAATGGAAAAATAACAAAGGTATGTTTATTTATCAGTTACAGCAGTAACAATGTACAGATGTACGTGTATTTTATAGGTAGACTGGAAAGAACGAACAAGGATGAACTCATGCAGCTTTTCTCAGACCATTTAAAACGTAACAGTATTACATGTTTTAGTGAAATCTCTGCATATAATGTAATAGAATTTTTTAGTCTTTCAAATTTTCATGCAATATGCAAGGTAGTGTTTGCTCCCATATAAGATTTGGCTACAGATCTTGTGTTAAAGCAGTTCTGTGGCTTGATCTTCTGCCAGTAGGGGGGCCTGTGACTGATGCATACTCTTTTAGCAGAGGAATCTAGAACTAAAAAAAGGAATTTGAATATGGGTAAAGGTCATACTCCTTCATGTATTTTAGAGAGAGGGAGCATCATAGTCCTCCATGGGCTGCAAGGGGATGGCCTACTTCACCATGATCTTCACCACAGGCTGCAAAGGAATCTTTACTTCCCCGGTTCCAGCGTGGGTTCCCACCCACAGGAGACAGTCCTCGCTGAGCTTCTCCAACATGGGTTCTTCCCACAGGCTGCAGCTATTCACAAACTAGCTCCAGCATGGCTCCCCTGTGAGGTCACATTCTCCTTCAGGCATCCACCTGCTCCAGTGTGGGGTCCTCCACAGGCTGCAAATGGATGCTCCATTGTGGACTCATTCACACATCACAGTCCCTTCAACTCAAATTCATGCAGGACTTCCAGCCTGTCCAGTACATCAGCACAGAAACAGCAGCACCGCCCTGGCCCCCTGCCAGCCCAGGCACAACCCCATGGCTGTTATCAAAATGGTCTCAGGCACAAATCAGTAAGCTGTTAAGCAGTGCAGCACTTCAACAAACAGCAAAAGCAAAAAGCGGCCACTAACTAGCACTAGACTAATACGCAGTCAAGCAAGTGAGCCCCATGGCAAGCACAAGAGCCTGCTTATCACTAGCTGAACATCAACTAACAGCTTCGAATTCAGTCTAGTACATACCAAACAAATCTGTCATTGTCTCAGTGGTTCTACTCCTGCCTGGCTCCCAGTGTGGTGTAACCCCAGCCAGCAGCCAAGCCCAGGTTACTGCTCACCCACTGACCCACCACTGAGATCAGGAAGAAAACCAGCAGGGTAAGAGATAGAGAATTCGTGGGTTGAGATACAGACAGTTTAATAGGGAAAGCAAAAGCTGTGCACCCAAGCAAAGCCAAAAAAGGAATGAATTCACTGCTTCCCATGGGCAAGCAGTGTTCAGCCATCTCCAGGAGAGCCTGGCCCTGTCACATGTAATGGTGATTTAAACACTATGACTCCAAACGCCCCCCCTTCTTCCCCCACTTTATATTGTGAGCATGATGTCACATGGTCTGGAATATCCCTTTGGTCAGTTGGGGTCAGCTGTCCTGGCTGTGTCTCCTCTGATCCTCCTGTGAACCCCCAGACCCTCCCCAGTGTGGCAGTATGAGAAGCAGGAAAGACCCTGGCTCTGTGTGAGCCCGGCTTAGCAAAAACAAAAACATCTCTGTATTACCAACCCTGTGTTCAGCACAAATCCAAAAAAAGCCCCATACCAGCCACTGGGAAGAAAATGAACTCTACTCTAGCTAAAACCAGCTGGGGTAATGTTTGTATAATAGCCATCATAACTCTGGCTGTGTTGCAATAGGTGTAAGGGACTGAAAGAGCAGCAGAAAGATGATACAATGCAGGCATCTGTTGATAACCATTATTCTTGCTGAGCAAGCTGCAGAGCTTGAGAGGAATGATGTAGGAAACCTGTTACACTGGTTTCATTCCAGGGGATTTGAAGCTACAGATATATCCTCTCAGAGTTGATGGGAGTTGGTAAAAAGTAGTGGGTGCACCCTGTTGGTTACTTGGCTGCTGGATTGTTCAGAGTTCAAAATTCGTTTCCAGAAGCTTGAGCTATGTCTTGAAACATAAAATTCTACTGCAGAGATATCACTTGGTACAATGGTACCCTTGAGTCAGGCTGGTTAGAAGCAAACCTGCAGTTTGCATAACTGGAACTTCAGTGTAGAAATAACAGAATAATAGAATATTCTGAGTTGTAAGTGGCCCAGAAGGATCACTAAAGTCCAACTCCTGGCCCTGCACAGGACACTGCAAAAATCACACCATGTGTTTGAGAGTGTTGTCCAAACACTTCTTGAACTTTGTCAGGCTGGTGCTGTGACCTCTTCCCTGGGGAGCCTGTTCCAGTGCCCAGCCACCCTCTGGGTGAAGAACCTTTGCCTAATATCCAACCTAAACCTTCCCTGACACAGCTGCTTGCCATTCCCTCGGGTCCTAAGTGTTAAGAGCTGGGACCCCACTGCTTTTTAATCTGTTTGATGCATGAGACAAAACTGTCTCCTGCGGAGCAGTAAACATGAAGATATATGAAATTAAAGATACTACCTATAAGTGTAATTTAATACTGGTTGTTTGAAACTAGAGACTTCCTCCAAAACCATAAACTGTTTTGCAATGAGTAAGTTGATTCATATAGAGAACTTGTACGAAGTTGAGTTATAATTACCCATTCAAAGTATTTCTAGTGAAAAATGAGTCAGAAACCATGTGTTCTCTTATGAATACTGCTATGAAAAAAATATATTAAAGGCAGTAATGAGCATTCAAATCAATAATTTCATTATTGTGCTTGCTGAAGAGTTGAAGTTGAATATTTAGAATTTCCTTGTGATTTGGTCTATTTTCATTGTATTAATGCCACATAGAGATTATACGTAAATATTCCTTTCTTTCCTTTACAGAAAACTTTAAACCATTCGTATGCTATAACATCTCAGTGTATCCTCTTTATGGAAGTAAAGTAGCAGCTCCCTCTTACGCACAAATCTATGTTCAAGAGAAAGGTACGTATTTTAAAGTAATCATGTTGTGAAAGATGTGTTATAGTCTGTTGCTCAGGATGTATTATCTGCTAGTGATTTGGTACTATCATTATTTGAAAGAGAGATGAAGACGGTGGAAAAAACCTGAGGTTTCAGGGCTGCTGATTTCTGTTCTGTTTAGCAACAAAATTGGTCTATAAGAAAGTATTCATCTTGTGATACAGGTACATTGGTGTTTGAACCCTCTAATTTTTGTGAAGTTTGCATATTGTATATGAAACACTTGGAAAGAGTGTAGTTCCAAGCATGAAAGGGTTTTTAAAACTAGCTAGGTCTTCAATGTTACAGTTCATTTAGATATATAATTATACTTGATTTTAATGCTTGAATATATTTATCAGTCTTAATATCTGAGGAAATTCTACTCATAAAATAAAACAAGTGGTTTAAAAAGCTTACTTTTTGTTAAATTTTACAGTGTAATAAAATATTTGCAATCTTGCATGTAGAAAATAGTAAGAAGACATGATGTTTGTAATTGGATAGAAACTGTGGATGAAGTAGTGTTTTGTGGGAGAAAAGGTAAAGTTTCTTTATTTGTAGAAGTTTAATGTGAATTCAGTGATTTATACAGCCAGCTATAAGAATGTAGTTTACCGGTAATTTTAAGGTTTCGTGTGAAAATGTTGATTTGTAGGTGCGTGCATAAATAGGTCTGTGCAAATGTGCACGCACACAAAGTACAATGCACCACTAAACAGCATTAATTACTGGGAGGAAGCAGTGGAGTATTTTATTTTTGAGTAATAATTGCTAGCATAGTTAGAACTGTGTTCTGAGTGCTTTCCTGTTTATAGCTTGACAACACTCAAGGTTGTTAGAGAATAGAAAGGAAGCTATTTATTTTAGAACTGAAACACAGAGAACTCTTTCCTTGAAGTTATGAGCAATACATATGAGGTGGTATTGTGTAAGTAGAAAGGCTTTGTTTGTGTGATGGGCAAGGCTGGGGATGCTGGGGGTACTGGAGATGCCACTTGAAATCCAGCTCAGCCACAGACCTCCTATATAGGCAGTGTCCTTGCACCTGAGTCTTCCTGTGAGTGCATAAGGATATTTTTCCTCTTGATCTCTCTCTGACATTGTGACAATAGAACCTTTTAATGATCTCAAGGTATCTGAATACAGTAACACCTAGAGCTATGCAAATGCCAGAATAGATGAGGTGAAGTTTTATCAAAATTCCCACATTAAAGAGGGTGAGAAAACTTAAGTGTTATGTCACAGCACTAAGACTACATATTTTCTCATGCATGTGTTTGCCCTAATGTTACTGGTACGTGTGAAGTAACAGAGACAGATAACAACGTGGTACATTGACTATTTTACTACTTTTGCTATTTTATAATGCTTCTCTGTAGAGCCATCAGAAGGACCTGTGGCTGATACAGGTATTCTGGGGAAAAATGAAGTTACAATAAAGTGGAATGAGATTTCAAAGAATAAAAGAAATGGATTTATCACTAACTATACAATATTTTATAAACCTGAAGATGGAAAAGAATTGAGTAAGTAAACATTAAACAGCAATGTTTTCAACAGGGTTATAAAATTTTCAATCTCTCTTCTATCATGACACTACTTTGAAGTCAATGGAAAAAGTCATGACAGGAGTAAAGGAGCTAAAATATATTGGACTCATAGATTCTATGTAAATTCATATATCATGAGGGTTTGGGCAATATATAACTTTCATGTATTTGGAAGGATATGCCTTCAGCTTCTAGAAAAGTATGGTGGAAATTTTCACTTAAAATGTTTTTACTCAATTTTATATTAAGAGCAAATTAGGAAATAACAGTAAAATAAGCTGCCGAAACCAGTTTCTTTGGATATAGTTTTTAGATCAGTTTCTTCAGATGTGTTTGGTTTTCTGTGCTTGTTGTTGCTTTTCTGGTCTGGAGGCTGATAGCATAAATTTGAGCATATTCCTAATCTCTACCTCAGCAATAGTGTCCATACAATCTGGCAGTGTAATGCTGTCTGTTCAAAACTCTTTAGTTTAAATCTCAGCAGAAGCTTTCATGAAGAGTGTTTGGGGTGACCTAAACTTTTCTTCCTACATAGTTTATGAAGAATGCTTTTGGATCATTCAGTACTTTGGAATTGTTTCTTTCCTCACTTTTTAAGACATCATTGTTAGCAGGCACCTAACACAATCTCTTTTGCAAAGTTCACAGACATACAAATCTTGTGATGCCTGCTTCTTATGGATATCCAGTTCAGAGCCAGGGCAAGAGTATTCCTGGTAATTTTTAAATGTGAAAGAGAAAGCTAATTGTTTCTGTCGGATTCAGTCCTCGGCACGCAATTTCCCTGTCATGTTGGTTTCTGAGTAATTTAATACTGACTGCTTTGTGCAGGGTCATCTGTGAGACATGGAGCCTCATGTTACAGAGCAGTATTTCTCCATATTACTTGTAGTGTAAAGCAGGCTGTGTCCTTTTTAGGGCTTCAGATTACTTGCTCTAGAAAATTAGTTGTAAATATCAACTCAAGGGAGTTAAATTTAAATGGCAAAACATGTACTGGTGTTTTTTGAGGCTTCTCTGATGTCCTGTCTTCTTGATAAGAATAGAACAGGGGGCTTGTGCCAAGGTGGCTTCATTGATGGCCTTTTAACGCTAGAACTTCACTTCCTCACCCTTGATACAAGAGAAACTCAGTTTATTTTGACTTGGGGCATATTGCAGCATAACTGTTTTCTGGGTATTTCTTGACAGAACTGACTGATGACATGAGTTGACTTTGACTTTATGCACAAGAAAATGTTTTAGTGATTGTAATTTCTAACATGAAGATGTGTTTGGTACTGTTAGTAGACATAGGGTGATAGGATATGTGCCCTGCTTAAGAAAATTTAAAGATGAAGCACATTATACTAATTTCAGTACTGGACAATGTATTGGAAACACTGACTTCTATTCATAAAAGCATTTTGAAGTTTGGAAAAAAATTCCGGTTGATTTTGGCTTTCCTTTGACTTTAATGGGCTAGTATCCCAGTACTGATAGATGTCATTCTTTTGGATGATCAGTGTCTAACTGCATGTACTAGAAATGTAACTGAATTTCACAAGCTACAGAAACTATTAGAAGCTCTTAATTTCTGAGCAAGCTATTTTAAAGAAAAAAAGTTCTCAAAGCACTCTTTTCAGTGACAGGAGATCATAATTCACCTATCTTTAATATTAGCAAAAATATTTGTATTTATTTTTAAAAGTAAATATATAATGATTCTGGGGTTTTCCTTAAACGTTTAAGTAGTATTGGTAAACATTGCTTAGTAATTTAGGTTTTCTTTGTAAAAGGACTGGTAAGATTGCATTATATTTCAAGTTATCTTTTAAATAGTTTGTGACCTATTATTGTAAAAGTTGCTAAATAAATGTACAGTTCCCTCATATAACATTGCTTTTGTGTGTTTACCGACATAAATCTTCTCCTAAAAAGATGAAACAGTGAACTCTGATGTTCTGCAATACAGACTGAAGTCCTTACAGGCTAATACACAGTATACTGTCTATATCATGGCAAACAACAGTGCTGGTGGAACCACTGGAGAGCCAAAAACCTTCAAGACTTTGAAACTGGGTAAGTAATAATCCAGGTTAGTTACTACTATTTTTAAAATGGATTTGGGTGTAAGAAGTTCAGGACATTATTGTTTAGGCATTTGTTAACTTCTATTAGTTTTTTAAGTAATGTTGAACAGAACAAAGAAGAATTAGCAAAACCAGTTGAATTTAACTTAATTTCACTGACCATCTCACGGGTTAATAAAATGCTCAGAATTAGAATTCAACCCCAAAAATCTTTATTTAGCTGTCAGTAAAGCTGTGGAATACTGTGGTTGTTTGTGGAAGCAGCAGTATGGATACTATCAGCTATGGGATGGGATACCTAACAGTTCATTAAAAGTAGACTTTTCCATCTGAGAGATTTAGAATAACCACAGATTGTGTTGCACTTATTCTGCTATATAAGCTTAAGTGATAAATGAGTGCAGAGGCTGTGGCCATCATGTGTGTAGGGAAATACCTTTTCCTATTTCTTACTATTTGTTATAGCCAGATTTGACAATGAGGTTGGTATAATGGCTGCAGATCAGAAGGTCAGACATTTCCTCATTTCAACTTCTGGAAGAATGTCCTCAGTACATTTCTAAATGCCTCTGGTATGCTGGTACTTGGAAGCTAGCTCAGGAATCCATGCAGTGTTTCAGTCAGAGTAGCTGTATTTTTTTGTGATTTTAAATCTATCTCCTGCACTTAAGTTGCTATTTATCTTGTTGTAACTGGTAGAAGTGGCATGGATTGGCAGATTTAGGTGAGTGTAAAATAACAGGTGACCAAAGAGGTAGTAGAGTCTTCATCCTAGGTTGCTTTCAAAGGTTGGCATGGTATGACCCTAAGCAGCCTGATCTAATTTTGAAGTTGCACGAAGTGATCTACAGATATCTCCTCCAATCTAAATTACTGTGTGATTCTATTAAATAAAACAAAATTTAAAATGCAATAAGTGTGTTCCTAAGACATCCTGGAAAATCTCATAATGACCTGGTTTTCTGGCTCAGTAACTGTGGCTTGTTGGACTCAAAATACTTATCTCTTGACTCATCATACAATGCATATCATAGAGTATTCTGAGTAATTTTGGCTAGTTTTGCCAGAGCTCTTTAAAATTGTGCTAATTAAGTGACTTGGATGTTAACAATTAGCTGTCTTAAGAGAATACCTGAAAAAATGACCAACACTCATGGACTGATTGTTTTGGGGGATTTTTGTTTGTTTGTTTTTGTCTAAAGATAAAGAAGATGTCTTTTTTGTTGCTGTACCTGTTGGGATAAGCATGTTGTGTCTGATAGGCCTTTGGATAACGTGCATTTTGAAAAAACATGCGTGAGTACATTTTCTGCTGTCTAAAACTGAATGCAACCAATTAAAATTAACTTGTAAAATGGGAGTTTTTATATATTTTATAAATGCTTTTGCTGTGTTCAAAACCAATGTCAAAATAGAAAACAAGCAACTGGAGTAAAAAATAATAAGTGTACAGGTTATATTTTAACTGTAATTTATATGCTATGGTCCTAAAGTAAATACTAATTTTAGAAATTTTAGTAAATTAAAATAAATAAGAGAAAAAGATTTACGTATCACCTACATAATTTTATTTAAAAGGCTACATGCCATTTACAGTTCCATGGTCATTTAAGTGAGGGGAGCAAACTTCAAGTCAGTTTCTGAAAAATTAAAAATGCCAAGAAATAAAGTTTTCTAGATACTTTTAATATTCTAGGACAGCACTAGGATATATTTCACATAGCCATTATTGCTCGTCTTACCTATAATAATATGAATCTTCTTAGTTTGTGATGCCTCCCTTGAGTTGCAAAGGACTAATGAAAAAACCTAGAAATTACATTGTGTGAAAACATTTGGATGCTTGATCCTTGAATATGGATCCATGTCTGTACATGATTCATAATCCTTTCATCTGCTGTCACAGATAGCCCATGACAGATTTTAAATTGCTTTCTCTGAGCATGGGGATTCAGTAACATCCCAAAGATAACTGTGAGGGTTTTTTTAAGGTTATGAAATATGCATTTCTTTCACATGAAAAGTGACTGGCTTGTTTGGCTGATGAGAAGGTTAAAAATCTGAATTTTGGGGCATGCTAAGCTATTAGAACCAATACTGTTGTCAAGTGAAGCATCAGGTAATAAGTACAGCTGAAGTATAACTCCCATCCCTTTTATATCTTCATCTGTGTTGCATATTCTGAATTTTTATAATAGTAAGAAACCATGTTCTGATTCTGGAGAATACATTGAAATGCAGTTGAATGTTTATATTCCTGTGTAGCTCAAATTGCCATGTGAAAAGTCAAGCTAAGGCCCGGTTTTTGTTCCCTTTTATCTATACCCAGTGTCATTGTGTGATTCAATAGGTGAGCATCATTTATCTGCTGTTAACTTAGGAACTCAATGTAGCTCTAAAGTGGTGTAGTGCTAGGGCCACTTTCTTTGAACAAAGTTCACCTGAGCTGGCTTTTTACTGAAGAAACACCCTGAAACATGATCAAAACAGAATTTGTATACAGTCTTATTTTGACATGCTCGTATCTCATATACTATTTAATTGAGTAAGATAATATAACATAAGAATACATAATAAATAGAGTAGAGCAGAGTAGAATAGAGTAGAGTAGAGTAGAATAGGGCTTGTGTGAATTAGTAGTTTTCTGCAATGTCTCTGTAACCCAAGAGATCTTGTTGAGATCTTTTGTAATTAAAATAAATGCATGGGAAAATAATTTTATTGAAAAGCATTGTGTTAATATAGGAAAGACTTCTTTTGTGAAAGTTGGATGCTTTATCTGTATTGGGACTTTCTGGTGTTTTGTTAATTTTATTTTTAATAATCTATTTATTTTGTAATTTGACTACAATTCCTTTCTCAATGACAGGTTTAAAAAGGTTTGCTGGCCTGATATACCAAATCCTGAAGAGAGCCTTGCAGTGGAATGGCCTTTTGCTGCATCTATGGTAATAGTTGCAATTTTATGCATTAAAGAAGGGATCAAATGGAGAGAAAAGAAATCCTTTTATGGCAGTCATTTTATGAACTAAAAGCAACCCATATTGAGCTTCATTCATCTTTTTGAGCGTTATAAAATGCTCTTTGTAGTATTCCAAAGCAATAGAGAAGATGCACCTTCATAAAGTATATTAATCTAATTCTTACAGGATATTGAGAAATAATGTTTTGAAGTGACAAAGTGGTTGGTGGACATGGTTCATTTAATAAAGCAAATTAAATTTGCACAGGCTATTTAGTCTATAAAATCAGGTTTCCACATCTGCATAACTCCTCCCTTCTCCATAAAAAATGTATTTCAACATGTAGTAAGATTTGGTATATGATTGCATTAACACTTCTGTCTATTTATTTGTTGAGTATTTATTCCTTATTAAAGTTTTGGTGTTTATTTGAATGGAGTGGAGTTCATCAGGTTTACATAGAAAGTGTTATTTGTGGAGAATGGGATTTAAACTTTTTTCTCAAAAATGTCTGGTTAGACTAGAAAAGGACACACTCCAAACCTGATTCTGAGCCTTCATTGAAACTCATTATTTCATTAAGCATAGAAAACCTAATATGAAAATGTTTAGCAAATGGACAGAATAACATTGTCATTTTTATTAGTCATTCCCATGTAACTGCATCCCATCTGAAAAGCTCATGAACTCTTTATTAGTGCACTTCTAAAATTACAAGTCAAATAAAGCTCAAATAGCAATAATTTATTTATTTAAAAACCCCCAATATATTATCTATCCCTTTATAAGTCTCCAATTTATCTCTTTGTACTGACAGAACAATTCCTTTTTGAAGAGAGTGCCTTCTGACACTAAAACTATGGACTTTGAAGACATAAATGTTTTGGAACATTGTTTTCCTGAAGAAAGTCAGGAAGGATCACTGCTAATAAATTATGAAAACCATGTTTCTGAATGTACTGATATTGATACAAAAGGCGTAACTAGCAGACAAGAAAAGATACTGTATAATGACGAAAATGAAGTTACTAAATGTTTTTCACCATCAATGACTTATGTAATTACTGATCAATTTACCAGAAGTCAAATGCATTCAGCTTTGATACCAGTGAAGGAAGTTGAACCCACAGAGATGCTGGCAAATGATTTGTGTGGATCCCAACAGAATCCAATCAAAAATGAAGAAAATGGTGATGAAGAAGTTTTAAAGCTGGAAGATTTCAGTGAAAAACCACTGTTCAATCCATACCTGAAAAATTCTGTTAAAACAAGGGAATTTCTTGTTTGTGAGAGCTTACCAGAGCACACTACAGATGAATGCAAAAGCCAGTCAAGTGTCTTACCTCCTTTTCAACCAAATGTTCCAGGACAGCCCTACATAACACTGGACATGTTCAGGCTGGCCAAAGCTCAGTAGCATGAGAAAACTCCACTGTAAAATCCTCCTGAGAGATACCCTTGGCACTGCTACTCATAGGCATTCATATGTTGTAATCTGGCTGATCTCAGTTAATTTGGATGGGAACACCCTCTTCCTTCAAATATCTGTGAAGTAATTTTTTGCACTATGTTTATACATATCAGAGTTCACTTTCAGTGTGAGTGTTTGAGTTTTTTTATTGATTTGATTTTTTCCTTGTGTTTTTTCTGTTTGTTTGTTTTTTGTGGTTTTTTTTTTTTTTTTTTTTTTTTTTTTTTTTTTTTAATTTTTTGTTACTGGACATGCCCGTCGTGACGCAAAAGAAATAGCTTTTTTAAATATTTTTCTTAGTTCTCCTGTATCAATCTGCTAAAACAACCTGATATTTGCTGCAGGAGCATCCAGCAGTGCAAGCAGCTCATCTGTTTCCCCCCAGACAACCAGTTCCCAGGCTCAGCTCTGCTGGGGAAACATGGGAATTCCTGTTCTTATTTCCTTTGATTGTTTTTTATCTGGTTTTATATATCATGTTCCTCCTGTTTTACAAATATTCTGTAGATTTCAGTAGTTGTTTTTTGTATCCTGACTCTTGAATTAGTGGTTTGACTTATGGTTTCTTTTGTATTTAATGGGAGTATATTTGGTATGTTATCTGCATTTTGGAAAATATGTATTGTGCTGGCTATGTTGCTTCCTTTCCTTTCTCATGTTTTTAATCATCCTCAGCATTTTGTGCTGCTTTTGTCTCTCCTGTTTGTTTCCAGCTTTTAAAAACTGCCTGTTGAAGGATAACTTCATACCTTCTTGTTCCTTTGCTTCTAATTGGTTTCAGTTTAGAACTGTTTCACAGTTGAGATTTTGATGTTTTGAACTGAAAAAAAAAAATCAACTAAATAGGTAATCTTTGGTTGGAATAAACACTGCTTTAGGAAGTTATTTTTCAGGGAGGTAATGAAAAAACACTAAGTCTATAAAATCTCTCCAGATATTCTCTGGTAACTGATTTCGGATTAGATATTTCTACATGAAGGCCACAACTTTTGTCATTTGTTTTATGATTTTGATAAATCATAAAATCTAATTGTAGTTTCTGTTTTACGAATTAGCAATTAAGCAGTGAAGCACTCTATCACACCAATTTTTTTGCAACAAAGAGGCCATTACTGTAAAATTCTTACTGAAATACTCAGTTAAATAACAGGTTTAAAAATATGGAGAGTCTTAAGTAAATTGTGTTAGAAGGGGATGTTCAGTATGACACATGGGGATACAGTAATTTTAAGACTAAACTATTCTCACAGTATTTAGAGGCTTGACATCCTCAGACTTGTTTGCACATAACTACAGATTTTTTTCAGGATAAAAAAGATACAGGAGTTATGGGGATAGAAAAATGAAAGACAAATGTGAATAGAAATAGAAAGCATTTTGTTTCTGTGAAGGAAGAGGAGTGGGAGAATGGAAAATGTATTGTCCAGCATGAATGAGGAGGCTAAGCCTTTCCCTTGATGCATTGGTTATTACTTCCATTGTGTTGGGGAAACGGGGTGATGTTTTGCATTTAGGATCTTTGTCTATAGTTTGGAGCTGCTTTAACTTCACAACAATGTTTGTCTAGTTTCCAAGAAAGGACAAGAAAACAATTTCTGCAAACGTTCCTTGTCCAGCAACACAGATTTGTTGGATCTCTTTCTCAACCACAGTGCTCTAAGCCCTTGCTTACTTAGATACATGCATGTTTGCTCTTATAGGTCGTTGCTTACTTAGGTAAATCATGCTCTGAAATTAGAACAAAGCTTTAGTTGGGTCAGCTTTTTCTGCTGCTTCAGTTGGTTCTAAACTTCTCACTCACCGCTACATTGTTGTTTCCTTGGGTTCAGAACTCACTGACTCCATCATAGCAATTTTTTCCCTTAAATCTCGGCATTTGTTTTAATATTACAATATATAAAAATAAACAGATGAAGAGATATTTTTGGCCTGTCTAGGAATTGTTAGCAGCCATATGAAAGCTGCATATTCTGAGTTTCATGTTTGAGACAAGTAAAAAGTGAAAATAATGCAACCTTTAAGGGATCATTAGAAAGAGGAGGTTCTTGCTGGGTGGCTTGAGTAGGTTATCCCTGTAACAACTCTTAGGTTCTGTAGGGTAAGTGTAACCTTATTTTTTATACCATTTTATTTACTTCCCTATTGATAAACTGCTTTTCTCTCCTCATTTTTCTGTTTCCCTTGCCCATTATTTTATCTGAAAAAGCAAAATGCAAGAAGTGGGCTGAGTACAATCCAGAAATTAAGGCTGCCTTTTGCACATGCTTTGGAATGAAAGCTTCTTGCAGTTGGTTTGTTTGGCAGTTATGCTCTTTCTGACCTTTTACAATTTGTCTTTCAAGCTAATGCTGTTGAATCATTGAAAAAATAAAACTGAGCAAATGTGTAAGATTTTTTAAAAATTATTTATACTAAATACACCATGTAGACATTTTAGATTTTCATATTCACCTAGAATAGGCCTCACTTTGGACTACTGTTTGTAGGGTCACAAGACAGTGGGCTTTAGTCACAGTATTTTCTAGCATGGCCTCAATTTGAGTCGGTAACTGTCTTTGAACGTTCAACAACAAAAATATTACTCCACTTGGGTTGTTATTCAGGGAAGAAAGGTAAGTTTCCAAGTCAATTTGTTAAAGGAGTGGTACTTACTAGACAGCACTAGTTCCTGTGGGCAGACAGTGCTTCTGAGGAAATCAAGAGGAGCACAGCTCAGGTGCTGTTCATCAAGGCTGAAGCCTAATGAGCATTTTATGTGCTCATTAGGCACTTAATGTGACTGGAGGGGGAGTGTGTGGGATGCATCATCACAATCCACCTGGTGAGTAAAGTCAGCTTCTCTGGGCATCTACACGATGCCAGGCAATGATACAGCCTTGGGACAGACTGGCTGGAAAGATGCCCAGTGGAAAAGGACCTGGAGGTGCTGGTGACAGCAGCTGAACATGAGCCAGGGTGTGCCCAGGTGGCCAAGAAGGCCAATGGCATCCTGGCCTGGATCAGCAATGGTGTGGCCAGCAGGACCAGGGCAGGGATTGTCCCCCTGTACTGGGCACTGGTGAGGCCACACCTCGAGTGCTGTGTCCAGTTCTGGGCCCCTCAGTGCAAGAAAGACATTGAGGGGCTGGAGCGAGTCCAGAGAAGGGCAACGGAGCTGGGGAAGGGTCTGGAGCACAAGTCCTGTGAGGAGCAGTTGAGGGAGCTGAGGGTGTTTAGCCTGGAGAAAAGGAGGCTCAGGGGGGACATAATTGCTCTCTACAACTGCCTGAAAGGAGGCTGTAGCCAGGTGGGGGTTGATCTCTTCCCCCAAGTAACAAGTGGTAGGACAAGAGGAAATGGCCTCAAGTTGTGACAGGGAGGATTTAGACTGGATATTAGGAAAAATTCTCTGCTAAAAGGCTTGTCAAACACTGGACCAGGCTTCCCAGGGAAGCATTGAAGTCACCACCCTGGGGGTATTTAAGATGTGTGGATGTGGCTCTTGGGGTTCATCATTAAATGGTGAACTTGGCTGTGCTGGGTTAGCAGTTGGACTCTATGATCTTACAGGTACCTTCCAACCTAAAGAAGTCTGTCGTTCTGTAGGGTGCTTTCAAAACATAATCCTCTTCGTTGATTTTAGTTTTTTTCCCCAGGACAGACAGGAGCTGAGAACTTAATGAGATCTGAAATCCGATCAGATTTTTTGTAGGTGCACCCATGCATACCATTCCTAACACAAAGATTACATTAGAATTGCCTCTGTGTTTTCCTAACCTACTCAACACACTCATGTCTAGCTTGTTCAGAGCTTCTTGTCAGCTAGTTGTCCATTATTTATATGAGCATTTGATCTCCCCTCCAGCTTCTTTCTTGTCTCCCTAATGGTTGTTACACCTTACATGAAGAGGTGTTCAGCTGCCATATATTATACACCCTTGCTGTGAGAACAAAATTAGATACCCGATGCAAAGCATATTGTACTATTTCTTTGCACAGTAAGATTTTTCCAATATGTTGTGCATGCATAGCTAAGGAAAACTGAAATGTACTCACTTTCTTTCTCTAGTGTTTCCACACGCAGAACATCTTCAGATGTAGACTTGCAAGAAAAGGAGTTGGCCCTGTTGCTGCTGCAAGTTGGTGTAGCTTCAGCAGAAGTGATGGAATTATGCTGATATACACATATATCATATGCATACCATATACATATACATATATGCATCTATGTAACTACTCTGATTCCTCTGAGAAATGCCTTTGAAGTGCTTGTGCACTCCTAAGCATATTCATGTGTGCATGTGCCTGAGCCCAGACACAGTGAGGTATTATTGTTAATCTAGTTTGCAGCAGCACTTGCAGAGAAGGAAGTTGTTTCTGTGATTTATATTGCTGTGTAGCGTCATGTGCCAGCACAGATGGAATTACAGGCTGCTTCACTGCTGGGATCCTCTGTTTTGCATTGTGCATTGAGTCTGGCATAAAAGTGCTCAAGGTCCTTGCCCAAGCCCTCAAGGTCCTGGCCCTTGACCAGAAAGCCTAGCTCATGTTTGTGCTGTATCTCCTGCTGTGCTTTTAGATTGATGCTCCTTGTTTCTGAGTTTCCTGCGTGAGGAGGTGACTGGCTCCCTCCCTTCACAGTTCAGTGCAAACTTGGACAGTCTGGATGCTCAAGCTTTAGACATGTGGAGACTCAAGTCCAGAATGTCACGATAGGAGTGTCGTCCATTGCTCCCATGGTACAGGTAAATGCTAAGATTGATAGTCTGATAATGATTTTAATACCTCGTGATTGCAGCTGTGGCAGGCAAGGCACCTCTCACAGATAAGTTGAATAGATCTGTGCAGACACAATGATCTTAGGGTATTGATATTGGGGGAGATATTATACATTTTAAAATTACACTGAAAGGCTGGGTGGAACAAATGTCAGAGACCATGCTCTGTGTACCCTCAGAAGAACCGTGGTGCACACATTGTGATGTGGTAATAAAAGTGAGATTTGTCTCGCTTTTGACTCACTTGTGTTTTTTTGCAGCTGAATGGTACCAAATCCTTTGACCTTATATTGTCAGGGATTAGAAATATTACAAGAAAAGGTAATGAGTCAACTGAAGTTCTATCTCAAAGAAATTTCAGGATTTAATTTTGAAGGCTCCCTTGATGAATTTGAGTATGAGGCCTTTGTTACAACAGGGGTTTCATGTATTAGATTGTAAGATTTTAGCTTTGCACACCTAAATGTCAGAATAGAAAATACTGAAGATTCAACAGCACAATGTTTGGGAAGTTGTTTGTGTAACAAGCAGTGCAATTCTAAATCTCAGTGGTCACACAAAACAGTGATTTGAATAAGAAAATGACACTCCTTAGGATCATAAGAGGTAATTTGTGAATATATATTCAATAGCTTTATCTTTACTAGCAGCTATTCTGAAATAGATAGGATATCCTGCTAAAGGTCACTTGGAAACAACACATAGTGCTTATGTGCCATAAATTATTTAAGACTATATAAAAGCTTCTTGTAAACAGATGAAATGGATACTAATGTAAGCTAATGTCTGAGTTGCTTTGCTCTTGCGTCTATCCACTACAAAGATAATGAAAGGTTTGTTCTACTGCTCTGCGTTCATGTCTGGCATACTAATAACAGGAAGCAGGGCATATTCTCACTATAGGTAAGTCTTGAACCCATAAGAATATGGGCTTCTTGCAAGTTCAGGTAGTTGTTAATTGCAGCTTCTTCTGCCTCCTGGCAAGATAAGAGTAAAATATACAGTGATCTTGTGGTGTTTCGGTAGAAGGGCTGTTTACTCAAAAATGTGCTACCCTTGCCTCAAAAGTAAAGCATAACTAAAGGAATTTATATGTCCTGTGAACAAAGGTTGACATTTGTAAATGGAGCTGACAAAAAATCATTAAGCATTGATTTTGTCACTTGACCTGTTCCTAGTCATACTGCTTATTAGACATATTTATTCCAAATTACTATTTGTACCCTTCTCTCGTACATGTTGTGTTTTGCAGTCTGAGAATTTGAAATGAAGAAAGCTCTGAGAAAAATAGTGTCATTTTCATCCATTATGTCTTTCTTTCTTCTACGTTGCAGAAATTATTTTTCCAGTATTTGACAAAAATGTAATTGCTCTAGTGAACTTGGATTAATTTGGCTGCTCTTTTACTGGGCTTTCTAATGATTATTTTGTTTGTCTTTTTTCTCAAGAGTAAATAGTAATTTTACTGTTGCCTTGCTATTTAATTAAAAACTACTGTTTTATCTAGGTCTTTTACACTCAGAACATGAATATGAAGAGTGACAACCCAAAAATGGGAACAGATATTTGGTTTACACAATCTTCTGTGAATGGAGACTTTTAAAATATATCAATTTTTAGAAGTGTCAAAACATGAATAGAAACAGATGTACATACTTATGCTACAGATTTATCCCCCTAACAGTATCCTAACAGGATACTTGAAAAGTAAACAGAGTGATTATTCAGTGCTGCCCATTTGCAGCAGACTGGAGAAATGATTAATGGCTCAAAACAACTAAAGTGTGTGTTTGAAGGGGGGAACAGGGCATGTTCTGGGTAGGTGGTGTGGTGGACTGCTCCACCCCCCACTAGTGGCCCAGCCCCAAAATTATTATCGAGCCACTGCCCCCCTACCCCTCCACCCTGCAACTTCCTTTTCTCAAAATCTGGGTTACTTAAAGTTGGAGATTGCTAAGTGACTGCTTTGTCAAATGCTTTAGTTTAACTGGATGTTGCTTTAAAATTTGCCAAGTACTTTATTCTCTAAAGTTTGCAAATAAAATTTGCTATTCAACCTCCTGGGAAGTTTGTTGTCTTCTCCTGTGTGCTGCCTGAGGGTGTTGAAGTACCTCAGCCCTTTAAAACACTCGCTGAGTGAGCTCGGGGTGTAACACCATTCCTATGCTGTACTTCCTCCAGCTCTTAAAAGAGACAAATGTAGAAAATGCTCTCACAGCATTTGAAAGGGGCACCATTTAAAACCAGTCGTGTATCTAAGTTTGTGAGAGATTAATACTCCAGGGTGCAGTCTGCCCTAGGATGCTGCAACTACAGATTAAGGATGTCCTTTCTCAGGGTCCTGAATTACTCAGGTTATCTGAATGAACTTTGGGAGCATGGAGGATGGTGGAGGTTAGCCCACAACTCATTTGCTGGGGGATGAGGATTCCGGGAGAGTTGCCCAGTGGGTGCTCAGCAACAGAACAGAGCATCTAAGGTTGCAGTGGGCTTGTTTCCCAATTCAAACTGTCAAAGAAACTATGCTATAATATGGTTGTTTACATTTTAAAAGTGCTGCTCTAACATTGACTAGTTCTACTGAGCAGTGGGGTCAAGCCTTTTGAGTTTGAATGTCTGCAATCAATGTCTTCACCAGGCTCTTACCTTGCCTTGATTTCCAGGCGCTGCTCCACCGCACACTGATGAGCAGCAAGCCTGCTGAGCCAGCCAGGGTATTGTCTCAGTTTCAGTGTATGACCTGATAGGACTGAAGTTTCTGAGTACATATTGCTTGGAAAAGCAGCCTTATTTATATTTCCTGGATTTGTCATTGCTATGCTCACAGTGCAGCAGTAACCTAGCCAAGGCTAACTTCTGCAGAATTTTCACCATTGTATCCATTGTATGAGTAACTGTATTCTAACGCAGTTTAACGAAGAAGTAACACTTTTCATAATCACAGAAAGGTTATGCAATTGTATCTAGAGATGTCAGAGACAATGAGCATAGGATTATAATCACAGTTAATACTCTGGGATGTCCACTTAGAACATCACTGAACTAAACCAAACACTTTATTCTGAAGCAAAAGAGCATAAAAGACTTTCTAAAATGTTACCATGGTAGATTATGTCCTAATGTAAGAAACCTCTTTCTTTAATTATACCAAATGAGCCCAGCATGATTCTGGAGTGAGTCTTATCATAGCCAGTGTCCACTAAGTCTGGCCACGGACTCTACATTGTATTTCTATTACTGTCTTAAACACTTAGCTGAGGGGGTTTGAGCTTGGAGAGGTTTTTGGGTTTGTTTCTTTTTCCTGTTTGGTTATATTTTGTTCCCTTTTAGTAGTAGGAATTTAGGCCAGCATCAACAGTTTATGAGCTACAGATATTTTTATTTACAAAATGTGTTTCTACATCCTCTGAACACAAAAAGATTTGTTCAGTGGGGGATGGTGTCTTTGCTTTGAATGTAAAGCTTTTTTCCCTAGCATACTGCCAAGAAATGCTCATATCCAGCTGCGTTCATGGCTTGCTGCCTTTGCTGCCAGCTTCTCTCTCCCATGACCGTTCATGTCCTTCAAACATTCTCCATGCTTTTGCTTTCATCTCTAGCACTTTGTTTTTTCTTTTACAGCTTGGCTCACAAGAAGACTTGGACTACTTCTTGTCTTGAGGGACTGCATCTCTCTTCTGCTTTTGCTTTTGTTTTCTGGAGAGCTTCATTGCTTTTACACTTCTTACGAAAAGTTTCTACAGTTTTTGAGTCAGACAAGGCTTCCCACCATCAGAGTTGAAAGGAAGGACGCAGGGGAGTGTTGAATCATTTTCGGTGAGAAGGAATGCACAGGAGTTTAGATTTTGCTGGTTTTCACCTTTCTTCCAGCACACAGGGCTGGTTCTCTGTAAGTACTGTCTTTATTAAGTTAGGGTCAATCCTGGAAATAAGGTGTGCACTGCATCTCCTGATACACTGTGGTGAAAGGGAGAGGAGATCTTGAATAGGGGTGACCCCATCCTTTGCTCCCATTCCTTTTTACCTTTCCTGTGCACATTACCACTTCCCCAGCCACACTGTCTCAATGCAAAACTCTTAAACAGGTTGCTGTGAAATTACCTAAGCCTTGGGTTTATTAGCAAGTCTGCTAGTTTGTAGACATGAACCACATTCCTGATCTAAGGTAGGAGCAAGATAGCTCAGTTCTCAGGGAAAGGGAGCTGGCAGTGCTGTATCTAATACAGGCAGGAGCATAGGTGTGCGGGGTAAATCCCTCATGTCCCCCTGCTGGCTTTGTGGTGACTGAGTTTTTTCCTGCAATGTCCTCAGATAAATTCTTGGATGCATTGTCTCCAGCTTGTGGCCGTTCTGCTCCCTGAGACTGAGGTTTAATTTTGTAAGGACTGATTTTTTCTTTAACAATAGGGCTAATTAGAGTTTCTCCCTGGAGCCACATGTTGTGCAAGGTATCTCTGTTTACTCCAGCTTTTGTGGCTAAGTCCGAGTTTTACTGCCTTTAAAGGATTTTGTACTCTGTCACTGTTTGTTTATTTTTGGTGTTTCTATGTTGACATTTTTATTTAAATTACTCCACAGGCTGCACTCTCACAGAGTTTGACCTTTTTCCTGCATTACATTCAGGCTGATTTTAAAGGCTGATACAAGATCCCTTATTCTTCAAGCTCACAAAATGATTCAATTTTCTTCCATTTACAGATGTGTATCTATGCATTATCTATCTAAATGGCATTAATTTATATAAATATGTAAATTAGAAAAGCCTTCTGACACATGCAAGAATATTAATAGTTTCTCTTAAGCAAGATGTCCAGTAGACAGAGGAATAAAAAGGCATGCAGTAAATGGAGCATAACGGGGATCTGCTAAAAGAGCCGTGCCCTGAGCAGGCTCTGGAGAGATCTGCTCTTGCCCCGGGGCTATTGGGGCTATTGGCTCTCTTGTGTCTGAGAGAAGAAGATGGGGAGGGAAGAAGGGACACTTTTCAAGTGTCTGGCTGAACACAGCAAGTTTCATGTAATCCATAATAAAGCACAGTCAGAATATATTTTAAAGTTTATTACAGTGACCCCATTTAGGAAAGCTGTCTTAGCACCAAAATAGCACCCTTGCCTTGTCCATAACCGGGTCCTGAGTGGTGGTGGAGAGAGGCGACGTGTGTGGTGGGGTGGTCCCTGTGGGTCCTTCTTTGGTGCACGTGCAACCACACATGCTCTTTTGCCAATGACGCATCTCCTCAAAACGGGAAAAAGATGCATCTGTTCAACCAGGAAGAGTTGTGCTGCCACAGGCTTAGTCCAGAAATGGTCTTCAGGAGCCAAGGAGTGTTTTTTTCCCAAAGCACTTGGCTCAGTGGTGACTACTTATCAGGGCAAAGCAGGGCAGCGATTCAGGATGCAGCACTGAATAAGAACAGGCTTCCTGTCAACAAACCCTAGCATGTTCATCAGCAAACCCCAGCATTTTCATCAGTCTGTGGGGACGAGGAACCGGTAATCTGGCCTGTTTCATGTGGACCGGCTATTGTGTAGCCCTGTCTGAGGGGATGGTGTGCCAAGTGGGCTCTGGGATACCGACCTGCTTGGCAACAGGCAGACGCTGAGCCTGCCCACGATCCGGGTTTGTAATCACACTTGGGATCGCGGGTGATTGAAAAACTTAACAACGGTCAGGGCTTTTGCACACAATGGGAGAGGAAGAAGAGAAACCAAGGGACTTGCAAAACTATCAGATAATAAATATTTAAAAATTCAGGAGCTAGTGCTGGAGTACTCAGCCCGTCAGGCTGGAGCAGTCATCCTGCCGGCTGTTACAACAACATGTGCTGCCATCTCCTGGCACGGTGCTGCTGGGCTGAGCGGGCCGAGGAGTGCTGGGGCCCAGCTGCTCTGCCCACCACAAGTGCTGTGAGAGGCCAGGAGTGGAGCTGTGCTGTGCTGCTGAGAGCAGCGGATCTGCGCTGTCCTAGCTCCCCAGGTGATGTCCAGGCTCTGCCCCACTGCCCCAACACCACGCTGCTCTCTTGCTGGTCCCAGTTAAGGCTGCCAGGATGTGTCCGTTGCTCGGCTGCATCCTAGAGGTAATGAGTGCCCCAGGCACTGGCAGCCCTATTCTCTGAGGAGCTTTATTTGGGATTCTGGTGCCCAGAACCTGCGGCACTGCATTGTGCGCTCAGGTAACAGGCTGTGCCAGCAGCATGCTGGAGCAGCGTGAGTGCCTCCTGCAGAGCTGTCCTGTCACTGAAACCTGTTGCTGGCCCCTGACCCTGCTCAGTGCTTCGGCTCGCTGCGTGACTCAGGCGTCATCACACAAGGAAGACCAGGGCGATGCCTAGTACACCAGTGCACAGTACGTTTCCCTTTCCAGGCGAGCCTGGAGTCAGATTACTCACTAGGAAAGTCATCCTGCATCTGCCGGTTGGGTCATTAGCTCTCAACCTCCCTGGCTGATCCAGGAATTCCCCAGCTAGTTTGTAGGGAGTGGGAGGAGTGTTTTGGCTCTGCTAGTTATTTCGTGCAGATGGTGTCTGCTGGGAAGTCAGAAAGGCACTGGATGACTCTGCCATGAATAGCACAAATGACTGGAAAATATATGTAAGATGCTTTTGCAGTGATTATCAGTGGCCAGAATGAAGCAGAGATCGCCCAGCCACACTGCAACCACACTGCCCAGAGCTGTGCAGGGCTCCTGTGCACCTCTCTGTGGCTGCTGTGCTGTGTTGCTGTCCAGTGCCAATCCTGGCTGCACAAATACTAGGTTACTTCAAAGGTAGTTTGGGCACACCTCCTGCCCTTCTGCAGCAGAGCCTGCTGACCCCTGCCCTGGGGATGGAGAGTTATTTCCAAGAACCCAGCTGCTTCTGGCGTCCTGAGTGTACACTGCACAAAGACATGTTTCCTGTCTTGCTCTGGCAGCAGGGGAGCAGCCTCTCAAAGACAAATTGCTGCCTCCTCTCCTGCGCAGCCTTTGTCCTGCAGCTGTGGAACTCAGCTGCACTAATACTCATTAGCCGTGGGCACAGGAGAGCAGGACACACAAAAATGCTACACCTCTGTAGAAAGGTGATAGGCCTTGTGTGAAACAGTGGTGAGGGAATCACTGTGCAGTAAACCAAGAGTGTGGAAGATGAGTCTTCCCATCTAACACCAGCAAGCATTATCAGGCATGACAGGCCTGGGATGGCTCTTCTGTGGCAGTAATAATTTCTAGTGACATGTAATGTAACACCTTCATCCCCACCCTAATGCCCTCTCAGTTTTACAGGGGTCTGAGTCTGTCTATTCAAACAAAGACTTCAGCCAGGAAGGGGAAGCTGTCTTTCCCCAGCTGCCCACCTTAAAGCCTTTTGTGAAGGTGACCAGCCTTTGAAGATTCAACTGCTTTTTTAATACTATGATATAAGTTAGTATTCTTCAGTACTGAGATATAAGCCTCTGAAGGTCCTCCACCCCTTAGAAACAAAAGAACCAAACCCAGGTGAGACTGAGAGCAGTGCCCAACATAGCCAGTCTATGATGTCTTTCTTGGACATGAGTCTGTGTGGAGAGACAGCATTGTTTCTGTTTCCAGGAGCAATTACCCAGTAATTTTCCAGGAGCAAAGACCTACTGGTGAACATACTACATGTGCAATGAGGTAGCCTTTTATTCAGGTATGTCATGGTCGTTTCTCGGTCATGTCTCTGGTTCTTGTCTGTGAAGCAGTGGCCCAGACTCTTCTTCTCTTGGTCAGCTTTTACAAAACACTGACTCCAGCACACAAGGTAAGTATGGAATTTTGTTTTGTTTTTGCATATTATGTACTACAGAAATGCAACATTGAGGCTCAGTCAGGTAACAAAGAGGAAGACATTCAAAACTGACCATAAAATAAATTGTAGAAAGCAGATTTTATACGACAATACACATGCAGCTTGCAAAAGAATAAAGACAGTGAACAGGTATTAAAACACATTTCCATACAGAGACAGCTTATGCAGCAATTTACAAGTTTAACCTCTGGCTGGAGTACACAAGCCCTTTAAAGCTGGCATTCAAATTACCACTAGCTTAATCAGCCATTCTTACTTTTAAGTACATAGCAAAATTTAACTTAATGTTTACATTCACTAGCCATCCAATCCAGCATCAAGGCACTTTCCTTGTTGGTACATCTGTTCTGTGTTGCACACCTCCGCTTACCTAGATGCATATATTGGCACAGCAAACTGGGAGACCAGTAACTTCTTATCCCCAAATAAAAGCAATTGGTTACTAGACAATCCCTGGCTGTATCGAAGTGTCAGGCTATATGTGACACTGTAAACAAAACTGATGTGTTAAAAAAACCACAGCAAGTTGACTGGATTCATTAACAAATGTGCTTCGATGATGAAAAGTGATAGGTGTTACCAGTTTCTACACTGCAGAGAATGCCCATCTGCCACGCCCGTGAGCCCCAGAGAAGAACAGCTGACACACTAATCTGAGCAGGAAGATGTGGATGTGGAGCTTCCCAGCCATCAGTCAACAGTTGTGCCATAAGTGTTTTTCATCTATTGTTACAGAAGTGTGCTTCTGCAGAGTAGCAATGACATTATTGCATATATCCCCTTCAGGTTGTCTTTGCAAATAAATACAAGTACTGGCTAAGGCTGCATTCTGGGTGGTACTTGCTGCCCACCCTCTCTCCGCGCTACAGTTAAGAGGCGGGGAAGCAGACAATTGTTGAAATCTGGCCCTTCATTAGTATTTTTAGGTTTATTTTATCAAATCTTCTGGCCTTAGAAATGCATCCTTGTGCATTAAGTCAGCACTGTTTTTATTTTCAAGAATGGCTCAGATTGCACAAGTCCTACAAAGGAAACAACAGTGAAAGCAAATACACATGAATTTTAGCTTTTTGTTTGTTTGTTTTACTGATGCTTTCACTTTAAAGGAAGAGAAATGGAAATTCATGAGTCCAATGGAAGATACTTAATTCAACCTCCTCCACACTTTTGCACTTATACCTCCACTTTACTGCAGTTTTCAGGATCAAAAGCAAAGCTGAAGACTCGGGTTGGCTGCAATTCCCTAACAGTTGTTTCATGACAAAAGACTCAACAATTTTATACAGACTTCTCCTGAATAACATTAAAAGCAGCTCCAGGAAATTAAAATGGCTATATGTATCCATCCTTGCAGACAGACAAGAGGTTACAGGGATTAATGAACTCTTACAGTCGATCAGTCAAGAGAACTTTTTAACACAGTTAAAGGAATGCATATGCAAATAGCATAACAGCAAATCTCAACTACAACCACTGTATAATGGGGAAAAAAACTAGTTTATCTAGTCCCATTTAATGCACATAATTACAATGTAAAATGCGTACGTCCTGGAGTGGGGCAGACTATTAACAATCTGACAGCCTTTGGAGTTTCCGATCCCGTTGAGAAGTCAATTCCATAGCAGCATACACTGATGTGGGTGTTGGGTATTTGAGACCGGGCTCTAACTAAACAAGTTCAATTACTGAATTTAAATCAGCATGGTGATCTCCACATATTGAGCATACTGATGTAAATTTTAACCATCTGACAAAGCTCATGATTTACAGTCAAAGCTGAAGCTCCAAGCCCCACCCAGGTGCCAGGGCTTCTCTAGGGCCCAAGAATGGGACTCAGACCTGGCAGTGCAAACTTCCTCATCCTCCCAGGCCAAGGTGTTTTCCAGTTTCTGCTAGGCTTCTGTACCATTGACAAGCACATACTTGTCATAAACTCTCCAGAACAAAGTCAAAAAAAATTTTTGCTCTGCTGTGCTTGTGCTGCCATGTTAAAGCTTAACGTGCAACTTAGTTTGCTACAGTAGGGTATATGAAACAATCCCGAGACTTTCACAACGGTGGGAGAGGGATATTCCTAGAATATCTGCCCTTAAAGTGAGCCAATACACTACAGAAAACAATACCAATCATCTCCTGGTCTAACAGAACCACCACAACGGATCTACAAAGATTATATACTCACTTCTCTGGTAAACAGAAGAGCATTAGCCAGCCTGCATTTAAGAGGTTTTTCAAATATGCTAATATATTTCTACTAGCCTCCCTTCCCTGCCATCAAATTAACAGTCCTTACTACTATTCTTCCACGTGTACCTGAAAAATTCCAGTCCAGGAAATCAAGATGGACATGAAAGTGTCTATACTGAAACATGGTTTTAATAATGCCTTTGTTATATGCACCATAGCCATTGGTGAAGGGCAGGGTGGGAAAGAGAAAACTTCTGTAATTACTGTTAGGGCCAAGCTCAGAAAATTTCAGTGGATTGCTATAATTACACTGCAGATACTGTTAAAAACCTGTATGTAACTTTATGTTGCAAAACCTGTATGTTTGATACAATTAAATTTTTACAGTCCTAAGTACAAAATCTTGTTAAAACCTGAACACTGCACGATATATTTGGCACATAGGTTTATGAACTAGCTGTAAACCTGTTCTTTATATGTACTGTGGCTTCTACAAGCTGTTCACCCACTAGAAGCTCCTGCTTAGTCTTTAGTATTTTAGCCCTAGATAAATGCACAATCTCAAAAGAGAGCATGTAACTGCCAGCCAGCCAGAACTCTCTCTAGGAACCACTCCTGAACAATTCTGTGAGTTTATTACCACTGGTCCATAAACGACAATGAAAGATGCCAGAAGTGACAGGCCAGAACTCTTGTTAGCACAGACTTTAAAATTCAGAATCTCTTTATGCTGTTTAACATTAAAGTCTTTAATGGTCCATGATTAACAGCAACTGAGAAAAAAATGCCTTCCCTTCACACAACAGAAAGGCAAGTAGCAACTTGAAGAATAACTGACACTCTCCCTCAAATAACATATGCTATCAAAAGTTAGTATTACTGAATCACAAAAACAATTAAAAAAAAAATCATCAGCATGGCTTCGAAAACATCCAGACCTCTGCAGCAATGTTTAGACTTACTATAGCCAAGTTGTGGCCCACAGCATTCCAGAGATGAGAAGAAGGATTAAATGCATGCAGCTGCTGGGCAGTTCTAATAAGCATGCACACTGCCCAGTAGAGACTTTCCCTTTTACTTGTGGTTTCTACAGTCACAGTGAAGTTTGCATAGAGAAGACAACCCATCCCTCAGTAAAGTAACTGCCATTTTTTACAAGAGGAATGTGTTCTGAAAAAGGAATGCTCCTTCAACCTCTGAAAAACGGTCTCTGCTGTCTCATGACAGCATGGTTTTCATTACGCCTTTGCTCTCTGGGAGGCAGTTTGAAGGTGCTGAGGTGCAGCTGATTAAAAAGGAAGAGGACTGATTTGAAGAAAGGTATAATTATAGCAACATAGCCTTTTAGTTTAATAAAAAAAGTGCCTAGATAGAGAAAAATACTGTCAGGAGAAAGAAACTGTGGAATACTGAAATGTTATTAAAGATTCTGCATTCTTTATCTGTTTTAAATATTCCAGACTTCGAGAGGGAATCTTACGAATCTTGCACTGAATTTCTTTGTAACTAAAGCAAAAGACACATGTGGACATTTACAGGTATACCCATCCTTCCACGCAAGCTGGCAGACAAAGGAAGATGAAATGATACTGACACCTGCCTTTCAGGGGCTTTTAGCAAGTGCTCTGCAGAACAGCAGTACCAGAGGTCACAGCACAAAAGGTTTCAGGTGGTCTTAAATACATAGTTATTTTGCTGAAGGAGAAATAAAATACTTGTTTTAGTCTCACAAAACAGCATTTAGTGTTTTGAAATAAAGTCGTACTAGTGTCAGACAGAAAGCTGACTAGCCTAAGTTAGGTTTAAAATCAATTAAAAAAATAATCTTTAAGAGTGCCATAAATTTCTGGTTATCATTGGAGAAGGGATTTATTGTCATGCAATTTAATTTTTCTTTAAACACTGGTTGAGGCAGTTTCCAAGAAATGTAGCTTCTTCAAAAAAAAATGTAAACTGTATGAGCAGGGAAAAAGTGATACACTGAGGAAAAACTAAGGATTTCAACAACCACTTGAGTGGTTTTTGTGGCTCATGGTTGCTAATAGATATCAGGAAAGTTCAAATTCAGAGTACAGGTTTTGGTTTTAATTCCAAGAGCGTCAATGACTACGATGCTTTGGCTCCTTTCAGTTTCAAGGATGTCCTGCAGTATTAGCAGTGATGTTACAGCACACTAATAGTTGCAGTCTGTCAGGAAGAAGGTCATATTCCCTTTCTCCTAAGCAGTTAGAAAAATGGTAAAAGCTTACAGCTTGTTACTTGCCTCTCAAGCTGTACACAGCAAAGGTGCACTTATTAAACAAAGGCATATATGACCACAGAGGTATTATATAATCAGATAGTGATTGGGTACAAAGCCTTTAAGTAACTGTTGATCTGTGTTGTCATCTGATTTCCAAACTTTTGAATATGAGACTGAATTGCTGTGCGTCAAGTTGCAAGGCACCTTTTTAAGGCCAAATTACTCTATAGTTCATGTGTATACATATCTAAATGTAGGTAAAGTATCAATTACTATAGTAGCATTCAGATTCAAGCAATCTTGGTGTTTTCCTATTTGTACACCATAGCAAGTTCTATTTAATTTTTGTGGTTTTTAAACAGGGATGAACATGATTTGAAAGTCTGGTAAGCTGAAAATTGAGGCACTGAGCCAAGTCAAAACTCAGTAAGTCAACCAAGTTACTGGAAAGTATATCGCACAGGTATTCTTCCATGTCAGAATACTGAGCTTCAGTCTTACTTATGCACAAAGCCGCACTGTGCAAAGAGCTGGCTTTTTCGGTTTGTACACTGCCACCTATTAAAGTATTTCTTCTAGGAGGTCTATATGGGCTGATGTGGATATTTAAAATGTGCCCTTTTCAAGCACGTGAAATTCTGTTATGAAGAGACACAAAACCCCCAATGTAGCGCAAAGGCTTGTTCAGCTATCCAGATGAAAGATTTTATGTAGTGCATAAAGATAAATCTCCAGTAGGTCTGGGCTGGACATTTTCCACAAAAACAGTCCTTGTCATATTTTGTCAAATTACTTTTCACTTAATTTCAGCATTTCTATCTGCAGTCAGATAAAAATACCTAGCTTAATTTATCAGAAATACAGGGGAAGATGTGAACAGGCACTAATGAAGGCCTAAACAGAGCCAGTCTCTTCTCTCACTGAGGCATATAGCCCCCTTGTCTCACAGTCTGAGGGAGGTAACTTTTTGGCATTTCATCAACTGACAGTGGATTTTCTTCCACCGTTTCAGGTCTCAGAGTTTGTCCTTCAGTACTTGTCTGGAAAACATTTGACAGAGCAGCTTCCTGGATATTTTTTTCCATACCAAGGCCCAATGGCTGTGAACTCTGACCTGAGAACTGCAGTTGAACAAATCCAACAAGATCCCCCTCATCAGCATGAGTAATTTGCTTTGGTCTTTCAAAGCATGGCCTGTCTGTGTTGGTTTCATCCTGAGCACCATGTTGTCTGAAATACTGCTGCCTCTGTGCCGTACTGTCAGCTCCTCCAGCGTGATCCTCTGATCTCTCTTCTGAATCTAGCAGTGGCTGAGTTGACTCAGACCTTGAAAAAACTTGTACTGGTGTCTGATCTCTGTAGCCATTAAGTACTACAGTTGAATACTGTACAGTGCTCGAAGTGTTCTGTGTTGTTTCACCTTCATCGCTGTCAGAGACGCTTTGCCTAGGAGAAGACATGCACGAGGACCCTCCAATACCACTGCTGTGCCCTTCTGAAGTACTTTTTTCTTTTTTAAGCAAGTCAAAGGGTTTTAGATCTTGTTCTGAAAAAGACTTCTTGTCATCAGCTTCTATTTCTACGACGCTTACATCTGTAAAGCTTCCTTCTGGGTACATCTGATCTTTGGAATTAAAATTATGCTGAAAGAAAGAGATGTATGTTGCCTAAGAGGAAGGTTATGTTAAAAATCAAAAGCTTCATTAAATAGCTGAATTTTTATTCTGTAATGCCTTTGAATTTCTTCATGTAAGCTTTTTCTTTACTACGTCTGGCAATATCTCCAAAGGATGTGTTAAAAAATGAAGAATACAGCTCAGTTTCCAATGGAGCCTTAATTACGCAGCTATTGTAAAATCATAGTGGATGTATGAGCAAGTCTTGGCTCTCATTTTAATTACTCTTATGGGCTGTACAATAGAACCATTTGCTATGCAGCACAGAAACATTCTATACTGACAACCATACATTACTTCAAATAATGTATTCAATATCACAGTACTTCTTCACAGAAATCAGCCACAATTTGTTGAACAGAATTGGCCTGGTCATTCACCCCACATGGGGCATAAATTTTGCTACCATCTTCTCATTCGTGAAGCACTGTTTAGAGTTTTCTCTCTCATTCATGACTGAACTGTGCAAACAAGTCACTTTGGGGATTTAAGAATGGGAATCGTGAATTTTTTACTTAATGCTGATTTTCCACAAATGAGCAAAGAAATGATTACTTGACCCTTCTAACTAGTATGCTGAGTCTAATTCACAACGTTAAAGCCCATGCCAGACTGTGAATTCGTGCTAAGAGCCATGTATTTCTAACGCTGAATCTATTGATGCAATTAAGTCTTGTAACCATATTGTATCACTATGTCAGTGAAACTTAATATTCAGGTTTTTTCTTGAAATCCATGTGTGCTAGAAGACAGACGACTCTCACTGGTTAGTTTATCTGAAACCTTGTGGACTAGGAAGATACAAGATGCAGAAAGGTGAATATTACCTTAGCTGGTACCTGAGGAGACCACTGAGCAATGTTACTCTTAGATGGATCAGGTACAATAGGCCAGATATGTTTTTTAATTCTGTAAAGGATTAAAACCAGAATGAAGTCACAAGATGCACTTCCCAAATTCCCACATTCATAGCAACTACAGCAGAAGCCAGGACACCACTCCCTCACATAGCAATTTTGCATTCCAAGTAAGAATGCTTCCTGAGCTACTTTTTATCTTTGTATAGGCTGTACTACTTAAAACACAGCAGTGCTCTTAACTCCTCCACACATGGGATGCAGCTATCAATGTAAGGCAAAACAACGAACAGTAACAGTTAGTGAGGGATTTTCAAATTTATAGCATTCTGGAATCTATACAGCTATTGCTTAGGTAGCGTTGACAATGCATGCCAGTATGCATGCAATCCTGCTTATTTTTAAGAAAACTCTGAATACTAAAGGTTAAAATCTCAGCTAACTTCACAGTTTAAAATAAAGTGAAAATATTTAGAAGAAAAACTTGCTTTGTAACTCTTAAGAATATACTATTATTTATAAGCAGAAGCTTCAGTTGATACATCACCTCCAACCAAACCAGTTTGGTTTGAAACTGATGCACTTATCTTGCTCTTTATAACCAGGCTTCAACAACAGATCCTCTGTAGGAGAACTCTGAAGAACAATGCAAGATGGGCTTTCCAATTGATGTCTATAAAGAACTAATTTTAGGAGCAGCAGGGAGGTCAGAAGGAAAAGGGCATAAAATGCTGTCTTTAATTAGAAAGAAAGGGTAGTTGACAGGGAACAAAGGAGAGATGCTACACCTTGCCAGGGGAGACACTGCAGCAATGACATCTTGGTTAAAGCCACAGACAAAAGCACTGGGGTGGGGGAGCAGGAGGAGGCAGGTTGCTTCCCAGCAGACAGTAAACAGGCACATGGTTACTGGATATCAACAGGTCTGCCTAATTTTTTTTTGTCTATAAAGCTTAACGTTTTTTAATGTTGTAATTAAATAGCCCAAATACAGTGAAGAGATCTCCTATGCTTCACAAACTAGGGACCATCCTTACACTCACAGGATGACTAAGAAAACACAAACAGTATATCCTGATCAAAACCTAACAACCTAACCCTAACAATGTCCAGCAAGAAAAGCACAAATTTTCTTACAGGATTGAATCATGGAACATTTAGTATGTGTATAATTAACAGTAAGAAATTAGTATCAGAAGAGGCCCTGGTTTCTCAAGGAAAACACGGAAGTTTATAAAACCAATCGATATATGCATGTTTTAACTTTTTTTCTGATCTAACTGTAGAATACTTAACTTGTTTGCTATAAACTACTGCCATTTCTGTTATGCTCAGAAATATAAGAGAAAGAGTTCATTTGTACTTACAAGTCACGTTTGTTGAAGCAAAACAGAACCCCAAGGAGCACAATCAACAGGAATGCTAGACACACAGGTACAACTATGGCTTCAATTTCTCCTTTTCCTGAAGAAGGTGACAAGAAGCAGTTATAGACTACATTGGCATTTAAGAAACTCAGCAGTAGTACGTATTTCCAAAGGATCAGGGAGAACCTGAAACTGAAATACCTTAATGCTCAGTCTCAAAGCTGCTCATTCAGAAGAATCTTTTCACCATATGAAAAGAGACTCCTGGTGAACACATGAAAAGCTCTGTCCTAGTGCCTTGCATCAACAAAACACATGGACTGATCTAGAAGATGTAATACTGACAAGAGCACATAATTTTGCAGTTTGGGCAGGTATGATAGTAACATCTTTGTCAATTCATCTGCAGCCCAGGTGTTTCAGTGCACTGCTGGCTGTCATAACAGGGTCATGGACAAATAAGTAAACAAAGTTACTACTCATCCATCAGTTTATTCTGCACACGAAAACCTCCTCTGCCTGCAAACACTGAAGTTTCCATTATTGTTATGTATTCCTTCCAATGTTATGTATGCTTTTAAGTAAACCTTAGACAATGCTTAGGGAAGAGCAGCACTATACAGAAAAAGCACCTCTGCTAAATTCAAATAAGTGTCTTCCATGATTAAATTCAGTTAGTAATGTTGCTCTTAACTCTTCTGTATAAGAAGCACCCTAAAGCTGAACATACAGTAAATTTAACTATTCAAAATGAGTCTCTGTAAAGAACTGTAGCAAACTCTCACAGTGGTATGAAAAAGAATGTCGAAGGGCTGTGAGAATGGCCTATGCTGACTGGTATCTACATCAGCAGATCAAGATCCAAGCATACCTCTCTACAGCTTCTTTAGGACACCTGATCAGAATTAAAACAAAGACTCTGACTAGGGGTAGGTACCACTGGACACCAAAAGAGACAAAGACACTGAGTAAATCTTAATGACTCATGAAAAGTCATGGCAAAACAATGTTATAATCTAAAGTATACACAAAACACATCCAAAACAGCATGCTTAATAACATAGAAAGTGCAATTCATGAGGCTGACAGAGGTTATCTTGTTCTCTATATAATCAGAAAAATCCTGCCTTAAACCACCTCCTTGTGAATGAGCACTAGACAAGCCACCTGGATAACACGCACATTGCAAGTTGACTGTAACAGAAACTTTAAAATAAAATCACGTTCCCCTTCTAACACATCTTGCACAGAGCCCTGGCTATATTGTTGCAACATTAATTGCTACTTCTACCAATTGTGCCATGCTGCCTTACCAAATTTTTGTGTAGTAAATGTGAAATCAGGACCACTCCTGCTTCCATTATCTGTGGATGCCATCATCCGCACAGTATACAGTGTGTCACTGGTTAGAGAAGAAAGAGTATACTCTGTCTTGGAAGGATCCACTGTCACAACTTAAAAGAAGACATTTATATTAGTTTTCTGGACAATTTCTTACATCTCCACAAAAACAGTAGCATTAAGACTTCACATGTACAAGGTAGTTTTAATAGAATGTGTAGCAGATGGAAAATACAACAAAATTTTCAAACTTCTACAAGAAATTATGAGATTCATTTGTTTCTGTTTAAACATTTGAATTTAGTCTCTTACTATATTTAATTTCCTGTGAGATTTTTTTTCCCCAGAATGCACCTACAAACTAAACTATTAGTATAGCTGAGGCTTAAAGATGTCTAATAAGTCAAATACATAGTGCTAACTAGGAATCACTAGTACTGACTACGAAAAGAACATAGAAAGAAATAGTAAGGCATAGAGTATGCATAAGTACCTGACCCTTCAATTTAAGCAAATCTAAAAATTAAATTTTTAATAGTGCTAGCTCCCTGTTGTTCACCTGCAGGTCATACACACTTACTGAAAAGTAAGATGCACTTCAAACAAGATGACTGTAAATCAGTACTACATTGATCTGTAGCTCCAGGCAGATTAAAAACTCCACACTTCCTTTTTGAAAGGTTTTATCACAGTTAAATGCAGTCAGCTCCTTTTGTATCTTGAATTGTCATCATCTCAATATACCACCATCTCATTCTATATTCAGACAGAAATATGGGAGCACAATACTCACAAATCAGCTTTCAGAAACTAAACTCAGTACATTCAGTCTGCTACAGACAGACTGAATGTTCTGAATTCTTTACTAGGGACTTCCTCTTCTATATGGAGGAGACTTATGGCTCAAACACAAGCTGTATGTTCTCATACAGAATCAGTTAGAGCTGACAACCTGTTCTATTTTTTCAGGAACAAATATTAGGAAGGAGACAGACGAAACACTTCAACATCACAAAACACTTCTCTGTTTTCTGGTACCTGTTTCATTTCCATCAATGGTTTTGTAAACTATGGTGTAATTTCGGATAAATCCATTTTGTTCATCAACTGTGAGATGGTTCCACGTCAAAACAGCTTCAGCTTTTCCTACCTTTTTTGTCTGAACAATTGGTCCTTTTGAAGGACCTGTAACAGGAGATGAAGATTAGTTTCTGCTTGGCACCCTTGCATCCACAGAAGCAGCATATTAACAACATTGAAATGTTTTAGCATAAAAACTTCAATGGAATAGTTTGACTAATTCATCTGGAAAGCACTGTTTTCACACACCATAAAAACTACAAAGACATGAAAAAAAATTCAGAAAAACAGATAGGAAAAGAATAATCAGGATGTTGCAGGAAACCTTCAACTGAAGTTTGTCTTGATTTTATACTTGAAATTTAAAATAAATCAGCATAAAAATATTGCTATACCAATAAAGTAACAAATACATGTCAAATTATCTGATAAAGGTTGGAAAAAATCAAGAGCCAGACACAGACATCTGTTTAGCTCCCAAATATTGTAAACAAGCAGAATTGATGTTAACAACAAGAAAGATCAATGATGTCACCTGGCCCTCCAGTATTAAACCAGTTTTCATTACACAGTCTCAATTAAAGCAAAAGTTTGTTATTTTCTTGGCATAAAGGTCAGCAGCGTATGTGCTTCAAGGTGATGATTTTGTACTTACGATCTTGCTTAAGATAAGCCTTCACAGACTGTCCACTTCCCTGACCATCAGCATACAGAGGGTACACAGTTATCAAGTAACACTTGAATGGCTTTATACCTAATAAAAGGAATTTAAATAGTGTTGTTTCACAGACAGTCAAATTGCTCACCATCCTTCTCACTTACTTCAGATATGGGCTTCTTAGTTTTGGCTGTTTAACTATGTGCACTGGTATCTAATGCAGCTGAGTATTTTCTAGAGCTCACTGATATACTGCTCCAAAACATTAACTAAAAGAATATAATGATTTACATTCAAATGTAAAATTTAATAAAAAGACTTCAGAGAAGTCAGGGGTTTTTTTCTAATTTATTTTAAATAAAACATTATTTGTCTGTGGCATTAATTCCCAAAATTATTGATTTCAGACACAGATCATAATCTCTAAAGAACAGTAATGCTGATCAAGTTTCACTGAACTGAGTGATCAAAGAATCTGATTTTGAAAGAACTCAGCCTCTTCACTATTTTAACTGTTTCCAAGAATGACATGACTAAAACCAAAATGCAGACAAACCCCTTGTTACATAATATGAATTTCAAAATGCAAGATCAGATAGAGTTGTAGATTTGACAAAAATATACAAATACTTTCATACATTCACAATAAACTAATTGAAACCCTCAGCATTAAACCCTTGTCCTACTATAAAATTCTAATCACCATGAGGATGTTCCTCATCTTCAGAATATTAAGCAGGTTTTTAGAGTGTCCTACAAACTATATGTAGATTTATGAACTTAATACCTTTCAGGTCTATTCCTTGAACATTTCCTGGTGCAATCTGCCATTCTATGATGCAGTCTGAGCTGCTGGACACCAGACACCATTCAATCACATATTTAAGAACGTAACTGTTAGGAGCAGTCCACCCTACCCACAATTTGTCATGTTTAGGTAATGTTCTAAGATTCGTCACTGGACCTGTAATTAAAGAAAAGAGGAAAGTGATCAATATTGACAGTTCTTCACTATGTATTCATGATAAGAGCTGTTCTGGAAAATGTTGATATTTTTACGTTATTGTAATAGTGGAAACTTGAAAGAACCTAAGTAAATGTAAACACCATTTTCTGAAATTTGGAGGTTTATACCTGAAGCTTTGTATCAGAGATCTAAAAGCAGTATCAGCCTACTTAAAACTGAAAGTTAGACTCAGCTTCTCTATTCTTATAGACACTATGTTTCTTTCAAAAAAAAAAAAGGTCTATTTCAAGACACAGATCTGACTTAGAATGGGAATTTACAAGTGTATCACACAGTCACACTCAAGTACCTTACTAAGCACATATACTTTTATGTATAGTGTGGATATATATAAACAGATAGTATATATAATGTCCATTATATACATAATGGACAAACACGTCCTGTGATAGGTGAGCAACTGGCTCATGGGTCAGGCATAAAGGGTTACAGTGAATGGCGTGGCATCAGACTAGGGATGTGTCACAACTGGGGTTCCCCAACACTCCACCCTCAGTCCTGTGCACTTTGATATCTTCATAAATGACTTGGACTAAGGACTGGAAGGGACACTAAGCAAGTTCCCAGATGATACAAATCTGGGAAGAGCTGTTAACTGCCTCAAAGGGAAGGAGGCCCTGCAGAGAGGCCCCGACAGATTAGAGAGACAGGCAATCACCAACCACATGAAATTCAACAAGGGCTAATGCCAGATGCTGCACCTAGGGTGGGGCAACCCTGGATATATGGACCGACTGGGAATGAGAGGCTGGAGAGCAGTGCCATGGAAAGGACCCTCGGGGTCCTTGCTGATGGCAAGTTGAACATGAGTCAGGAGGGCCAACCCTGTCCAGGGGGACATCAGGCACAGCATCACCAGCTGGGCATGGGAGAGGATTGTCCAGCTCTTCTGCATTGTGGCAGCTTCACCTTGAGTGCTGGGGGCAGTTTTGAGTGCCACAAAGTTATTAAACTATTAGAAAGCATCCAAAGGAGGGGAACACAGATGATGAAGGGTCTTGAGGAGAAGCCGTATGAGGAGTAGCTGAGGTCACTTGCTCTGTTCAGCCCGGAGAAGAAGAGATTGAGGGGAGATATCATAGCCGTTACAACTTCCTTATGAGGAGAAGAGGAGGGGCAGACACTGATCTCTTCTCTGTGTGACCAGTGACAACCTGAGGGAATGGTTTGGAGCTGTGTCAGGGGAGATTTAGGTTGGGTATTAGCAAAAGGTTCTTCACCCAGAAGGTGGCTGGGCACTGGAACAGGCTCCCCAGGGAAGTGGTCACAGCACCAGCCTGACAGAGTTCAAGAAGCATTTGGACAATGCTCTCATGCTCACGGTATGACTCGTGGGATGACCTGTTCAGGGTCAGCAGTTGGACTTAAGATATTTTGTGTCCCTTCCAACTCAGCTTATTCTGTGATACATACTGTATACTTATGTACTATATATGTACACCTTACCAAGTACTTCCTGCTGGCTGCAATGCTACCTTGTTTGAATTACACCCTTAACTAATTAATCTAATAGTTTTAGAACCAGTGGCTCTCCCCTGGTGTTTACATGCATCTGTCCATATACTTATTTTTTTGCTTCCTGTTCTGGTAGTGTTTGGATTGTCTGAGAAAAGGCTGGAAGTTAGGATAAACCAACCTATAGTTACTATTACTGCATAATAAAAAGAACATAATAAAAAACAAACATGAACAGTAAGGAAGTAGTGGAAGCAGATAAAACATCCAGGTAAGATAACGAAAATGTGGGAGAGTGAGACTGAGACAAACAAAAAAGGGTTGGGAGGGAGATCAGGAAATTAAAGGAGGAACAACAGCAAAATGGTATATACATACATATAAAACAATCTTTTGATTTTAAGAAAGACAAAGATGCCTGCTATGCTAAGAAAAGAAACAATAGGGAATATAATACATAGAAACTCTAGAGTTCACATAACTCTGTGAATACACAAATCCACATATTCCCTGGTACTCAAATGGTAGTATAGTTATAAAGGCAGGAAACTGTAGATACATTGAGTAATACTTCAATTATGTGCCCATGTAGATGGTATTTTTCTACAACACTGAAGATTTCTTATAAAAAAGGCCACGCAGATTTATTTGATGGAGACATTACTAGGACACCAACCTTTTGAATTATTTGCTGGGATAAGTAAAACTGATGGAGGGGATGCCCCAGCGCTGTTACGGGCAATCACAGTTACTTCATAAGTTCCATTGGGCAGCTGTAAGGTATGGTTGGTGCTGGTAACATTGTATTTCTTCAGTGGACCGGAAAGAGATGATTTATCTCTGACAGTCACTTCATACTGCAAGATTACTCCATTGGCTTCAAATGGCCTCAGTGCCTGTCAGAAACACATCTTTGATTAAGCTGATACTGAACAAATGTCATGTAACCCTTACTGTCCTTGAATTAAAAAACATGACAACAAGACAAGTTACATAGATCAAATACCTGTATATTTAATAAAAGCATAAATAACGTGTGCTCATTTCGATAAAGCAGTAACTTCCAAAGTTTATTTCTGGTTTAAATACTCTTTTTCTTTGATCATACCTAGTGATTTAACAAAAGCTATTCTGTAAGGATTGCCAAACATGTGTTTATAAAACCTCTGTTTTATGTGACTCTGCAACACAGTGGTATAAAAGGAATCTCACATCTTTGGTTGTGTTAATTTGACAAATGCGACAGTTTATGGGCCAAAAGAAAGCAGGGGATGGGGGTGACCATAATTACATTCCCATTCTCAGCTAGGCTAATCATCCAATTGGACATAGCAGCCTTACTGCACACAAATGTGCAGTGCTGTTTTTAACAACCTTTGCCTCTGCAGTATCTCAAGTCTTAATGGATTTTGCAGCTGGGGTATCACTGTACAGACAATGTTGCCAAGTTTTAGGGTACAGCAGAAGGCATGACACAAAGCTATGCTTTGTTCAAGTGGTAGTTCTAAATCCACAGAAGGACAACAAATCAGGAATCTGAAAGCATATTCTGTATATTTTAGGTCACAGATGCGTGTCAGTTAAATGATGGCCTCCACCTCTGTACATTTAATTTTTCATAACTAATTATTACAATAAGAATACTAAAGTTACTTCGCCTATTAAAAAAACCTATACTATCTCAACCATCTCTAAAGGTTGCTGGGTAGATTTTTTCCACTTAAAAACTCATGTTTTCACAAGAACGCTCCATTTTTGCAATTTGTTTTACCTTCCACAACAGATGCACAGTCCAGGAAGCTGGTGAGTGAGATGCATCAATGATCCTCCATATGGGTGGTCCTTTAGATGGTTCTGATGAAAGAAACAATACTTAGTATTAGAAATACTTTTGTTTAATCTGTTTGAATTAATCTGTTGATTATCACTATATGCTTACTTTCTTTAAAAAAAACATACTGAAAAGCATTTCCTTACTTTTTCAATGAAAATAATGCTTGGCATATTAAGTGGAAAAGTTTCCTGAAGGAATGAGCAAGACACCAGTTCTGCTTAAAGTATATAGTATCAAAAGAAGTGTGAGTCACAGTGGTGGGCATCTGTAAGATTAGACTGAAGATGAGAATGCCAAGCGAGGCATGATCACACCTACAGTGTGCAGCCTGCATCCAGAGGCACAGCCCTGCACACCTGCAAACCTTGCCACAGTCTGTATTTATAACACTGTTCCTACCCCTCGAGATCAAGGCACTTTAAGAAAAGGAAAGGGCACAAGAGTTAACAAGGAGAAATTTCTTCTGGCAGTAAGACTCCTTGATTCTAAAAGTGTAACAGAACGGCAGTACTTTTGTACAATACTACAGTACATTTTGGCATCTGTATTATGAAAAAGTACAATTTCCACAACAAATTCCATTTCAAAGTAAAATGAACCAACCAACAGTACACTGCACACAGCAATAAAAAGTGGTCAATCTTTTGTGAGGGTCTTAGCCACAAGAGAAAGTTGATCTCAAAATGAATTACATCTTTAATCTTGTAAGACTGTTTTTTCTCAGAGTTCTTTCACAGTACTTAGTGTATTAGTCATTATGAAGTTTTGGCTTTTAACCTCAAACACTCTTCAGTACCAAGTATACAGTGTGCATCTCGTCTTTTATGCTTTACATTGTGAGTCAAGGAAAACTAGAAATTGAGGTAAAGGTAGCTCTTTCATTCAATCTAAGTACTTGAACTTGATTCACATGAAAGAGAAGTAATTGTACATCTTGCCTAATATAGACCATGAATCTAATATGACCTGCCTGATGTTCACTTGCTACTGTTAACACCATTGTTCTGAGGCTAAAGTAAAACGTGGATACTTAATCAATATTAGCAGTACTTTTGCAAAGCTAGTCACCACAGCAAAACAGCAATGCAACCTAAACGGGCAGGCAGTCCTAAAATCATCATTGCTCAGCCAGAGACAGGAAACAGAAAATGAAGCCATACTATCATTAGAAGTTGAAAAGCAGAGACTAGAATATTGACATATTATACAGTATCTCACTCAGGGAAAGTAAATTTTTGCATAGAACTGAAGCAATGCCATTATGCCTATAAATTTCACTTTGTTTAAACAAAAGTTACAACAATCTCTTTCTTATTTCTTATCTAAGATGACAAATTAACTCAATCAGGATTAAAAAAGAAAGGATTTCTGACCTGTTTTAACAATGGAATCTGTACTGGTTTAACTTGATGTGCACTGAAATGCTACAAGTGAGCAGACTGCTCAGGAAAGACAGGCCTTGGAAAGTACTATGGAACACATAGGATATTAGAGAAAGAAGACCACAAAGGTACAAGCAGGAAAAGCTAAAGCACATTGAAAAAAAAAATACAATCAGCTTGACTCTGAAGCTAAACAGCTATCACAAAGTATTTGTAGCAACTGGATGTAAGAATGGATTCCCTACTGAGTATTAAGTACACAACACTGGCTCCCTATGGGGTAGCATCTGCATAAGCTAGAAATAAAGCCAACCTTGCAGATTACCAAAGAGGAAAAGAAATGAAAACAAATACCTTAGTAAAAGTTAAAAGTAAGCCACAATGTCTTATTTAGATGCTTTAGTGCATAGGAGGCTACACTTATCATATGCACATTATTTTATATCACTGCATTACTAAGTTTGTGAAGAAGTCTATGCATCCTATATGACTAAAATCTTCTGTTTCCTAATTGTTGATGACTGTTCACCTATGACTTATACTGGCCTCCTAAACATCAAGTTGTTCATCAGCTAAGGCAGTTGGTCTACCAAGAAAACCTTTACTAACAGGCAGAACAACTTCTGTTATAGAGAACAATCTTCAGAATAAAAAGCCAAGCATAAAGCCTACATTTCTTCTGTAAGACTTCGAGAATAGAGTTTTCTGTGAAGTCTTCCCTGCTGCCCATTCCAGCTGTTTTCAGGGAGCACCTCTATACTAGCTTAATGGGAAGCCATTCTCATGCTCCTTGACATGCATGGGGTCAAATCAGTACTGAAAGTAACTCATGAGAACTTTGTTGCATATACAACCAAGCAGCTCAAACAAGTATACACCATTTGAGCTGGCCATTGTCAAACTGCTGAGCACTCACACACTTTAGAAGTCAGTGACCTATTTTTATATATTACTTACTTTCTTCAGTGGTTATCCCAGTCTTTTCTTCGCTCCAGTCACTCCAGTAGCCCACTCCATCTTCCTTCATGCAACGAATGGAAAAGACATACTCTGTGTAGGGTCTGAGCCCTTGAACACTGAATGAAGTTCTATGGGAAGCTGTATCTTCAGCAGGAATCTGCAAATGTGACAAAGATTTTAGACGCACTGATCAAAATAATGTAAAGCTGCTACAGCTGTCATCCAAGAAGGCTCCCCACCACACACACACCTAATACAAACAAGTTTTCCTTCCCTTTCATTTCCAAAAACTTCAATTCTCAAACATTGTTTGGAAAAGGTTCAGTCAGAGTTGTATGTCTTTACCAGGTGTAAGAACATACATACACTAGAACAGCTAGGCAGCTACCTGAGGACAATATTTTTTTTTTTGCATTACCTTACATCATCTGTCTCCTTCCTTCCCATATAATTCTGCTACTTACTGATCTATAATACCCTGTGTAACAAATCAGAACTTTGCTAGATTGCTTGTTTGATTATCGATTGCAAAATTATTGATTACTAGAAGTTAAAAGTCCAGGATCATTGCTTCCACTGAACCAGAACAGTTTCTTTAGTGAATCTGAAAACAGTGTTAGAGTAGTTTATAGGTTTGGTAATAAATTATTTTCATAAGCTCTTTCATTTATCTTAGATAAGCAAGCAAATGTCAGAAGAGTATTCTTAGTACGTATGTAGGGAAGCAGGCATGGAGTAGATAATAGACACAAACAGGTACACTTCATGTTATTCCACTTGCAACTAAGGGCTTTTTACAGTGAGGAATCCTGCAAAGGGAACGACTGCAGATTAAACACTAATGTAGGACAATTAAGAGGTTAATCCTGAGTGCAAAGAATTATCAAAATAGTCCAATTTTTAGCACAGCTAGGCAAGTTCAGCTGATTTAAAAGTTACTATTTCAATGGTCTTGTGCATATATTAGAAGGGCAAGACAAGTTAGAAGAACTTGTCCTATTGTACTATCATGACAACATATCCACAGATCCTGGAGTTGCATACTAGATTTTGCAGGCCAGTGCTTTTTGAAATATCAATACAGGTGACCTTAATAAATAGTTTCTGCCTCTAAAGTCACATTAGTCACCAGGAGCTGTGTTACGCTACCTGCCTCAAACACAGTATTTTGACAAAAATCAGAAGTTTTCTTCCTTCCAAGAACCCATAGAATTCAGAATGCTTTCGGGCCTCTGCTGAAGTACTGCTGCTCTGAGAAAAGGCTTAAAGTAAGGAAAAACCGAGGAGCTATTAAATATATGTCCACAATTGATGGAGAAATAAAAAAACCCCACAGCTTTTGATGACAGGAATGTATCATAGTACATTACAGGCAAGGCTTACTCCTTACTCTTTTCCTATTCCTTGACTGCATCATACTTAAGGCATATACACAGGGCAGCCAGATTGTACAAAGTAACAATTTCGGTTGGAAGAGACCACTGACTATACAATCATACACCTACCACTGCTAAATTCACTACTGAACCATGTCACTGAGTGCCACATCTAGACCTTTTCTAAACACTTCCAGGCATAGTAACTCTACAGTTTCCCTGGGCCAATGCTTGACAATTCTTTCAATGAAATTTTTCCTCACATTCAATGTAAACCATCCCTGGCATAGTTTGAGGCCTTTTCCTCTTGTCCTAACACTTTTTACTTGGGAGAACAGACTGACTCTGGTCTCACTACAGGTAGCTGTAGAGTGATAATGTCACCTCTGAGCCTTCTCTCCCCCAGGCTGAGCATCTCCAGCTTCCTCAGTTGTTCCTTGCAACAGCTATGCTCCAGACCCTTCCCCAGCTCTGTTGCTCTTCTCTGGACTTGCTCCAGCACCTCAATGTCTTTCACAGAGCAAGGGACCCAAAACAAGGATTCAGGGTGTGGCTTCCACCACTGACAAATACATGTGGACAGTCACTGGTTCCTGCTGGTCACACTGTTGCTGATCCAGGCCAGGATGCCATCGGCCTTCTTGGCCACCAGGGCACACCCTGGCTCACATTCAGCTGCTGTCAGCCAGCACCCCCAGATCCTTTTCTCCTGGGCCCTTCCCAGCCACTCTGCCCCAGCCTGTGGCACTGACTGGGCCTGTTGCAGCCCCAACTGCAGGTACAGTAAGTTCTAAAAAGCATCCCAGCATGGTACAATATTTACCCAAGCTTTACATGACATTTAGATCACTCGTTTTGCACAAGCATAGGAAGATGAAAACTCATGAATGCTCTATGTTGCATGTGCAGAATAAAATTATAAAAAAACATACTGGACTGTGACAAGGAGGACAGCAGAGAAGTCCACAAAGATATGAAAAGGTCCCTGTACTCAGACTGTGCCAAAAACAACCTAGATCACAGCCTTCATGAACAGGCCAGATAAACTACCTTGCGTGGCCATGGGAAGACATAAGGAAATAAAAGTGAATGCTCTGAACTGCAACAGAGGGAACTGTAGTTTGACAAATGGCTGGGTTACAGCAGTATCGTGATAAAGGACATTAGTGGTATTACCTCCATCCAGTTTGTGTCACCAAGGATCTTATAGCGAATATTGAATTTCAGCCTTATCACAGAGTGTGAAATCAAATTCTCCCAGGAAAGCTTCAGAGCAGTAGGTAGTACTTCTGGGATGACTGATATATTCTGTGGAGACAGTGGTTTAACTAGAAGAAAAGAAATTAAAGTCAGCTATACTTTACCATGCCTTTAGAAGCTGGCACACCACGTTGCAGCACTACTGTTAAAGCCCTTCAGGACCTAAAATGGCTGCTTCACACCATTTTCTCAAGCAGACTACTCAACATAAACTTGCTATCTGAATTGTGATGAAATCTCTCACCATTCCTACTTCGGCTCAGCACAGTTCAAGTTCTAGTCAACAACACTTACACAGTGTTAATTTTTATAGAAGAAATGTTAACATACCAATTCAGCAATATGTACAGAAACAGCAGTAATGTTCTATAAAAGCTTTAAGGAGCTTATAGTTACCAATGTCAACAGGATCAAGAATAAGAGGATCAGATTCAGCCTTCCCAAGTGCATTTGCTGCTTCTACCCAGATCTCAGTGTTAACAAAGAAGTGAACATCATGAAATGTACAAGAATTGTTTACACCTTTAGGTATACAGTCAGGAAAGATATCTTCTGGCCTAAATAAAAGAGAAGAAAAAAAACAACATACAAAGCAGGAAGTTTTGTTTCCTCTGGAGAATATTTTAAGGCAGATCAGAGTGATCAATCAGTTTATCTTGTATGTTTCCCCTCTGCCCTAACTTTGTAAGCAGAGTGAAGGGAAGAAAAAGTGGGAATAACTTGTTCAGTCACAAACATGTGATTGCATTAGAACAGAAACAAAACCAGAATCTCCTGACTTCCAGTTACATATCTTCAAAAGCACAAGTAATATAATTAAATTTGTATAAAAACCTGACTCGGCTTATAAATGAAAAGATCAAGAACTGATACAATTAATCAAAAGCAACATGGCCTAGAACGCATTAGAAAATGTAGTCAGTGCCACCTGCATACATTTCAAGAGTACAGTGTTAGATGTGTAGTACATAATTTCTGTTTATTGTCTTCTGTTACACTAACACCAGATACCTCTAGGGGCATCAGGAAATTTGAAAAGCATTAACACTTTTCATCTGTGCATACTTTCTACTACACCTGTTACCAAAATACTTCAGCAGAATGGGGCAGATGGAAAGCTGTAGGCAATCATTCCTGTTTCTAGAGTAGAGCAACAATTCTGCTTCCTCCATTTTACACTACAAGAGACCACCTAAAGAGTTTGGAAAGTAACTTCATTTGCTTTCACAGGAGAAATACTTTACTGAAGCTTTCATGTTAGGATTAACTTAGAACAGTGATTGTCCACAGTTCTTTTGAAGTGCAGAGTAGACGATACCTCTACCATCTCAGTCATTTATGTTGGTTTCTCTACTTAGAATCATACAATGGTTTGGACTGAAACTGACCTTTAAAAGTTACCTAGTCTGATCCTTCTGCAACAAGCAGGGACATCTACTTGTTTAGAATGGGATAGAACTGTCAACCCAGAAAAGCATAAAAATTTGGGTACAGCCTTGTATTATTAGATGTATTGTGCTCAAGCCACACTAATCATGTATTTGAAGAATAGAGATTACTGTTACTCCAAAACAAGTTCAGCAACAAAATTTCAAGTCTGACTTAGAATTAATTTGAATGCCAACTTCTTTAACTCTTCCCTTCCTCCTCAAATCAGACAGACAGCAATGCTTCAGAAAACTGGACTTATGTTAAGAATCCTTCCAAAACATCAGGAATTTCAAGGAATGTTGATTTAGCATAAAAATATTCTTCAGAATTATTTAGATATTCTATAGAGTGCTACTTACCAGCTGTATCTCAACCTGAACTTAGTATCCAGGAATGTATGCCTTCCAGGGTCCCAGGTACAAGTCATGTGGTATGTGCTTTTTGACATCTGATGCACAATGCAACTTAAATTCTTGGGCTTCTCTGGGGCCACTGTACGGAAAGAGTTAGTAATAATTAATCTATACATACACTTCAATCCAGAAAGAATCATCTTAAGTGTCCCACTAGAGCAATTTCTGAGAACATCAAAAGTATTTAATCCAATCTTTTTCTAAAGGATGTAGCAAAAAGTGCTGGATACCATCCTGCAATCAAAGCCAAGAAGCTTAAACAGTTGCTTTGACAAACAGTAGGCTGTATAAGGAATAAGCACCTACTAGTAAGGAACAACAAAAATTTCTCATTCTGAGGCAGAAAACCTCTTATTAACCATCTCTCATCTAAATATATTTTAATTCACACAGAAGAAAAATAAATGAATAACCACTATTGATTTGGCATATGGTAGGTGACTCTGCCAGTAACCTGAACTCCAAAGACAATTTGGTAGGTCTGTTCTCCCCCTGCTGAGGTATGGAAAAAGCTTGAGCTGCAAACGCATACAAGGAAGATTAGGGATTTTTGTCAGTGCATTGTAGTGCTTAAGGAACTTCTTCAGAATGCAGCAAAACTATTTTGTTTCCCTCTTAAACTAAAATTATAGCACACAAAGGATTTGTTTCCACCTCCTATATTATCACTATTTACAAGAGTATAATGTACTTAGAGAATCTTATTTTCTTTCAAGCAGAGTGCTAGTATGAATAGATGAACCTTATGAACCTTACTGTTGTCTTCTTTAATAATTTAATTCTTCTCATATCTGATGCTAGTCTCATCACTTAGTTTTTCTTTAGCTGACAGTATTAAAATACAATAGGTTTAAATACAAAGGCATCTTAAGACTTGTAATCTAAATTACAAAAGCAGAATGTCATCTGTACTTATGTTTCAGATTAAGTTAATAATCTTAGAATAATTTATCTGTCCTCACCTTTCCTTATATTTTATCTTTAAAAATATTTTTATTTTAATATTTTCTGGTAAAATATGTACTCCTCAGAAGTTGAAATAGAAAACATTACTGTCCTGTGAAAGCATTTTGTAAGTCATGCTAGATGCACATAATTTTAAACTGTGAACTCAAGCTGGTCTTTTGCACGCAGACCATTCAGCAACTGCAGTACCTTTTGTCATCACCAGGAGACAACATCATTCATCAGCCGTATCATGCGATATTTAGGACACTTGAACACTTATTCTATTAGCAGGACACCAAATAATTAAGAAGTAGCATATTAATTATTCATGTGATTTTCTCAATACAGTCTTGCCTAAAAGAGCACTCGCTCTGAACCATGCAAAGTGCTATCATCCTAGAACAAAGGAATTTTTTAAGCAGTTAAAAGTATTTTCTTAGGTACTGAGGGAAAGTAATCCAAATAATATATTCTATCCTTAAGGCAACTCAGGTTAGCTTTAGTGATACAGATGGACTAAATATTTCTCGGTCCATTAATTAAGGAAACATTATTTTCAAAACGTTAGTATGAAACCAGGACATATGACCTAAAAGTATTTCCTCCAACTCTGACACAGAAGCAAGAAGTAAGGAAAAGTTAATTTCCTAGTATTTGTTTCAGTTAAATCCATATCTTTATTCTATAATTCAAATCTCGCTCTTCAACATTTTTGTTGTTTTGTTTTTTTCCTAGTTCAACACTGAAATACTCCAGAGTATTTTCTATTTTTTTTTTTTTCATTCAGTGCATATTTAGCAGCTTTGGTGGCATGTAATTTGACAACATTTTTACTCAATTATCCAGGAACTAAGGGAATGTAAGTGCCTCAAGATATGCACACTTCTTATTGTTTGCATTTTCCCATTTCTCAGAAGCAATTTTCTTAAGACCAGAATAAAATGTTAAAAAATGGTACTCACAGCCTACTGTAACTGTAATTCCATAAATGTTCTGTTCAATCTGTCCATCTGCTAATATGTTGCATGTCAGAGGAGTAGCCAGTGAAGAAGTGTCATTAAATGTGACACTGGAAACTGTTCTGTTTATTTCACGATACTGTTCTTTAGGTACCACTCTATTTTTAACTTTCCAGATAATCTGATTGGCATAGATATTGCCAAAGTCAAGACAACTCTCATTCAGAATGCATAATGCTGTGAAATTGGACCCAAGGGGCAGTACAGGAGATTCCGGGATGATGTGACCACATGACTGCACAAGTCCACCTGAAGCTAAAAAGAAACAGAATTTCACATTTATTAAAAACTACAGAGCATTCTCTAATCAATATTGCTGATACATCACTACTGCAGTATTAAAAACACTACATGTATCTAAGCAGCAAGTTAAGTAGTTATTTGACAATTATAAAACTGAAATGCATTAGCAGACCACCAAGAAGTTTTAAGGGGAAAAACTAGCACAGCATTGTTTAGGCTTTGCAAAAGCATTTTGCTACGCTAGGAAAGCTCTATTAATAAACAGAGGCACTTAGGGGGGAGAGAGAGAGAGAGGAGAGTCAAGGGTTGGATGTTTGCATCTTTTGAAGGAGAAAGTTATTATACATGAGGTTACTCTTTTGATAAAAAAGTATTTGTTGTTAAGAAAGTTAGGAAAAATTGTGGTGAATGTGCACCTCTATTGTAGTGAACTAGTGTTAGAAGGCTAGGTGTGTCTATCCTAACACACCTTGCTTTCTGTCTGCGTCCAACAAGTATCTAGACAAAAAAGCAAGCTTCAAACATCTGATTTAAAAAGTTCTGCATCCTCCTGTATTTGAGACAGAATTCTTACCATCAGGAGAACAAATATTCAACATCAGATAGAAGCCACAGGCCACCCAGTTCCACCTAGAAAACATGCTGCACAGAATTTCTGTAACAAGAGAAAGATATATACTTTTAAATTTAAACTATTACTCTTTACTTTAGATCAATGTAAAATTCAGAACTGTATTTGCTTTAAGATTATTTCTCACATATACACGTTTATTTTCCTGGAAGAGTTTGTATCTTCTCATGTTAGAATGGGCATATTGTTCCCTTTTTCCTCATTGATAAAGCAATATCAAACATCTACTTAAGAAAACTGAGTCTGTTTAAAGCCACTTTAATTACAAATTTAGGAACTGTATCAGCTTTAGGCTTTCACATTGTAATGAAAACGAACTTCACTGGTAATTCCATGGGAGGTTCAGTTAGAACACAGAGTGTAACACTGTGGTTCAGGTTTTAAAACATAACCCTATGCATCTGATTATGATTATCATACTTACCTAACTTTCATGGATACTGATATAAAAGCTTTGGACAAGGTTCAGAACAGCTCATCACAAAATCATGTGTCTCATTCACAAGAGTGACTTAAAATACATACAGGAATTACAAAGCACAATGCTTCCATATCAAGAACTATTGTCTACTACAGAAAAAGCATTAATTAAATCTTCAAAACCTTACAAGGGAGCTTGTAATTCCCCAAAAGTTGGAGTGCATTTTATAACATCTTAGTCATTTTTGTATTGCAACAGAGCTCACCCGTTCTGAAGTTCTGACATTTCTAGAAGAGTTTAGATAAACTGAAGCATTCACACAGTAGCTCTGTGTAGTTCTGAAGCCACAAAGTCTGTTCTGGTATTCTCAACTTGCAGTTTTCAAGAAGCCCTAAACTACTAAAAGCAAGTGACCATTCTCTACTATGCATATGAGCAATATTATTTTTAGCTACATTTATGCATCTGTACAGGAACAGGTAGATTGGCTTAGTGAAATAAGGCATTTAGCTCACAAGCTGATTTCTAAAAGCAGACTTCATACTATTCTTACACCTAGAAACTAAACATAGGCTCTTTCAGTTTACTAAGATATGAGATGAGACAGCCTACAGCAACACTGTTTCTAAAGTCTTATTTTTCACTAACCTGACAGAACTTTTGTGGAACTTTACCCCATAATAGGAAACTCACAAAAAATTTTTTAAAATTCCATAGTGTTCCCTAGACAGGAAAATTTATAAGCTACATTCACTATTATCAGAAGAAAAACAAACTGCAATTTATGACAGTAAACATGCCTTTGCTTTGATTTCATGTAATCTACTTTATTATAAAGACAGAAAGACACAAGGCATTTCACATGCGTAAGTAAAACTAGACAATACGTTTAAGCATGGATCACTACCAAGCCAGAATCTCATTCCTTACACATCAACACAACTATGTAATTTTTTTCTTTACAAATCAAGATCAACAGCATAATGTAAAGAAAATCTCTATTCACAAGAATGAAAACTAAATGAAAGCAGATCTCATTTATAACGGAGTCGTTGTAGGGTTCAGCAATCTAGAAGAGGTCTTCCAGATAGAAAAAAAATAAAAGCCAATAGAATCACCCAGCAGTATTTTTATTTGTATCTGTACTTAGGAGTTCATTAACCAAAGCCCACCAGAATTTCCTACTTAGAAAATTTATAATAGAAACATTGCTGATTGAAAGACTTGATAAATATATTAATCAGCACTTCTGTTTGTCACTGGAAGTTTGTTGGTTTGTTTTTTGACTAAATAACAAGTAATTTATTATCAGACTGTAGCTGTATGGAATTGAGAATCAAAAAGCTATTAACTTTTTCTGTGTTCTACTAAAGTACTCTCACTGGGCTGGATATGAGAACCATTACACTGCTTTAAATGCAATGTGTATTTGGAGATTTATTACAAGTCCACAGTAAAATAAGTATACCAATTGATTTTTCTTTATTTTGGATGTAAAGTGTCCAATATCTGAAAAACACTTCTACCTACACACAAATTTTTCCATTATAAAATCCCGACTAGTTTCACAAATTTTAATAAATGTGCATGGTGAATACAACCAAATTCTGAAGAGTATTCTCTCTTAGCTTAAATCACTAAATAAAACCAGCACATAGGGATCTATCTAATGTCTTGACTTATGCTAACATTTACCAGAATACTGCTTGTTGAGCTCTACTACAGGTAGACCTTAGGATCTGTTCTTTCAAGCAAGATTAATTTAAAACTATTTAATTAGAACAATTTGAGATGCAGAAGATCTGAAATTCACCAGAAGCCCGAGGGCAACTACAAGCTAGGTGGAAAGAAGCAGGAGCTGCGCTTCACTGCTAATTGCCAAAAGCTGCAAAATAACAGCAGAGGCACCTTTCAAACTGAAAGGGAAAGAATGAAACAGATGTAAAATAATAAAAAGCAAAGTTTTTAAAATGCTGTTCAAAGTAGCATTTCTCTCCTATTTGCTATCATGATTCATGCTACGTTAGAATAATGACACTGTCACCTGAGCTAACTGTTACATTATGAAGTTATTGGTTTTCTTTTAGAACATTATTTATTAAAATCAAACAATACTTCCATGAAACTCTTCACTAACTTTCACACCAGCAGTTATTAAGTACAGCTCAGGTTACCAAAAAAAATATTGCAAAGCAACTGAAAGAATAAGTAAATAAAAAGCAATAACCAACCTAACAGAAGTAAACAATAATATGTAATTATCACATATTTTGTGCTAAAGTACGGGTTTTTTTCACCAGAAATTAAAATTAAATTACTGTCTTTTCAAACAAATGCCATTTCTATATTCAACTGTCTTCCAGACTTAAGAAACAACATTTCAGTTGTTCCGAGCAGATTCATTCACATGTAAGATGCTGAAGTCCAAATCTCTATTACTTTGAACTTTGGGAAGTTTAGCAAATGTTTTGAGGGAGCAATGAAGCCCACCACAGATCATACTGCTTGATTCCACTGCATTCAGCTCCTGCTTAGCAAGAGAACTGAGCCTCATGCTCCACCACCTACAAAGGACAGTTAAGTGGAAAGCCCACCCACCTACAGTATAGGAACCAAGTAGCTGAAACTATAGTGTCAAAATCATGCCACAATTCAGCGTGTATCTGCTTTAGGCTGTTCTGATGTATTTTACTTATCCCCATTCCCTGCTGATCAATGCAGTTTAAAGAAGATTGCAGCTACACACCTCCAAACCCTCACAGGGGCTATTACAATCCCTTGTAATGTGTGCTGTTTTTAAAAACATTAGTGTCTCTGGCTTTTACAAGACCGATTCTTAATTGAAATTTAGTTCTAGGGGAAATATCCAGAGTTACATGAGACACCTCCATCTACCTTGTCTACACGAAAGCCATAAAATAAATGAAAAAAAAAAAAAAAAGAGGTGAGACTTAAAATTAACAGAACAAGGAGCCGTATTTCATACTAGAATGAGGAAGATACTTCTATGCAAAGAAGACATTTTCTTATCTGAGCATGTAAAAATGCTCAGGAGAAGACAGTGCAGAAACCCTGCATATCAATTACAGTAAATTTTAAAAGACAGTACCATCATTCAACAGAAATGCTAAACACCAATTGTTCACCCTTACCCATCTTAAATAAGACTAAGCTGTTAGTCTAGACAACAGAAAAGTCACTGATTTCTTTCAGCCACTATTTACAGCCCAACCAAAGTCTTATGTTTTACAGACTGATACAGTTTATTAAGAATCTAAGGTGAAAACTGAACCTGATGCTGAACTAACACTGAAGCAGCTAGTCAGTTCAGATGTCTTTTATTAAAAACAAAACTGAAGAGCAAAATCAACACTTTTATCTATGCTATGCAGTCGTTGTGGATCACTAAGTGAAGAGGAAAAGGAGACAGAGAAAGAAACTGACTTTAGAAGTTTGACAGGTTACTCTCATAGTTAAGTGGCAGAAGATCAAAGTCCATCAAAATACTACTGAGTAAAACCAATCATGGACAATTTAGAATGCTGTTGGTGACAGTACTTAACTCACAGAACATAAGTTACTGCAAAGAGGAAAAATCTGTTAAAATGCTCTGATTATTTCTGTAAAGACAGACTTATAAAACTCATATGCCATGAGATCACCCCCTTTAATCTCTAAATCAAATAGGGCTTCTATTATTCTTCACATCCTGCAGCCATTTTGAAAGGAAAGCACTAAGCCTTTATGCCTGAAGTAAATTGATGCTTCATGCAATGTCCTGTGAAAAGCTAGTAACAATCTTAAAATCAAACTTTATATGCACAAAGCAGCAACAGTGTTGAGTTTTATGATCAACTTGTGACTGATTGTTTGTGAAGAAGTATCAGGCTTTCTCATGCAAAACAGGTATCACTACTTATTCTGAGCAAAGGAGAAATCTTAAAAATTCATCTTCATAAATCATGAGATCTACCCCAAAATGAACACAGGCATATATCATATTACGAGTTATCTCTCCATTTTAGAGAAGTGGCAATTCCTGTACAAGTGACCTACAAATGACAATGTCAGTTTAAGAAACTATAGCTAAAATAACATGTACTTGCCAGCAAAGACAGCTTGTAAGTCAGGAAGTATAGATAACACCACAACCACCACAGGAAGGTGTTCAGTCTATTAAGGCTCATCATCACATCGACCATGAGAGACCAAAGGTCGCTGGAAAATGGATTTCCAGAAATTCCTCAAAAAAAAAAAATGAAGAGCTATGTTTACAGCTTCAACTGGCAATCTCTCACTGAGAATTCACATAGCTCAGGCAAACTGAACCAGCGCATTTCACAAAGCAGCAACTGCTTGAGGCTTTGTAACAAACCAGACCATACTTAGAGCCATCTAAAAGTTGTAACTATCCTCAAGGAATTTTGATTTCTCAAACAGTAACTGCTTTCTAATTAAGAGTCTTTCATCTGCAAGCTTCCTTCCTTTCTCCAAGCTTACTTCCTTCTTGGAAATATTTATGAGACTCAAAGAACCCCAAACACCTCTAAGAGAAGCACTTGAAAATATTACATAACACTATATGAACAGAATATTCTGAAATACATTTTCGTATTTAAAATCTCTGCATACAAGTGACATCTCTCTCCCATTCACCACCTAGGCAAGTAATTTCTCTACAGTACTTATTCCTTTGCCTCTAAGAGGAGGCTTAGCCCTAGAGTTTTAGTAGAGCACGCAGAATAAAAAATACAGAGAAAAAAAGAAAACCGAAAAAGGTCCAAATTAGAGGCACCAAATATTTACTTGCAATAATTGAATTCTGGTACCTTCTTAAAACTGTAAATCACTTTCTCTGAAATACTTCAGAATTTTCTCACAGCTAGCAAGTAGATTTAGTCCAAAAATCAAGTTTATTTATACAAAATAATGTCTTAGCACTCCATGTGCCCATTCTGAAGTCAAACCTTCCAGACTGATCACCAGCAGTGCTGCTTCTGTAATCTAGACAGTTCTTGCTAATATAGGAATAATTGATGAAAAAAAAGCCCAAGAAGTTTATCTAATTTCATGTAACTGTGCGAGTGCTAATCCTCCAGACAAGTAGCATGCAAAACAGTGTATCTCTGTTTTGTGTACTCACTTACAGATGTGCATGTTATCTTCCCCCTCTGCCAAAAGTATTTATCTATTGACTTTACTCAAAGCACCACATAACTAGACATATAAACAAGATCCAAATAATTACTCTGATTGCTGAGGTAATAGGAAGTAATCTCAAATTTTCATCATCCACACTTACATTCTTATTATGCTCCACCAACATATAGATAAAAAAATCTGTTAAATTCAGAAGGTACGTGTTTCAATAGCATCTTTTACATAATTATTCCTCTGAAAGCAACAGCATATAGGAAGTATAACTATTATCTTTTCTACAGAAAAGAGGGTGATAAGAAAAAAAGACCTTAACTCTCAACAGCATCTAACCTCTTCAGGCTGTGGATTCTCATTCCTTCTCTCAGACTCTGTGACAGGACAGATCACTAATGACAGAACTATAATCCTGCACAGTTCTGCTACCAGGTTTCTCCTTCAGAATGTCTCAGTAGTAACAAGCAGCCACCAGCTGGCAGACCCCTAGACAGCCTAAAACAAGGATGAAAACTGAGACCGGGAATTATTTCCCTCAACCCTGCCAACACACTTGGCAGACTGCTTTCCTTTGTGCTTCAGTTTCATCATCTGAGAGATGAAAATAATGATGCCGATTTTTTTTTAAGGAAAGCATCAGAGCGCCACTACAAGGATGACTGGACCTCAGGAGCACATTGAAAGTTATCTGACGGCCACTGCACCCTCTCCTCCCTAATTCCTCAAGGAATCCCCTTCCGTACTAGGACTAGTAGTGAGACGAAGTGTGCGTATCTTTCACGGCAGCAGTTTTCTACCTTCTAATCTACAGGCCAACAAGAGCAGACCACTTGTGGTGAATGCAACAAAACGCAAATCTCTGCATCAAGGAAATGCCTGCCAGTGGCACAGTCGAAAAAGCCCGAAAGACGCGAGTCCCGCGAGGGTCGCGACACCGTTGCCAACTCAGAGGCCGGCATTAACCACCACCGCTCTGGTGAAGCGCGCAGATAACCTTCAGTCTGACCCTCCGCGCCACGCCGCGGGCAGGGCTGCGGATGGGGCACCGTGGAGCGGCACCGTGAGGGTCTCGGCATCCCCAGGCCCCGCAGCGAGCGGTCGCGGGCGGCGGAGGGCGAGGCCGTGTTGCGCTCTGAGCGTCACCGCCAGGCAGCTCCGCCGGCGCCTGCGAGGGGAGGCTGGACAAGAAGAGACATCGCCGCAAGGCACGGCTGGCGAGCGGCCCGGGAACCGGGCAGCGCAAGGCTGCAGACCGCCCGCCCGCCTCGGCCCGTTTCCCGGTCAGCCCTGGACGAAAGCCCCGGTGCCCCCACCCGCGGCGCATGGCCCGGAAGGAAAGGACAGTCCAGCACGGCCCTCGCCGGCGGACGCCCCTCAAGGAAAGGACGCTGGGGAGATTGAGGATAAGGGGAGACCCGCGCACGGCCACGACCCCCATCCCTTACCCGGCGCCGCGGCCCGCGCCCTGCGGCCGCTGCCCCTAAATAGTTGCCCGGTCGCCTCGCGCCATCGCGCCGCCGTCCCGCACGCGCGGCCCCGAGCCCGGTCACGCTC
>VZRN01004510.1:4928-22781 GCA_013397935.1 Dasyornis broadbenti | reverse complement strand
ATCCCGGCCGTGCGGGGGGCGCGCGTGGGGAGCGGCAGCGGCGGCGGGGGGCCCTGAGGGAGGCGGTGCCCCTCCCCCGCATCTTTCAGTCGCGTCCGTCGGCCGTGCCCGACACCCCCGAAGGGTTTTCCCTTCAAGGTGGGTGTCAGCTCTGGGCGGCAGCCGCGCGGCGCCCGGGTGAGGAGAGCCGGACCCTGCCCGGCTGTCGCCGGTCAGGCCTCTGGAAGCTTTTCCCGGCCCTTGTCCTGCCGGGCCTGCGCGGGCGGCGCAGCGGGGGTGTTATCCTGAGCAGGCCTGAGGAGCCAGCGGCCTTCCCTGCGTTTCGCAAGACTCCCTTGGGAGCACGGGCGTCTGGAGAATGCTCTTGTCAACAGCTGCGGTGTGAGCAGAGCGCTGTGATCCAGAGCAGTCTCGGTGTTTCAGTCCCTGAAAATCAGTGAGGATTCCAGTCTCTGAGAAAGGTGTTTGTGGAAAGCTGGGTTGCTAAGAAATGATCCTTAATACAGATCGTTAATGTGATAATGATGCAGGTTATTCTTGGACATTCTTCATTCAATAACTGTGAAAAATTACTTTTGTGAATCAGACAGGATGATGTGCTTTAAGATGCCTTCTTCATTCCAAATTAATTTTTTTTCCAGTTCTTGAAAAAGAAAGAACGCATTTCAGTGCCACACCGCAAACTTGGTGCTGAGAGTGTCAAAGGAGGCTGTTTGTAGTGAGGAAAATACCAGACATCACTGATGCACGCCTGAGTTTCTTCCTGCCTTATGCTTTAGGCTTTTGCCCTTTTGCTTCTCAAATTATATTTAGTTTCAAGTAGGATATGAGCTATATTACACTTTTAGTTATGTCTTTAGAGGAGTGGGCAGATTGGCTAGATAAATAAGGCATCTAGTTCAATACCCTGTTTCAGGCAGTGGCATGAACTGCTAATTAGAAAAGATTTAGAACTTCAGAAAAAGGTAGTGGAAGGTAATCTATTTCTCACGTATTTAGTACCAGTCTTGGGTTATGTTTGGTTTACTGTCTCAGATGCCTTAATATCCAAATAAATGTTGTTGCTAACTTTGAGAATATTGATATTTTCTATGCAATGGAATGAAGCTGGATGGACACTTTACAGAAAATTTAGTTCCTCTACTTTCCTAGTAACAAAATTGTCTACTTATATAATTTCTGATAGGTATTTATCTAGCCTGCAGATTAAATTTATTGCTTTATGTCCCCGCTCACAGCTGATGCTGACTAGTAGCCTTAGTGTAGATAACTGCTGTATTCTCCCACTGGTGATCTCTACACTCAGTAGACTCAATCCTTTCCATGTTCTTCTACAGGGCTTTTGGTGTTCAAACACTTCTTAATGTGTCAGGACAAATGACATCTGGGGAATAAGTTTCCACAGTTTTTTCAGTATGATAAAAGCATTACAGTTTGTCACTTTTGCTTTCTGATCTGATTATGGTTGGTATGTTTGTGTTCCATTGATTCCAGGTTACAGTTTGAGACTGTAAAAGTACAATTTCAATTTGATTCTATAATTTGGTGGATTTCAGGCTGTATGGGTATGCCTACTTCAGCAGCCTCAAAAAATTGGCATATGGCAAAAAACTAAGTGGAACCAGGCTCTAATTAGACAGACAAAAAATAATGTGTGTTTTTTCTCTTGTTTTAGCATGTCTTCTGTCTCGTAAGATCACTCGAGTTCTGCTGCTACATAGATACTCCAAAAGTAGACTCTGCATTCTCCTTCCTCCCCCAGCCAACAGAAAGCCTCTTATGACATTATAATTCTGAAATCCTATAGCCTGAAGCGATTCTTGGTATATTGCCAGAACTTGTAGAACAACCCCCCCCCACCTCTCTTCAAAACCAGTCATGTGACAGGCTTCACTTACATGTGACATGCATTGTAACTCTTCAAATAAGCAAGAAATTGTGCATTTCGTGGGCTATTTATGGACTCAGTATAAAACTATTTACACATACCTGAAGTTGCATAGAAAAACTATAATTTGTTTGTAACTGTACTTAATTTTTCTGTATTGGCACAAAATTGATTCATTAACAATTTAGTTGCCAAAAATCTGGTTGTTCTTACATATCTGCCATTTTCTGGTGCAAGAAGGTAAAAAGTTAATATTATTACAGCTGCCACTGGATAGAATCAGAACATTTGGGATCCCTGGTAAAAAAAAGAATTAAGCTGTTAAAGCATATTGTGAAGTGCCTTTTCTGCACATGGACGATTTCCTGGAAAGACACTTTAGTCTGATTTACTGCTTTGTAGTCTTCCCTACTGAGGCATTATATGGCTTTATGCTGTACTGTATGTGCAGTATAGTACTGGTATGTGGGTAATATAAACACCAGTAATTTAAACTTTCAAATACTGAGAGAAATGAAAAACTCTGACCACGTTTTAAACATGTTCCCGCCAGCTAGCGCTTTAATCTGCACATTGAATAAAGCATTATATGAAATGTTTATTTTATACTTTTAATGGAATGTTTAGTCATATATTCCCTAAATATATGAGGCAAAAATAAAAGGAAGTTAATTGCCAGGAATTGGAAGGTCTTTGAGATCAATTACCGATCTGCTTATTCATACTGCAATTTTTATTCCAACACAGTAATCAGATCAGGGCTATGTAGGACACTTCCAAGCTCCTGTGATCCACAGCTAGGATATAAGTAGGCGAAGCATGCCTTGACATCCTCTGCTTTCGCAGTCCCAGGAAGAAGGAGATAGCCTGGCAGTGTTGAGATGGGTGCTTGAAAAACATGTAGGTGTTGGCAAAAGTTGATAGCTACTCAACTGTGGGAGCAGAGATATTTTTGGAGAAGCTGTTAGAGATTGCTGAGAAACAAACTTGTACCACTCTTTATGGATATTTTCAGCAGTTTTGTAGCAAGTTGTGACAAGGTTTGCAGTCTGTGCTAAATCTACTGAATCTTACAATAGATGTACTACAGAGAGAAAAAGATCTTTCTGGAATGTATTATTATCTTGGTATAAGGATGTGGAGCATCCTGTAAATGGGTGTGAAGATTCCTCACTCTGGATACATGTGGGGGTTTTTTTTGGAGATGCGTCACTCTCAAAACAGGGACGTTGGGAAAGATTTTCAAAGTAAGGGAGAAGCTGAGCAAGAAGACCCTTTAATAGTAATGTTCTGACCCATGGCAAGTCAAAGATATTTTCTGTGAGATGGCTGAATCACTGTATAGAACTATTTGCCTGGGAGGTTCAGTGAAACATCCAAGCCTCTTGCCAAAGTGATGATGTTATCTTCACTTGTGTCACTTCTACAGAGCTTGAACTTAGGTTCTCTGATGTCTGAAATTCCTTAACATTAAGAAAAGTCACTATATTTTTCCCTGATAGTGAGGACTAGTCCTTTGGCCTGAGTGGTCAGAACAGTAGCAGACTGTTGTGTTGAAGCCACAGATTTGTAGGTCATGAAGTCATGGTGAAGTCCTCTGAAGAGGTAGGGAGGAGACAGCAGGAAGGAAAAAAAGTCTGATGTAACTGTTGGAAATGATTTAGTGACAGTTGCAGCATTTCACAGCCTTATAACTTACTAAACATCAGCTCAGTGGCAGCAAAAAATAAGCTTGGTTTCATTTCTTCCTTTTGAGAGAGATGGGAGAATATTGCTTTTTTCGAGAGCAAGTAGGTGTTTTCAATTTCTGTGACAAACAGGTAAAGTTCTCTTTACGAGCAGCCACGAGCAGCCATTATGGCAACCTTATATGTACAACTTGATGCTTGATAGCATCTCTTTACCAGGGAATGAATGATGCATGCAGCAACAGGTCTGTTCTCATTCTGTAGCATTGCTATGCCCAGTAAAAGGGCATAAAATCTGAGACTCTGGACAAGATCTTGCTAAATTCAGCCAGGGTCTGTGGAGCTTCATCTGGGCTTCAGAACTTCAGGAAAATCCTGTGATCACTGGAAGAAGGTAGGAATGGGGATAGCTGACTCCTCCACATGTGATATACTTGGTAGGAAAGCTTTGGGTTGCTGAAGAGGGCTTGACCTAGTTCTTGCATTCAGATTCTCAAGAATAGGAATGGTAACGCCATGAAGCTGCAGCAGGGCATATGGAATAGAAAGGAGGTTGGTTATAGCCCACTTTAAATTAATGGCTCATCTAATGGAGCACTGTGGAAGCTAGCAATCTGCTTGTTTTTCTGGAGTGGAAATCACAGAGCTAATGACATTTTACACCTAGACTGGAAGCTTTGACTGATGTAATATGTTGCTAGGGGGTGTTTTTTCTGAAAAGATAGTGGGTAGAACAATCAGAAAATAGTGGTCTGATCTTCACTGGAGAATACAAGACCAAAAGGGAGACCATAAAAAGCAAAACAAATATGAAATTGCAGTGAAGATAAAATAAAAATATTGTAAAGGATTAAATTAATCAAATATGGAGAATGGTTAAGTCAGAATGAGCAATACCGTTCACTGCTGTATTGCAGAAGTGCTGCTTCAGAGCTAAGGTGAGGTGAAGGTATTATACTGCAGTCTCTTATGCCACATGGGTGAGCTGCCCATGAATTTAGTATGTTCTTGGCAGCTGCTGGAGCTAAAATGCCTTTGGAGTAATTCTGCACACACAGACTAAAATGTGGCTGTGTCCTTAACACAGAACTCTTGGACAGTGGGAAAGAAGACCCAACTAGGTGTAGCAGAAGACGATTAAAAAGAAGAAGATGACATCTCAGATTGACTGGAATGATTTTTTCTCGAGGAGTATAGCCAATAAAAGATACGCCAGAAAATATAAGTCAGTACTTTTTTGCCAAAGTAACGAACTATTTGCACAAAATAAAGTCATGTGTGAAGAACAACTGAGCTGGGCCTGAATATTGGGCTGACAAAAGGCATACTAGCAATAGAAAAAGGCGTTCTGAAACCAAGGCTGTGGTTCAGTCTGCTCCTCTATGGGAAGCCACTCTGTGTTATACAGATGTGATTGTGGATTCCTTTCTGATGTTGACCTATTGAAAAACACATAAGTGCCACTTCTGTCCTTTCCAGTGAGTGAGGGAACAGTTCTAGTCAGGCAGATTAGTGCTGGCCATGGTTATCCAGGCCTTCCCTTGAGTTTTGGGCAGGCTGTAACAAGGTTCCAGTTGGTGCAGAACAGTGCCATGGACATGCCTCTTCAGGTTGTACAATACCTGGCATACAAGGTGCAGAATTCCAAATGGAGCTCATGTTCTTGGTCCTCAACTGCAGGGTATAGGAGGGGGACTGCACAGGGGTGTCTGATTTCATACAACACCCTGTGGTTGCTCCTTTTAGTCTTAACCTCTCCAGACTATGGCTAAAACTTGTCTGTGTCTTAGGTAGAGCCATATGACTCTAAACACAAAGAGTGTGTATGAGTTAAGCTGTTGGAAATACTGGCTTTCTGATACTACAGTTTGTGATTTCTCAGTAAAGGGTGGTAGAGATTTATTGAAAGAACAGTGTATATGGAGCTACAGAGGGGGGACATACGCTACAGGCAAACTACTGACAAATCCTTTTTTGTATTTTTCCATGCTATACCTGCTGTTCCACACTATACCACTGAAATCAATACTGTGAGATACCACCTGATTTCCAGGAAGAGAGCTATCAGCAGTGATAGATAAATAATTTTCTTAAAGTGACACATTTTAAAAAAGAGGTCTTGGCAGCTTTGTGCTTCAATTTTTCTGCTTGAACTGTTAGAAAACACAAAAGGGTGGAGCCTGTTGCTGCAAGTAAAGACTGGAATTCACAGGGAAGTACATTCTCATCAGTAAAACTGAAGCTAGTATTAGATAACCCCTCACTGACTACTGCCTTATAATTGTTGGCTAATGCTATTCAGAACAATTAAGGACATACATGCTAAAATATTTTCAGTCCTGAGTAATTTACTGATAATATGATCAAAATGAGTGCTTTTGTGAGAAAGCATAGCAACTTTGTATGCTGAAGGAATGAAGACCTCAGAATAAGAACAGTTGAAAAAGCAGTGACAAAATTCAACATTACACATGTAAATGTGTAACTAAGAGATGCAAAAAGGAATGTAGGAATTTTTTACATGAAATTGTACAGGGAATAAAGTAAATAACGGAACAAAAGAGAACGACGGAGAATATTGGCTTTAGGTAATGATTTGTAATTCCTAAGACATACCAGATATGTACATACAGTATAGCTTCCATAAGTTATGAGCCTAAATAATTTATATCTGGATTAACAAGAATCTAGAAAACTTATGCATTCACCAAGAAATCAAAGAAACAGCAATTATTTGTGTTACTCAATTCATGTCACAACTTCAAATACGGTACAAAGATTTTTGCCCTGTATGTTTCCCTACCTTTAAGCATCTACTTTTCATTTTACTTTTCTGGTCTCACTGATCTATCTTCTCTTCCTCCTCTAGCCTACCATTTATTTACCATTCTTTACCATTTGTTAAGGGTTCTCCCTTTATCTCCTTTTGCTCTTTATGTCCTTTGCCATTGCCCAGCTTACATTCATGTATTTTCCTGTTTTTTAGCATTACCTATTTTACTTACAACTAGTCCAGCCTCAGTCTGTCAAAACAATTCCTTTTAAATGTTATCTTCGGAGAAGGTTAATTGGCTAAAAATATATTTGTGCTCCATTTATACTACCACTCAGCTATATAACAAATCAAATTCTGCCAAAAGTCTGTAACAACAGTGTTCCTTTTCCATGTCTCACAAACATGCCATAACAAGTGCTTTGCAGTCAGAATTTAGCTAACAAAAATGATAGTTGTCGTGCATAATCAAGCCCAGTTTGTCAGTATTGAGACTCTTCCATAGTGTAAATAGCAGTGAAAGCCTGCTTTATAAGACAGAGACATGAATCTTAGCCTGAGAGCATCTCCTTCACTGATCTATAAAATATTCCTTTTAGACCCAAGGCCCCAGTGTAGAAATTGTCATTGTTACTTGAAATTCTGGTAAGATTATTTTTAATCAAGCTTTAACTTCCAAGAACAGAGCTTGGTATGTTTTGTGATTTCTTTCTGGTTTTGTTCTCTCACTCACAGACTGGAGACAGAACACATCGTCTTACTAGTGTATAAAAGTATGGAAAAAATCTAGACCTCCTCCCGAATCAGAGATCCTAAAACGTAAAAGAAAATGGCAGACAAGTGTTAGTGGTAAGCGATGTAACATATACTCCAAACTATTTGCATAAACTTAAGATAGTGCTCCCTCATTCTTTACTTTATATTTGTCTCCCTTTCGTAGACTACTGTCATTGTTTCTTTTTCACTTTCCTGTCTCTTTTCTTTTGCCCTTCCTTTCTGCTGTAATTGGAGCCACTTGTCATTCATTCTATAGAGGTTGACTTAAATATTTTTTGCCTGTAGTTAATTAAGTAGTGGGAGAATCCTCTTGGAGAGGTCTACATACTCAAGATCAAGTTCAAGTCACATCATCATCAGTATATCCTGAGAGATATAAACTGTTCGTATTTCAGTGCCTTTTCTGAATACATCTTTTATGAAACTACTTGCTAGTATTTTCTCCAAAGTTATAGTTCAATATGTGTTACTTGAATTTTACTATATGACTGTCTGTGACAATCAATATAAACTAAAAGAATAATTCATTCATCAATCAGAAGAGGCCTTATAATTTTTACTATGCTGATAATTTGTATGCAGTCCTTAATAATGTGAACAGAAGTATTTCAGAAATGCTTGTAAATTCATGTATCACTCACTATTTCCTGATAAGCTTGATTCAAAAGGAGTCATCAACAAATTACTTCTAATGCATGTGATGAATGTGATGAAAATTTCTCAGATAATGCTGACCTTCTCCTGGTAGCTGCTTCTTGTCAGCTTCATACTGTAAATTACGTGCATGTCAACATGTAGCATGTAGGTACAGAGAATATATGTAGAGTCTTTTAAATTGAATTTTTGAAAAACATTAGTGTGGAGTTCGGTCATCTCATCTTTCAATGTGTTGAGTGTACTGTTCCCCCATAAGCTGAGAGTGGATAATATGAGCTTTGAGAGAATGGTGGAACCACAGTGTCTCCAGAGCTTGCTTTCTAAATTATTTACTAAAATATTTTACAGTTCTATAGTAATCAATGACTTATCACTAAAGACTGAACTACTAGCCTATATGTTGTCCAATGCATTTACTATTTACAGGATTACTGGAATGTATTCAACATGGCTTCTTAATATTTTTTTATGTTACATTTATGCATACCTTATTACAAGTTTAATTGTGCATCACTGATAATAGATCTACTTTATACAGACTTAGATATGCCTGGAAATACAGCAATACATTCACAATGATCAACCATGTTTAGTGTAAAGATGTATTCCATATCTCATTTTGCAAAAAGTTGCCCTGTAGGGCCTTTGTGTTAGCCCTGCTAGGGCTGGGAAAGCTTTTCAAATGTTGTGTAAGCAATGGTCTGAAATTGCTTTGCAAATTGTTGATAGCTCATGGTTTGGTAGAACACTTGATGTTCTCAGGAATGACCTGCTAATTGCTGTCTCTCTGATCTCCCGCGGCATTTTAGGTGTCAGGCTGTCCTTTTCCTGCCTTGTCTCCTTTAAATCTTCTTGTTCCATGACATTTCTTTTCCCTGACTTTACATCTGGATTTATTTAGTGTTGTCCAGGACATGTCTCACCATCCAGAGGCAACCATGGTTATGTAGGTTGGTATCACAGCTTATGCTTAGGGTGAACTCTTGTACTGATGGAAACACTAGGAGCAGGTACGGACAGGGGAAAAAAGAGAGGCTATGAATAACAACCTGCTGTTCTCAGTGCCTGACTTAGGAATTGATGGTGGCCATACTTGGCACTGGTAAGTGCTGTATCCAGTTCTGGACCCCTCACTACAAGGAAGACATTGAGGGGCTGGAGCAAGTCCAGAGAAGGGCAACAGAGCTGGGGAAGGGTCTGGAGCACAAATCCTGTGAGGAGCAGCTGAGGGAGCTGGGGGTGTTTAGCCTAGAGAAAAGGAGGCTCAGGGAAGATCTTAGCACTTTCCTGAAAGGAGGCTGCCTGAAAGGAGGCTGTAGCCAGGCTGTAGCCCGGCTGTAGCCAGGTGGGGATTGGTCTTTTCTCCCAGCCAACCAGCGACAGGATGAGAAGACATGGCTCCAAGCTGTGCCAAGGTTGGTTGAGACTGGGCATCAGAAGGAATTTTTTCGTGGAAAGGGTTGTTAAATATTTAAATGACTGCCCAGGGAGATGGTGGAGTCACTATCCTTGGAGGTGTTCACGAAGTGACTGCACATGGCACTTAGTGCTCATGACACTTAGTGCTCATGACACTTAGTGGTTATCAGTCAAAGATTGCATGTTATGATCTTAGAGGTATTTTCTAACCTAAATAATTCTGTGATTATGTGAAACTAGTACCTCACACACGGATGAGCTATTGACTGTATGGTGGTGGTGGGATCTTGTCCCTTGGGAAGCAGCAGTTCCTGGCTCCTGCTGAGCTCCTTCCAGCAAGTTCAACCACTGAGTTAGAAAAGAAAAACACAATCTGACATATAATCCTTGACAAATTGCTGACCCTTGTATCTGTGGGAGGAAACTATTACCTGTGTTCACACAGTTCTTTTCTCTGTAAGCAGCAATTCTTTGTCCTCAGCCTTAAGAAAAAAAGTCTGAGTTGAAGACAGAAAGTTCAGTCTCATTGCTGTGTATAAGAAATCCCTTTTACAGATGATTGAATTCAGCCATGTCTGGAGTGAATGTAACAATTGTTTAAAAATGTGAAGTCTTAAATTATATCCAGCTGATTCTGTAGGAGGATTTTGCAGGCAGGAAGAAGTTAATTATTCAAAGCTGGATCCAGATCAGGATTAGGTTTGTTGGCTCACCATAAACTTCATAGCTCTAAAGTGGTAACTGACATACTTTTTAAAATATAATTTGTGAGCATGTGCAATGCCATAAGAAGGTGTTTTCCCAGCCAGCTCAAGAAACAGCTTTTTACCTCTTCATTATTCAATTACAATTTCCTTGAGAAAAGGAATGTAAGCTAACATAATATTCCAAAATTCACTGGAAAAAAAGTCCAAGTAGAAGATTTTCAGGTCATGTTTTAGAATTCCTTGTTTTTGGTTTTCTCCCCTCAAAATAGTCAGGGTCAACATGACCAGTATGTTTTCAGTGTTCTTATTTGTAGTAATGTGACTACATTGGTGGTGTAGTTATGCTGAAGAATCACAGCTAGATTTTCATCATATTAAGGGCTAGCTGATTTAGTTCCTGAACTGTGAAGTGAAACATCATGATGAAAAACTAGACCAAGCTAACTAGAAAAGCTAACAAGTGTTTATGACCCAGCCTGTAGGATCAGGATGTTCTTTGAGGAGTTAAATCTTCAGCCATTATAAGAAAGTTAAACACAAGTATGAATTGACATTAATCTTAATTCTGATTTTGTTTAAATAAGTAGGTGTTTGCTGTTGAGTTCAATAACAGCTGGACTGGACTCCATTGTTGAATTCTACAAGATTCAGCTGATTCCTCTGCTAATCCCTCTTGTTTATATGGAACCTAAACTATCAGTACCACAAATGAACAAAGATTTTCAAGCAAATACTCAAGAGAATGAATTTTCATAAGAACTATTTCATCTCTAACTTAAGACTTGACTTAATACACAGTTAAAAGATTTTAGAGGTTATAGACCATACTTAGAGTGATGTTAGTCTTCCCATCTGAAATAACTTTAGGGAGGATGAAATTCAGACTTATAAATGAGAGTACATAAGTCTGTCACTGTGCACTTAAGACAAGTTGGTACTCAGAAATTATAAGAAGAAAATACCTGTTTTTACTTAAAACAGGCAAGGCATTTTGGGTTACTTGCAGACAAATAGGATCATTGCGGAAGTACTTCAGACTATTGAGAAACTTTATAAAATATTGGTACAAAAGTTATTTCAAGATACAGTGGTATTGTTTTTTCCTTTTCATATGTTATTACAGTTAATTGAGGAGGAAAAGTTTCTAGGATACATAAAGCCTATAAAAGGCACGTAAAAGTATCTCTACTTCAGCAGGAACCTTCTTATGCTGTATGAGACTTTATACTGTTAATACAATGTATCTGTGTTAAATGAGTTTGATCTATTTGTGCCTGTTTGTAGAACTTTTTTTTTTTAGAAGAGTTCAAAATGCAGGCAAAAAAAAAAAAGACACTTCTGGCAGAGAGAATTGAATTTCTGCAAGAGACTTAATTCTGTTTTGTGAACAAAAAATGTAATGCCCAAATAATGTTTTGTTACATTGCCTATGTATAAATGGAGACTGAAAACAAATGTTTCTTTGGAAAAGTTTAATGTATAAAAGAAGAAGTGCAGGGAAATTCTGTACTCAGTGAAGCTAAATTCTTTTCCATTGTCTTCTAGAAGGTCAGTTTTTGACCTCAGTTTTCCATAAATGGACTACCCACATGAGTAAATTCAATCTATCCCAACTGTAAAGAAATGTCACAGCAACAAAGGTCATCTACATTTTTAGCCTTTAATGATACATTTTTAAAAATGTTTATCTTTTGAATTCCAGTTGATTTTTGAAACATATCTTGATTTTTGAAACATGGATGACAGTACTAGTGTCAATTTCTTTATGAAATGAAGCTACAGTGTAAAGGTGAAGGACAGGATGCTAACTGCTTGAGTGACTGACACACAGTTTGAAAGGAAAGGAAACGCAGTGAATCCACTTCCTATTTGAGTCATGCCCTAGTGCTAAAAAAAGAATCAGTGATAATAACAAAGTAAGTTATGTGAAAAGGGCCACAAACTGACAAGGTAAAAAGGAGGGAAAAACAAGTAACAAGATCATTGAAGAGATACAGAGGACATTGTGCCTCTGTCAACAATATTTGGGGTACCATATAAATTTTAGCTACTGAAAGAAAAAGAAAATTTATCTTTTATTGTTTACCTTACACAAATAATGCTTCAAATACATTGCTTTAAGCAATAGATTTCTTTTAAACCCCAACAGGTTTCAATCTTTAATCTTCTCTATTTCTGACATCAGCACCTCTGAGGTTTCTTTTGGTTTTTGATTACATTGGTACAATGTGTGTACAACTCACTCTTCTGTGAAACCAAACATATTACTCTAATTATAATGAATGGGTTCTATTACCTAGGTCTCTTCTTCGGATTCTTCCTGATGATAGTATTTGCTGACTTTTCTAAGGTATATTAGGTGACAGTATTAGGTATAGTAAGCGTTGTTTTGTCCAATGTAGGTATGGGAAAATCTTGCTAGCCTAATTAAACACCAGGAGGAGTTTGGATAATTTTATCGTTTTAGTCTAATGTTGGTTGGGGTATGCTAGTAGTATAGTTAAACCCTGCACCATTCCCCTCAGATATAAGTTGGTTAAAGTTTTTTCTAGCCTGTATTTCCTAGACAACAGTCAACATCTAAGCAAGGTCTTGCATTTAAATGAAGGGTTTGAATTTGTGAGCCAGACTGTATAAATTTACAGTGACTCCAGACTTTTCAGAATCTGTAAAATTTTCATTTTTTTGGTGAGATCTGTTATTTTGCTGATAAGCCTGATCATAAAGCAAAGCCCTTTGTGTTCTCAACTAACCATGATTAGCCATCTGGCAGCTATCTGTAGATTTAGTTTCCCAAACTGTAATTTCTTTCCAGTGCTAAGCCTAGGCAGATGACCAGGGGCCTCCATTGGCATCTGCTTTTCTGTTATTTTAAAAAATTACTTCCAGTATTTCTGCCCAGTACTTAGCATCCCTGTTTACTTTAGAGTATTTCCAGCAGATGGGGAAGAATGTTCCATTTTCCTCACATTCAGCACATTTCCAAAGAATGCCGATTCCTTTTTTTCTTTTTTTTTTTTTCAGAGCTATAATGGAACAAGATACCACCACAGTAATATGTTTCAAAAGGGGTTTCTTTAATGGTTACACTTCTTGACGATCATAGAGATCTCTTAAATGCTGCTCCTTATCTTTCCTTGTGTTGCTTTAACTATGCCATAAAAGGAGAACTGTAGTCTGTGGAGTGAGTCTGCTCTAAAGAAGTACTCCAAGTCTTTACTGTTTCATACAGCTCTGTATTCATGAAAACCATGCTAACCATGGCTGACAGTTACAACTGAGAAAACGAACAGTTGCTCCAAATTACAGGAAGAGCAATATAATGCTTAATTCCAAGATAAAAATTGTTGAAAAGTGAAAAAACCCCACTATAATATTACCTGTAGTTGTTTTCCTTGTTTGGAAGAGTGCTAAATTTACATACTATGGAGACTTGTAGAAGTTTTGAATTATAAAGATAAACACAATGGCTTTGGTAGTGCATTATGTCAGTGACCTGGCTTCCGTAGCTTCTGCTCAATATACAGAGTTTATACTCTAAATATATTAATCAATACCCCTGCAAGGCTGGAAAGTACAAACTGTTCATGCACTTAGCAGTGTTGGAGAATCCAGTGAAGCTAAGCTGAAATTATGTTGATGTGATTTACTTTTAAGGGTGATGAAGATGGTGCTTTACTTCACCTGTTTATTTTGTTGTCAGAAAGAAGAAAAGCTGGTGCTTTCCACTTGTATATTTTGTTACTCACTCTCAAGTTTTACCTAGGCAGTATTCTCAACAGACAGACTACTAAATTTCCAGTGAAACAATTCAGTTCCGAGCCCAGGAAGTACAGATAAGAAATGAAATAGAAACATTGATCTAAACTTTGTGGTTAAATAATTATTGGTAGCAGGAAGTGTGCCTTCCCATTTTATTCATTAGCTGATTCATCTAGATCAGGTCTTAAATCAGTTTTGAATGGACTGAAGTCAGTGTAGTTTAGAAAGCTGTCATAGGAGTTTTTGAAACTTTTCAATCTTATGTTAGAAAAGGCTGTGAGTAGTGTAGCTGCTTGATAGGAGTCTCTATATGCATAAAAAATTATTATGCAGGACACAGGATAAACTCAAATAACATTGGTGGGAAAAGTCCAGGGAAGGATCATGGGAATAGGTCACGGTTTCTAATCTTTCCAGGCTACAAGATGGGCAGAGGCTGTTTCAGAGTGTATTCTGGAAGAGAGGGCGTGGAAAGTCGTGCAGTGCTCAACGAGCTCATGATTTGGCAGGTGAATTTCCCCTTCAAAACATACTCACAGCCTGTAGCTCCTGGCATCTTGCCTGCTTTTCTGGTTTGAAATGGGAGTGGTGAATTTCCACATATAAAAGTACTTTTGTCTACAATTCACCTCAAATAGTAGTTGAGCAGCTGCCACATTTTCTAGCTGGCTTTAAGCCTCAAACCCTGTGACAGAGAAATTTCTTTTTTTTTTCCTAGAAGCACTGGGGAACATAAATATATATTTGTTGTGATTCAAAAAAAAAAAAAAATAAACATTTGAACTACTTTGGAAATATTGTTCAGACACAGATTGGACTTTCTTTTAAACCAAGAAATTTTTGGGGAGAAAGAGATCTCTATTTCTATTTTCACTTTGTGTATTAAATCATTCAAAGCTTTTGTGTGCTGATTACAGCATTTCCTCTGTACTTCTTGTAGTGCTCTTCTCTAAGAGAAACATTAATATAAACATTGCAGCAAGTGGGTCTAGCATATATTTAATTTTTATCTTCAGCTCAGGGGTGTAAATGAGCCTAAAAAAAGATTGTAAAATTCTAAAAAATACTTTAAATTACTAACAAAACATGAAGAATTTATACTAAATGTATCTTGAGGCTCTTGAGAAACAAAACATAAAGGGTTTTGAAAGTCCTGCTGCACTTATCTACTAGTACATTTTGTAGTGCAGTTGCATCCCAGAGTTCTATAAACATAGTTTTAGAATTGACTGGAACACCTGAAGCTAAATCACTACTTGATTTTGACTGGCCCCATGTTCCTCTACAATGATTTTACACTAGCATATGCAAGAATGCCAACAGCTATACTTTGCAACTGGCCTTCCATTTTAGAGAATGTGTTTACATCTTTGGCTTCTAAAAATAGTAACAGGGATGAGGTAAAGGGTGAGAGATGCTCTGCAGGAAGACTAAAGAGCGCTCAATAAAAGATTCTTTAAGAAAATGAAGCTATGTAGCTGTTAAAAGAATGTGTGTTTCTTAGTTTATATACATTTCTGACATGTTTGGAGGAGCACAGTGTGTTACCATTGATTTAAAAATATTTCATAGTTAGAGAAAGTCCAAGGAATTATGCAAATGTGATAATTATGCTTTATCCACTGCTGAAATGCAGCCCCCCTCATAGGGTGAAATATAGCAACTGTTCAAAATGGCTTATCAGCACTACAAGGGTTCTATGTGTCTGATAACCAGAGTGACTGGTATTAATGGATGACTTGAGAATACCACAATTTTCAGTATAACTGCAAATGGACATCATGTTTTCAATTTCAGAAATCTGTTACCAATATGTATGGTTGATTCAAGAAACCAGCCAAGATATCTTCGCTGTATCACTTCAACCAAAACAGTTTCATTTTTCCCCTCTGTGTAGCTGGCTTATTTCAGTTATAAATTTGGGGATTACGGGGTCTATTTCTGTGAAGTATTTGCAAAGAAGCACGATGAGGTTTAAATCTTCACTGCAATGTCTAGGTGCTACTTGGATATGAGGAAATAAATTACAAACTGTTAAATAAATAGTCACATCTTATGTATAAAAGATGCACTTTAGTGCAATTGGTGTCTAATGGAACAAGAATGAATAGCAAAGTATTTGCCTGCAGCTTGGGAGAGGATGGATACAGACTGAGACAATGCTGGCTTCTGCCACAAGCTGTATTTCCGGTTATGCTGACTGCAAAGTGAAAGAATATTTTGCATAATGGAATTTGCCTTTTTTTTTTTCCTTTTTCTTTCTTTTTTTTTTTTTTGTGTGTGCATAAGCTAACCCTGTGATGTGTGTGCACAAATCACACCCTAAATGGTTGGTCTTTTAGAAGTCACAGTACAGATTATTGTCATATGCCCTGCTGCTCTGTGACATTCAACTCTTTCATAAACATATTTATTGCTTATTTTCTTAAACTACTGGTAGAGACTGTTAAAAGTATTTGCCAATGAGATCTTAACTTAAAGTGGATAAATGTTCCCAGAAAATCAAAACTGTTAGCATCGTCCTGGCATAGTATGGCATAGCTGTGTGATGCTAAACAGTTTGGGTGGACCCATTCTGGAAGTGTTACGTGAATCAGCTACATTGGTGCTGGCCAGTATGAACAGGTTGTGTGAAAACCAGTGAATGTTCACAGCAGAAGGTGGCCAGGAATGTACCAGAAGAGAGACATGTTTGGATGACAATGGGAAGAGAAACAATAAACTCCTCTGGCTCTGCCTGGAAAGCAGGTTCCCATTTTTGTATACTAAAACTGAAACACAATTCTAGTGCTTGTTTCTTTGTAGGAAGCATAACTCTGCAGATATTCATGAAGAATAATCAGCTTCAGTCAGAGACCATGCAGCTTACCTCTCATGTGTCTTACTGAGATTTAATTGCTAGTCACTTAGGATCCATGCAATATTTGCTCTCACAGCTACTGTGAATACCTCCCTGAAAATTCTTGATTTAATTCAAATTACATTGTAAGATTCACCTTGGAAACAGTGCATCATGTGGTTTTCCCTCCGTTCCTTCTTTCCCCCTTGCAAGAGCTTTCCAGCATGCTTCTATATGGACACATGGGACTTAGAGCTCAACACACTGAGTTCCATTTTGTTGTGCTGCTCTGTTCTGTTGAACTAGGCCCTACCATTTCCTCTTTGTAGAGGTTGGGGTGACAAGTGTAAGTATCAGGAAGCAAGTTCTGATTTTAGAATAATGTATCTTACTAAGACATTGAAAACACCACTAAAATAAGTAAATGTGATATACCATTTTTATAAAGAAAGTGACTTTTTTGTTCAGGATACACAGAATAAATTAACTGGTGATCTGAGATAGCCATTTCTGTTTTCCTAGAACATTCAGCTGACACTCCTTTACCATTAAAAACGAAAGAATACCACACCAACTACCCCACATCACCAAGTATTTTTATTCAATGTTTTCTTAGTTATTGTACAGACAAGACTACCCATCCTGGGAGAGCTGCCCAGGAAGATTAGGTAATCAGTTTAAAAATGACAGACTGAAAGTTTTAGTCCAAAAATATAATTCCTTAACTAATGTATATCATTACAGTGAGGTGGTACACCAGATCCTGATGTACTGCAATGAATTACAGGCACTTGATGTTGTGACATGGCTGCTTTAGTGAGTTCATGTGTTATCATTCCTATAATACATCACTGTTACTCTCTGTTGCTGGCATTGAGGAGTTACTACTCTTCATCTTACCATGTAGACAACAATTCAACAAATGGAGGATCAGTGCCGGCTTCTTCAGGAGTCACCCATAAACAGAAGAAAGGAATACTCCCATGCAAAATTTAGACTCTTGAAGAAATCCAGATGGTTGTCAAATCAAAAATGTTATAGAATCACGGAATTGTTTAGGTTGGAAAAGACCACTAAGATCATTGAATCCAACTGGTAACCCAGAACTACCGAGTCCCCCACTAACCATATCATTAAGTGCCACATCTACATGTCTCTTAAACAGCCTTAGGAATAGTGACCCACTAGTGCCCTGGGCAGCCTGTGCCAATGACAACTCTTTGCAATGATGCAATTTTTCTTAATATGCAACTTAAACCTCCCATGGTGCAACTTGAGGCTATTTCCTCTTGTCCAGTTGCTTGTTACTTGGGAGAAGGAGCTGACGCCCCCCCCCCCCCCCC
>VZRN01004509.1:1001952-1058733 GCA_013397935.1 Dasyornis broadbenti | reverse complement strand
CCTGGGCCACCGCAACAGTAACCGAGGGGATTTATTTCTGGAAACACCTGCCTAGCGTTAATTTTCACATATACATCTGCATTTCTGAGGTGCTAATAAGTTGCCCTCAGTGTAATTTAGCAAAGCTTGCCACACATCCTCTCTCTCCTGAAGATGTCTTACTCTCTTTATTCAGGGCTCTTTACCTGTAATGACATGCTCTGCTGCGTATTTAAAAGGTTCAGCTTAATAGAGCCATGTTTATGCTTAGTAGATTGTGAGAGAGAAAGCTGCTTCTTTGACAGCAAGTATAATTTGCCCAATTTTACCCTCTTGATAGAGAAGCCCAGCAATTTCACCTAAGAAAATCCTAGGAGTAAAAACTCTATCTCTTCCTAGAAATAACAGCGTGGCAAACAACTGTAGTGTTTCAGGATTCTTCATTCCCTGTTGTTTTTGCACTCCTTTCCAATCATTAAGATAACTGCAAGGATTGCTTGGACTTTTTTATTATTATCATTTTATTTTATTTTATTAGGCACTATACAAACATGTTGTGCTAAGTAGAGAGAAAATGCACACAGGAGCAGCTGGCCATTTCTTGCTATCTGCATGAGCTAGGTGAAAATACAAATAACCAGGCTCCCTCACCATGTGTCAGGCGCCAGGTTTAGTTTGACTGTAATTGCTCCCCCGATTGCCATGCAGAGAGCCTCAGCAGCAATCTCAGCTTTGCAAAACTACCATCTCCTGCAGTTCGGCAGAGGTGAAATAAGGATGCAGAACTATCTCTGTTGCTCCAGATTCCAGAAGTTTTTCTGTCCCTCTAGCCAACAAAGTCCAACTTTACCTTGATCTTAGGTGAGAAATACTTTGTTATTCCAAGTAAAAGTAAGAAGGCTTAATTGGTTAATTATTATTGTCTACTACAACTCGTCTTTCAGTTCTACCACCATTTCATTTATTCAGAAAATGAACATAGCTTTCATATAGTTTTAAAAAGATAAAGGTGGAATGTGAATTATTTAAGGTTGATTTCTGATGCAGAAAATATGCATATTTTAAAGATCTTATCATGAGCTATATTTCAGTTACATATTTATTTTTCCTTCAAATTAATTAAACTCATTGCTATGTATCTATCCTGCACTAGTCGTATCTTTTCTATCCATTAAGATGCCAACAGGAAAGTAACTGCAAACACAAACCAGTGCTTTATATCTCCCATCTCACCCTACTTTTAGTCTGAGTCAGCAAACAGAATTTCAAAATAAATCAAAGGCTTCCCACTTCCTTGTGGCGAGACACGTCACATTACATTAGAGCCATCTTTCAAACTCTCCTACCAACGGGAATGAGAATATTAAAATAAACCCAATTTCAGATTCCAGTCTTGGCAAGTTAATAAAAGGGGGTATCTTGGTATTTTTAAATTATATTTTGTCATGGTTTACAAACACACTTTACTGGGTGTCTTATTTGTAACAAAACAACAGTTTTTTATGTATAGAAAAATATTTCCATATGTTATTAAAGCATCTGGACAACAATTACTAGTTTGACCTTTGTAAAAGGTCATCCCAGCAGAACTGAAATGATATTTCCTCAGCTCCTGCTATTTTTTGTTGTTGCTCTTCTGCTTCCCTGCCATTCCTGCACTACCACAGCTGAACGGACATTTCAGAGAGCACCAGCGAGGGAGACAAAAGCTGTAGACCTTGTGTCCAAATTATGTGATGAAGAGAGATTGTGCTAATACACAGCCCTCCTCTTTATCTCTCCCCTGAAATGGGGAGTTGCAATCTAATGTCAGACTTGCCTTTTTTTTTTGCCTCCAAGGCAGGGCCTATCAAAATCTCATTGACAGAAGTCACCTGTATGACTCAACATGAAAAAGCAATGAGAATGTCATACATTTTTGCATTGAAATGGGTCCACAAATTTTGCCCAACTCTGATACGAAGCCAGCACTTGAATGAATGCTGTTTTGCATCCTTAACTATAAAAGCTGCAACCTGCACAAGTCTGATAACAGCTCACAGTTAATGCTGAAATACTTTTTCCCACCTTGCAAGCAATTCCTTCACAGAAGAAAATTGCAGAGCATCCATTAACACCAATAACTTTGCCTTCCATCCACCCCATGGCTTCACGCACCCTGGGATGCTGGAGAAGAGATCCCACATTCCTGGGTGGAAAATAAGCTTGACTGTGTGAAATCAACCACATTCCACTGGGATACAAGTCAAACCCTTTATGACAGCAGTAGTCATCCATGGTGATTGTTTTTCTGTTAAATCAAACTTCACTCTATTTTATTCGTTCCCTTTCCTCTTAAAGAAGAGGGTGTCAAAGCTCACAAGGGTCCAGATTCTGGAACACTCTTTCTTGTCCAAATACCAAGCTGACAGACTGAGCATCTATGGGCTTTCCTCCCACTCCATCTCTCCAGGGACCTGCTAAGACTTTTCAGTTGAAATTAAATGAGCTACACCATAATTTTATATGTAACTTGTCACCAGCAGTCTAAGTAATGAAGACACCTGCTGGTTGCTCACCACCCAGGCATCAGAGAAATCTCCCCTGGCATCGATTTTAATTAGTTCATTGCAATGCTTTTTGTCTTCTCATCCTCCTTTCATTAGGAAACCTTCAACCATACTCCTTTCAGAATCCTACTCTGCAGATCTTGAATTGTGGTGCTGCAGCTGGCTCAAAAATTGGACCCCTTCTGTTGAGAAGCTCCACTACTGAAGGCAGAGCAATAGAGCAATTGCCCTCTCTTATGCCCTACTTATTTCCATGCAGTACAAATGATTGGCATACCTTGTGAATCATCTAAATTCTGTAGAATCGACATTAAAAATATCTGACCTCGTTGAAAATGAAATATGTAAGCCGCTGATACTGAGAGGTCAAAATGCATTACTGGATGAGCAGAAGTGTGAGCTGCAGCTACCCATCATAACCATTTCCACCATGTGCCATACATTCATAACAACCCTTTCCCTAACAGTAGACAAGATGTGGTACATTTGATCACATGTAGGCCAGTTCCTTACAGAAAGAACCATAGTGGGAAAAGAAACTTTAGAATACACAAAAAATCTATTACCACCATGATCTGGCACAGATACTGAGGAAGGTACACATGAACCACAGCACGAGAGTACCTGCAAGAGAGTACAGTGAAGCACAGCCCCAGTGCCAGTAGTTAAATGCCTGTGAAGCCTTTGTGGCCTGTTAACAACAGAAATGGGAATTTTCTAGGGGTCTTGCTTTGCTGCTTAAGGCTCATACTCTGCATCACAGGACCAGGAATGCTTTTGCAACCAATTTACAAAAGGGAACAAAGAGAGATTTCAAGCACTGAGCCCTTGCTACCTACACTTAACATAATGATTTTGGACTATTACAGCTAGTTCTGCTAAGATAAATCTTATTTTTTGAAGGAGGCTATTTCTAGCTTAGAGCAGCTTGTACTGTTTAGCAATTGCTCACCTCCAAGACAAGGCTCGTTCTGTCTTCAGACACCTGCCCTGAAGATGTTCACTGAAATGGCCCAGGACAAGCAAGGATTATGTCCTTAACGAGTGGCTCCAGGAAGGCTCTCTGGAAATAGGGGGTCTTATTTCTTGAACACAGGCTGTCAAATTTAAAAAATATGTTACCAAGAAGAATAAGGCAGTTAAAGTCCATTCCAGAGACTGAGCATTTGAGGATGCAAGAAACACAAACAAGGAAAATTTGAATACTTGTGATGATACATGCTGTGTATCTGCAAACAACCAGCGCCAGGGAAAGGAAGGCATTTAGAAGCTGTTTTATGTAGCTGCTTTGGGCATTTAATAGCTTCCATTTACTTCAGTTAAAGATGGAGAAATATGAACAGGCATTATATTTTTGAGGATTGTAACATTCCCTATAAAATTAAAATACATGTGTACAATGGTTTCTGCAGAGTGGGAAAACGGAGGGAGAAGAGGGAGTTTTATGAGTGATCTGGAGCTGAAGAGCAAGGCACAGTGCTTCAGTCAGTGACTGACAGAGAGCACCTTCCTCTGGTGCTGGGGCAAAATATTCAGGCAACAGCTGCAAGTTACAGGGATCTGTTGGCCACGGTGGTAACCAGATTTATTTCCTGTCTTCAGAAGTAATTGTATTGGCTCAGTGGATGGAAGAAAAACTGCAATATGCTCAGCTGGAGTCAGGGTGGTGGGAAGCTCTTTACCTGGCTTTGTGCCTGCAGCTCCACCTGAGAACAGGAGAGAGATGGAGAGACAGGCTCTGTCAGTCCCTGGGAGACTGGATGAAAAGCATTTCAAATTTGCCACATGAAGGAACTCAGTCATTCCCATCTTCCATTTCTGTAACAGGAATGGGAATTGGAGCCTATTTTCCCCCAGTCTCATGCCAGTGACCTGCTTAGAGGAGGAACAGGCTTCTCACAGAGGAGAGCAGCTTGTTCCCAGTGAGACCAGTGAAGTAGCAGAGCCACCTTCCCCCAGACCTTCAGTCCTGTAGAACTTGATGCATATTCTTTTCCAACTACTCCTTTTTTAAAAAAACAAAGATGAGTGTTTAAGAGGAAAAAAAAAAAGGGGGGGGGGGGGCAAACCACNGAAACAAAAATTCAAAAAAAACAACAACGAAACAACCAAAAAGGCCCTACAAAAAAACCCATCAAAAAGAAAACCAATGAACACCCCCTGAAAAACAACATAGAATTAAAAAAAAAAAAAAAAACATTTTGCAAATTATGTTGATGAAGCATTTTTGCTATGAAGCTGTTTCAGTGAGACAAGGACTTCAGCTATTTCATCTCGAAGAACTAAAGATGGCTTGAAACCTCCCAAACCAAACGCAATAGACTGGATGGGTAGAAGTGCAAGAAACAAATCTGTTGAACACAAAAGCCAGAAATTTATTTATAGAAACTTAGACATATCCAGGCACAATGATCTGGCTGCTGTCAATCAGGAGCTGAGGTCACCTTTTTCCAAAGAGTCATCTCATAGAATCACAGAATAACAGAATCATTTAGGTTGGAAAAGAAATTTAAGATCATTGAGTCCAACCATTAACCTAAATCTGTCAGGTTCATCACTAAACCATGTCCCTCACCTCCTCCAGCCTTGTACTGTAGGTAGCTGTGCCCCAGGAGGTGCGACTGTACCTTTAGCCACTTCATTGCCCCTTTCAGTGAAAACCACCAGGGTTAACAAAAAAATAAACTAAAACCAAACCAAACAAAAAAACCCCTAAAATTTTTAGATTAGTTTGTTACACTACTTGCTTTGGACAGGAGTGGCTGAGGAGGGGTAAGGTGTCCGTTCACACCTGTGAGGAGGTTGCAGTTTCTATGGTGGGACAAGAAGGAGCAGCAGAAGCTGGTGGCATATTAACTTCAACCTCATCAATATTTATAAGTATCTGAAGGGAAGTGTCAAGAGGATGGAGCCAGACTCTGCTCTGTAGTTTTGAGCAACAGGACAAGAGGCAACGGGAGGAAATGATGCACAGGTGTTTTGACCCAGATATTAATAAACTGTGTCACAGCTTGCTCCTTTGTTTAGTCTGTGCTGGAAACAATCCATCCCACTGGCTACAGTCTGATCTTTTCAGCAGACTTGCACATTAACCTGCCTTCCTCTCCCAAGGACACTTTAACCATCTAAAGATCATAATCATTGCAATAACAACTGCATCCTTTTCATCAGCTTTGAGCAATTGGACCTTTCTGAGCTTTCCCTCACCACTCAGTTATCTCCAAATCCTCTAAGGCCTTTTAATTTGGGAGAAGAACTTCTCGAAAAGCATAAATAATTCTGCTGTTATTCTAGGCACTAAACCCCCTCAGTGGCTACACTGCTTTTTGAGAAGTATCTTATCATCCACTTTCATCCAGCACCCAGGAGGCCAAACTCACAATAGGTGCTGTATGAAAATAGAAGCAAATTCCACCTCCTGCAGCAGTCAACAAAACAAGATATTTTGGATGGATCCAGATGTCAGCTGGGGATGCAGGCATAACAAGACACTCTTGGTCAGCACAAAAGTGAGCAGCAGGCCTCTAGTAACCAAAGTACTAAATTAATTGGCAGAAAGGAATATATTCCTTTTCTCCAACCTCTCAGCTATATAAGTCATTCATCATATTCCAGACCCTGATCTTAACCTATGAGACATATTAATTCCAAGCTGCAATGTGCTGTTCCATATTAGTCACTGCTCCTAGAATTTCTTATGATACTAATTAAGCCCTGAGATTCTTTAATTCTCTAAGCTGTGTACTGTGTTTATATTACAGAACATAGGATTTCAATTGAGCAGCCAGCTCATTATTGCTCATGCTCAGACTATGGGATATTGAGCTATTACTGCTTGCCTCAGGTGATTCCTGAGCTAGGAGGTAGCAGGAGAAGAGCTGTCCTGTGTAGCTGATGGTATTGTCTCACCATGGCAGCATTTAGGAGAGGTTGTCATAAGGAGAAGCCCAAAACTCCAAGACAGAAAGCAAAAGGAAAATTCAAGGAGAGAGTGCCAGAAGCCTGAAGTTCTTATTTTCTCTTAGCAGGAATAATTAAGCTCACACTTTTGATGGCAGAGCATTAGACAGTCGATCACTATTTCTCCCAAGCAATGGTATTTGACTCATGGAGCAGAAGAAACGTCATCATCTCATGGACAAAAACTGGACAGAAATATCTTTTCAATATTGGATGTATTTGCTGAGATGTTATATTCTCCTGTCTTCTGCAACCTGGAAATGACTAAACCCATCTACCAGCAATTGATTCTACTTTGTCTGTTTTTTAGTTTTTTGTTTGGGGGTTTTTTGGGGGGTTTTTGGGTTGTTTTTTTTTTTTTTTTCATAAACTCAGTCCGACATTACAGAGAAGATACCCATAAAACATCTCTTGTTCTTAAGGACCTTTGCAATTCAATTCTTTTCTATAGTAATTGCTAGGAAATATTAATTTCAATCCTCCATGTGAACTGTTTCATGGTGTACATGAATATGAGTCACCAGACAAAAACAAATCTAGGTATTCACCATTATAGTATCAGAACTCCTGTGGCTACTGCTCATACTTTATCCTCGTTCTCAGAAGGGTTGGAAGTGTTATATCTTGTTTGGGTTGTAGTGATTGGGATGGGACACTGGGTTAGGTATAGAATAAGCAATGTGAGGAAATCAACTCTCACTCCCTTGTCTCCTGGACTAGGGCCTTACCTCTAAACTAATATTTTCTCCACCTCAAACTCTTTGTTCAGGCTTTAAAAGAGAACCATCTACAGCTCTCCCCACATCATGTTCCATATTTTAATAACAACATTATATATTGGTGATAACAGAGATAAGGATGCACCTTTGCCGTGTTCTGACTGACAGTACTTGAAGGAGGGCTGGAGGAGTGGAAGAACAACATGTGCTTCTAGACTAGGAACCAGGCTCAGAGGATACAGGAGGTCTCTGTGTTGGATGAAACCCAAGTGCAAAGGGAGGAACTTCTCAGAGCAGTCATCCTTGGAGTGAGTTATCCCATTCCTAGTTTTCGCCTCAGGCAGAGCCAGGCCATTTCCTGCAGAGGACAGTCTGTCAGCCTGTCAGGAAAGTGCACAAACCTACTCTCAGGATCAAGGGAGCAAGGCCCAACAAAAACATGTAGTTAACACATCTGACACTCCTGATGGCCTTTAATGCTTTACTCTGGTAAGGAGTACAAAAACACATTCCGGCCCAGAGTTCAGAGTTTATACCCTGCACATTAACAGAGAGAATAAAGCCATGGTTTCACTCATGCCTGATATTGATGTAACAAGCTTGAATCGTGCACTATAATCCTGGCTCCCAAATTCATTTCCACACTAAAAATAAAGGTAAAATATAGTAACTTTTAAGCAATCTTTTCAGCTCAGTCACCAGAGAGAGCATTACTTTTCAGATACTAAGTAATAGCATTAAGCACACTTGCAAAGGGTCTAAAGAAAAGCCTGTGAGGAGGATTTGTGTTATCTGGAAATATTTTCTGTTCAGCAGGTCATAGGGCTGACTGTCCTGCCATATCGTTGGTTTATTAAGTAAGACAGCATTTTCCATTGAAGGTGACTATAACATATCTAGCCCTCCTTTTTTTCTAAATCTTATTTGTTATGAGGTGTGGAGCTCTCCAAGATGGTCACCAGACAGAGGGACAGTTTGGGAAAAGATCTATCACGAGACTTCAGCAACCCCAGCACTTGTTTAGAGAGATTTCTCAGAGACTTTTAATTTCTCTCAGATCCTGGAACAACAAAAAAATTATCCAGCAAGTGCAAGATAAAGCTGACCTGAGAACATGAGTGTTGAGCTGAACTTCCATTTCTCCTACTTTAAATCACTTATCATTTCGAGCACAATTAGATCTACTATTCCCTATCAAATCAAGACTGTAGATTGTAGTCTAAAATAAATAGATAATTGTATGAAATAGCCCAGGCTGCAAACTGTGGGCAAAGCAGATGGACAATGGAAAAGAAGAAATAGAATAAGCAAATGGGAATAAAAATGTGGGTATCCCAGGTGAAGATACAGCTCAAAGCCAATCAGTAGCAGTAATCACAGCTGACAGAAACAAAATTACTCTGGAATCACTGATATAGGGAGGGATGATTGACTGGCGGCATGCACTCTGTCTCTGATTGCTCTGCCTACTACTAGTAAGGAAAAAATTATTAACCATTTATAGAAGTGATAAACAGTCAGCAATATTAAAAACCCTCACTAAGTTCCATATCCTCTGTCTCCTCAAAGTTCTGTCAAAACAGATGTTATCTACAGCATTGCCTAAAGGGCCAGCAATGCCTGCCTATTTCAAGCAAATCCGTGTTATCCAATTTACTGAAATCAATCTGCATGTGCAGATTAATTTGGGGCTATAGATCTGTGAGTGTATCTTAATTTCCTCAGTAAGAAAAGAAAATTAAATCATGTCAGGTAGATAGACCAGCTGTAAGAAAATAGCTAGCTGATAACTATGCAAAGGCCCTTTAGGACTATCATGTTTACCAAATTTAAAAGGCTGGCACCAATAAAAATGTGAGACGATAACTCCTTTTATGAAAGCAAAATCCAGAAATGTCTTTCGAGTTCAAAAACAGAAGATAGCTTCTGTCAAACCTGTTTTTGTACTTCAGAAAACATCCTAAAGTTTCCTAGGCTGGAGTTTGCTGTTTGAAATGGCAACTTTCAGAATTCATTTTTATACTTTAAGAACAAACAAGGAATTTGGCGTCAACTAACACCTGAGTTTAACACAGCTCCTTGACTTTGTGTCTGCCATTTGATTCACTTTTTATAAAAACAGCACAGTAAACAGTTTGCTTGTTTTAAGATAGGTTTCCTTTTCTAAGGTAGGTTTATTCCCCTTACCAAAGCCTCTTTGTTCTCAGGCACCACACACAGAGACATATAAACTGATGACTCTTCTTGCTCCCCTGCTTTGGGAACACCCCACTTGCTTTCCTCTCCTTCCTGCCAGCAGGACTGGGTGTTTCTTTCACTCTTTCCATACTAGAGGCTCTGTGAAGGATGATCTATCCTGTTAAACTGTCTTTAAGCAGGATGAATGTAATTACCTGAGCTGGAATATATCCAGGACTCTGGATTTAACAGCCATTAAAAATCTTGTTAAACATTTGTCATACCTTCTTAAATCGCCACACACAGTGACAGCTTGGCATCTGAAAGATGGTAGTTCAGGGCAGCACTGCTCTTACACTGCTGCATTTGCTCCTCAAACAGAGAAGCGAATGTCCCAGTCATGGGGACAATGTGATGGATGGTACATCAATAGATTTTGCATTTCTCATATACTTTGCACCCAAACGTCAAAAAAAGGGCTAAATTAAGCTTTGGTAAGCCTTCGGGTTTGGTAACTAGCTGCTAGTTTCGGCACAGGAAGACAGGAATGTGGCTTGTCAAAAGTCACAGAGCAAATTTTACAGGAGAGGAGCTGTACAGCTGTACAGCTCACCTCTCCTGCACAGGGATCCCCCTTGCCCATGCCAGAGGCTCTACAGGAGTTTTAAACACAGAAATATGCTGGTATGGAGCCCGAAGGCCCAGACTTACACTCAACTGTGAGTGCAAGATTTGTGCCTGCAAGACAAAACTCCTGAATCAGTTAATTACATCAAATAAAGACAGTCACAGCAAGGAAAACTTTAAAGAAATTATTGCCAAAATCTATTTCTCTCTCCAATCTCTCACCTCCTGCTACATTTGGGGGTATTTTTTGCAAAATCTCTGACACTTCCAGGGCACTTTCCAAGAGTGAGGAATGAGGCTGCCCACGAAATAAATGGCCCAAGAATGGCAGAGCATGGGCACGGGGTGGATTGATGCAGCACAATCTCTGACTGCTTGATATTCTGGCAGTGGAGAGAGTCCTAGCTGACCTTTCAACACAGTGTCGCATGAGAATATTTGGAGAGGAAGCACTTTTGCTTTGTTGAGGAAATTTGCTGAGGAAATGTTGATATATAACTGTTTCTGTTTGTAAATTAACATGAGATGACCCCACCATCTTTTCCTGCACAGCTGGAGCAACACATGTTGTGAAGAGAAACAACCTGTTATTCTTAGAGTATAAGCTGTTCAGTTAAGGTACTTACAAATGGTTTCATGACTGTAGCTCATTACCAGAAGACATCTTCTGCTTCATAGGCTCATTTTTAATATGCATTTATATTAAAATGAGATGTTGTAGCTTGATCCAGTTTTCATTACAAATTCAGATCTTAAAAGGAAGTGGATAATAAATCCCAAGTTAAATGTTATAGTTACTTATGCCATGCTCCAAGTGCTAATGGGGAAAGTACTGCACTGCAGACAAATAAAAGAAAGTGACTTTATTCTAATAAAACAACTTATCTCTAGACTTCTATCCTCTGTCTTCTGAGCCTATGACAAGTATTGCTAATGTAGCACTCACTACTGGTTCTTCAAATACTTGGTGCCAGTGGTATTTGCTTATCCAGCTGTATTTGCTAATCCACTGAAGTTCTGTGTAAGGAAATCCTAGATTACTCTTAACCATGAGGAGCTTCTGACCTTGATCAAGACTGGCTGCTATCACCAGCTGGCTGAAAGAAATTAGCTTAAGTGAGAGTCATATTCCCTTCATAGTTTTTCTGATTACATGTTTAACCTTGGGAAAGACAGTGTTTCTTTTAGGAAAGACAGAAACACCAACTGAGTTTGTTCCTCAGGGCACGTAGGACTCGATTTTTACTTGAGTCTATTAAAGGTCAAGCGCCTGTGCTCAACCTAGAGCACAGTCTCAGAAAGGAGTTTTTGTAGGTAAGGTACAGCAATCATTATCTTCTCTGAATAAAAAATTGTCAGCTTCTAAAACAAAAACAATCAGTCAATCAAACAAGCAAACCCAAATGCCTAAATCTGAAGAATGGAGTATGGCAAAGAGGTAAAAGAGAAAGATCTGTTTGAGGAAAGTGCTGGAAACATTTGCCCATTTTAGATAAACAGAACAAGATTTGCAAAATGTAGAAATACGAAAAGAAGACCACCCTAAGATGATCTAGAGCAGCCTCAAACAACATCTGCTCTCTATAAACTATAAGAAAAGTCAGTATTTGCTATATGTCTATCAGAGACTCATTTCTCTTCACCATCCCAAACTGGGCATCCAGTTTAAGCTAACTGTGCTTCCCATGTAGCCAGTTTAAAGGCAGGATCACTCATCCCAAGCTAAAAGAGGAGAGTAAAATATATCAGCTCCTATAAATCAGTCTCCATTGCCCACTAAGGGAGCCTTGGCGGTAAGTCAGATGCAGGTGTCTGGCACTCTAAGTCACTGAAAGGAGTTAGGACCAGCCCCACCCCAATTAGCAGACATGGGCCGATGGCTGGTGTGTTCCTCACCAGAAAGGTGCTGATAGCATAGGACTAAGGCAAGCCTGGTGCTCTGGAAGAACAAGAACTAATAGGGAGACTGGACTGTGCAAGAGTTGGATTCAACCAGTTGGTTCTCAGTGATCCCATCCAAGAATTCTACACTGATCATGAGTTGCAGTTTAGATGTAAAAAATGCAATTATTTCAAGTCTGTCACAGCAGTTTTGTATCAGAGAGTATGGTGAAATCTATAGGCACAAGGCATGCAGTTTCCAGTTTCACTTTGTTTTAATGTCAGGAAAGTCAATTTTTAATTTTAATGAAATGCCTGGATACAATGGGAACAGAAGTAGATGAACACTAAGAATTCCCAGTTGTCTTATATTCCCTTATGGTATTGTTCACCAAATTTATGGATCATTTTAAAATCAGATTTAAAATCTGTAGTTTCCTGCCCCGTTTAGTCACAAAAATGACTGGTTCAATCCCACCAAAGTGTTGTACTTCACCTCTGGAGAACTTTTGTCCAAGACTTAATACTGTTCTAAGAAAGATAGACATATATAAGCAAAATTGGTGAGGATGGGGCTGAAACAAAGTCTGGAAACACAGCAATTTTTCCTACAATGAAGTCTCCAAACATCTATAGTTAAAATAATAATTCCATTCCTGCAGAGATTGAATCAAAATATCCCATTGACCTAATCATCTAAAACCAAGCGAAATTAGTGTGGCTAAAATTACAATAACAGATACAGTGTAAACAAGCAAAAAGAATCCACAATAATTGAAACATTTTAGTTTAATGCTGTCACTTAATAATGCCTGGATCTCATTCCAAATGGGAATAAGCAATCCTGTGGAATGGAAAACATCTCTTGATGAACCATAGAGCTAGGATCCACTCTGGCATCTGGCTTAATACAGACAGATACTTTGATACTTGGATATACCTTGGTATATCCACAGTGCACAGGTGAAGGGGTTTCACTCAGACTCAGAGTGAAAAAGAAAGGAGATAACAAATTTACTTTAGCGTTGTATGTATCCATATATGTGTGCATGACAGAGAGCAAAATCAAATGAAGATTATGAGGAGGCACAGCTGTTAGAGAAGTCCTTGTAGGGTTGAAACAAGCAAAAAATGAGATAGAAACTTAAGTTAAAAAATGAGATAGAAACTTAAACTTAAGTCACTAGAAAATGGTTTGGTAGTGTCAGGACATCAGTGGTGGAACTGTCCTGAAGTTAGGGAGAGGGGGTGTTGGATCTCTGTAAATCATTAAGAGTTCATTTGCCCTAATTTCCATTATCAGTCATTCCTCCTACAGGATATAATTTACTGTCTACATTTTGACTAATTTCCTGTCTTGAAAAAGAAAACATCACCTGCTTTGTAAACCAAATGACATGAGATACGTACAAAGACAGGAGAAAACAACATTTGTGATGCTCTGTAAATTCACTGTAAATCATCAAGACAGATTCTTCTTATGGCCCATTTTTGTCTCCTAAAACAATGGAGATCTACTTTGACTTCCTTAACATTGTGCTCATTGCTCAGTTTCCTCCACTGCCCATTTCATGCATTAATCACCTCGAGAGGTGAGACACTGTTTTCTTTTAGGGCCCAGCCAGCTCCAGTGCCTTCCTTTCTCTTTCCCCTGTATTGACTAATCCCAGATTTACCTTTACCTGGCTGGTAAATGGCAGCTTAACTGATTTGTTTCAGACCAAATCTCTTGTAAGCTCTGCAAGGCCATCTCATAATATTGTCTTATTGTAAAGAGATTGCATATCTTGCTGCTTTGGTGAGCAAGTCGGAGGAGGAGTTACTGCTTTGTCTTGCTTTGTGTTTCTCAATCTGAGAAATGCAGGTTCCCTTTTCATTTTTTTCCACAGCTGTAGTCTTTTATTGCTGGAGAGCAGCTTTTTGCTGTCAAAGTGGATGCTCAGCACAAGCTCTGTCACAGTGTAGGGAAGGTCCATGTTGATGACCACTGCTGTTGATGACCAGTGATTACCTGAGAAAATCCCTGACATGTCTTCATGTCAGTGAGATCAGAATCCAGCCTGTTGCAGATATGGGTGAGCCTCCTGTTGCTTTCTAGGAATTACTAGGTGGCATTTTCTTTGTTCTTTTAAATACTCAGACACAAATTGCTCCAAGCTGTTAATTTGTAAAAATGTCTACTTCTGGTACCTCATCTTTATTTCCCCACAACTACTGCTGGAACAAAAGTAAATGCTAGCTAAATACATCAATTGATTTTCACATCAAGGGATAAATGTCCTGGCAACAGTAGCCTGGGAGAGAAAAGAAATAATAAAGTTCATGCATTAGTGCTATGTGAAAAGTCACAAACTGTTTCCCTTCACAAAATGATGGCTTAAGTTTGTTAAGGTAATTTTCTGACAAAAAATAAAGGTATGATTAAAAAGGTGTGAATCTTAATCTACCAGCTACCAGACTGGTGGAGACTACACCATGTGCTCAAATATACTGCTCTGCATCAAAGTGTCATCTGAAAAGATCCAGGAGAAATGGGTGCTCTGTAGCACAAGCACAACAAAAATACAGCAAAACCATTGATCACAGGAGTGTAAGAAGGAGAAGGGTTAGAAATAGGAACAAGTTTCATAAACATGAAGTGATTTGTTCCGTGTGAAGCTGAGACTCCACACCTCCCAATGTCCTTTGGAAGACCCTCCTTACCAGAGAATAGAGCTGTCTGCAACAGTGGGCAAATATAAAGGTTTCATTCTAACCTCCTGAGCCTGCCATTTCCTCCCTAAAATCCCCAAGCTGAGAACATTTTTAATGATATAAAATTCATAGCAGAGAGCTCTGTTCTGGGCTGTCTGTCTGATGTGCCGTTGCAAAGCCCTTTGTCTGCTGTTCATAAAAAGCCAGAAACCTTAATTTTTGTTCACACCAATTAACACTTACTTTCTGGAGCCCCAGTGATGACACCAAGTCCCAAGGGAATAATGACAGCCTGAGTCACGCAAGCAGGAACCGAGCACGTCAACTGAGCCTCAGACAGCCTCAAGAAAAAACACATCTCCGCAGTGAAATGTGTTAATTTTGGGTTAATCTTATTTACATTGGGTTCTTAATGGTTGTACTTGATGATCTTAGAGGTCTTTCCAACCTTAACAATTCTGTGATTCTATAGAGCAGCTATACAGCATCTTCACAAATGAGTCAAGGCTGAAGGAGTTACTGAGTGTTGACGTACATTAATTTAAAGCCTGATTAAAAGAAGTTAAGGGCTCTTCACATTCTGTGTGATTTTCACATTTATCTCACACTGAAGCATGAAGAGAGCACAACCTTAGGCCATTTATGTCCCAGGTTTTGCACTGGTCTGGGTTTCAGCACCCTTAAATTCCATTTGAATTGTGTCTGGGCCAGATGTAGAAGAATGCTATCTGAGGCAGTTCTGGGACTTATAGCTGAGGCTCCTTAGAACAGAAGCAAAGAGTGGCTTCTTTGGAGAGAACTTGAACCGTGTCTTTATTGATATGCTCTGTCTTATTAAGAAGCTCCATGTAGAGAACAAGGCTAGGTGTTGTTTTGCTGTGCCCCACAACAAGGCAGATTTTCCCCACCACAGGCTGGTGAGCGAAAACTTCCTCAGCAGAATAAAGGATGGGAATAAAGTTCAACATATGAAGATCAGTTTGAGCTGAAGAGATTCCCATTGGCTTCAATGGCTCTTGCACTGCTAGTTCCATGGCTGTGTTTGGGTGCTGGTTGTGGCGGTGACTGAGCCTACCTTTAGCTTTTGGATCAATGAGGAGATCAGTGGGCAGACTTTCCTGCCCAAGATAGAGATGCTGAGGGCGATGCTGAGGAGCCAGCCACACCCCAGGGATGTCAATCCCTATAGGTGTTCTCCCCCAGGACTAGATGTGCCATCCCTCACATCTAGAAAGTTCTGTTTCACTGTTAACCCCATTGGTTTGTCCGTATTAGTCCCCCCTTAAACCCCCTGTTATTGGTTCCCTGTCATCATATATCATCTCCCTATTGGTTTATCCCTTTTCTCCTCCCCCTTTTTCTCCCCGTATAAAACACACTGTAACCCTCATTTTTTGCTCTTCTGTCAGCACCCATCTTCGGCTTGTGTTTCCCGGCCTTCGGGGCGGGTAATAAAAGACTTGGGTATTGCTGCTACAGAAAAGTCCCTCTCTCTCTCCTTTGCCTCTGCCCCTTGCTACTGTAACACCCGACTGCTGCCAGCTCCCCAGAGAGCCAAGAAGCAGACAGATACACGGGGACTTGTATCAGACTGCCAAGCTGCAGGCTGTCTAGTAGCCAAGGCACTGAAACAAGTCGCCTGCTTGGCCAACCGGGCGGTCAAGCGGTCAGTGACAGCTGGTGGCTTCACTTCCAACTACAGTATTTTGTCCATGGCTCTGTTGGAGGTTGGGAATTTTTCCATCCTGTGGCTAGAGAGACTTTAACGAGCCTTAACGACGGTACTTAAGAGACAACGATTGGGTACCTAAGAGATAACGACTGAGTACCTAAGGGACAAAGACGCACTTAAGAGACTAAAAACATAGCCAGGTGTGGCGAGAGAAGAAAAAGGTGGCTGGCCGTGGGCAGAGACACACTTGTCCCCGGGACTTGTTGGAGGAGACAGCTGCTGTTTTCTTCTTCACTGCTGCCGCGGGAGCTCAGCACTGCTGGGTTTTTTTTCTTCCTTGCTGGAGTCTCTGCTACTCGTTTGTTCGCCGGCTAGAGTGGACGAGCCCTGCCGCCCAGTTTGCTGCCCTGAGATTTCCTTGCTGCAGCTCCGCTCGCTGTGCAGCCGCCTCGCCCTCTGCTCCGTCCGCCATCACCGAGGAGCTAAGCTCGCGTCACAGCACCCCTGCCAGCCGTGACCGTAACTGTACCAAAAGGGAGGGGCGGTGTCTGGCTGCTTAGAGAAAGCTGCCACCGGGTATCTGGTCCGTTTAGTTGTTATTGCTACTGTTATTGTTGCTTGTTTTCCTCGTTATAGATACGAGTAAAGAACTGTTATTCCTTTTCCCATATCTCTGCCTGAGAGCCTTTGATTTCGACCTTACAACAATTTGGAGGGGGGTGGGGGTCATATCCTGTAAGGCAGTTTTCCACCTGCCTTAGCAGACGCCTGTCTTCCAAACCAAGACAGGCCCCTATTTAATTGTGCTGCCTGTGGCTGTATTATTTTTTATTGGAGTGAGTCTGGCACTCCCCATCAGTCTTGCTCTGGCTTTACAAAGAGGCAGAGGCAGGAAGAGGCTCACATACTACTGAGCCGAACTCAACTAAACTGGACTGAAATCAATTTGTTTGCAGCACAGTTTGACATTTTAACAAAACAGTGGCAAATAACTGTAATTTCATTTTTATTGTGGTAAGAATAGGAGCACAGAGAACAGAAAATGACATCTTCATTGCACCTGAAGCACTGAGGCAGTAGGAAGGACGGAATCCAGAAGTCAATTTTGATTTTGCATGTAAATGCTGTTTTTTCTCACTAGTGTTGTTAATGCCTTTAATTAAAGAAGAGTATTCATAGTTTACATCTTGGCTTTCTGAGAAATAACTTGTTAGAGAAATGAGAGGAAAGAAGCATGGTCTAGTCACACGTCTGAGAAGGTTGTGTGTCAATAGCAATCTCCAAGATACCATTTTTGTTCCTCTAAGATAGATCTCTTCCTTAGTTACGCAACTCTCTTAGTAATTACAGATAATGACTGCAGTTTTACATAATGACAACACTTACATATAACGACTGCATGGGCCATGACAACTTAACTTTTACTGTATTGGTCTTTTAGCTTTCAATTGTACAATATTTAAGGAAAGAGCAGAGAATATATACACCAGCAAAGAGCTGGCATTAAGGCATTTCTTTACTCTTAAATAAAAAGCAGTTTGAATCTGTTGCAAGAAGAGGAATTAAATTGTTTCCAAATTAATTCAAAATGCCAGAATTCAAGAGATGGGAGCCACTTGCCAAGCACAGGAGTTGTCTTTACTGTGTGAGAAATGCCAGAGTCTGGGTACACAACAGGGAGCCCCAACTCTGGCAGGTGTCCAGCCTTGCATCCTCTTTTATGAGTCGACTCTCTCAGAGAAAACACCTTAGCTTTATAGTTGAAGCATAGATGGATAGCTTAAAAATACAAGTGTTAAGCTAAAAGCTGTAAGGGTGAAATTCCTGCCTGTCAGGAAGGCTGACAGTCCGGACTCATGCAGATCAGGAACTCTTTTCTGCTCAGGAGATGCTGACAGGAGCTCCAAGTCTGAAAGGACATTTCCCAAGGGCTTCAGTTTTAGAGGTCAGTGAATGACCTTCCCCTGTTTGGGCAGGGTTAACAGCTCCGTACGTTCCAAGAGGTTATGACAGAAGCAGATAGGCACCTCACCAATTCTGCAGTATTGCATCTCTGGTCCTTTAAATATGTACTGCCCTCTTTTTCAGTTTATTCTAATGATTTTTCAGTTCCCCAGAAAGTTCAGAAAAGACAGTGTACATTCAAGGAAGGAGAGGCTGAGAAAATGCACTCCTAAGCATCCAGGAAAGTGGACCCCATCCTGGGAGGTTCCTAAAAGCCCTGCAAGAGGTGGGAAGGGTTGCCTATTAAACCCCTAAAAGTTACAGAAAATAATGTTCTGCAAATGTTTAGACCAATTTCTCAAGTATATTCTTTCTGGATGTATATGCAGGTACTGGATCATGACAGAGAATACACCAGAACACATCTAGCCTCGTTAGAGGGGGGTGTGTGACACAGATCCCAGGGAATGCTGTCATGACCTTCTGTGAGGAGTGCAGAAATCTCTGAAGATGAGATATCTCAGAGAATGTGGTAATGCAATTCCATGGCTTCAGTCCCAGTCTGAGGACATACTGTATTTGCTTAACAGGAATATCTTTTCTCCCTCAATTTTGCCTTCCAATTTACCAGCACAGCCATTTCCTCAGCCTGGCACCATTGATAAGCTCCTTTTTGGAGAGCTGTGCATCTGCCCAGCCCACTGCAGACAGAGCCACCTCCCTCCCACTGTGTTGGAAGGGGACAGGACACAGGAAGGTTTCCCCCAGGGACTGCCGCCTCCATCAGGCAGGTTTGTGCTCTCTGGATGGGTACAGCTGCCATAGTTCAGAGCTGGCTGCCATCCAGCTGGCACAAAGCAAAGGCAGGAAAAGTCCTCACCACTTTTCCTGAGCCTTAATAGTGCTATTTGAGGACCTTCAGGAACTCCATTAAGGTGAGGTAAATTGAGTTAATTATGCACATTAATCATGCTTATTAATGTAGTGCTAATGAGGCTATAGGGTCCTTCCTTTTATCTGACACTAGGCAAGCACAAAAAAAAATCCCACTGACTAAATGGTGCATGTGAGAGGAAGGGCATGAAAACTCTGAGATATACTAAAATGATCTACCTGCAAAAATTGATTTTTTTTTTGGCAGGGATTTCTACCTCTCTACATTCACATCTGAATCCTGCCATCAAAATCAAGACTTTCTGTTGTCAAAGCAAAACTGCCTCTGTGGACAGAGAAGTCCTTTGCCACAGCTGATCACCTGTATGCCAATGTGCTTGTTGCATGGGTCATCCCACAGCACCTGAACCTCTACAGGGCTCCTGTTCCCATGGCTAGGGCTGGTCCAGACACTTATACAGAGAGCTGTGCTGTACAGGCACAGGACTGGGAGGCAGCCTCTCCTTCCTACATGTCCACTGCCCTTAAAACTGACAGTGAGTTTTGAAATTCAACTTTCTCCTGCTGGGCCCCTTTGTGAGTAGAGAAAGACAGCAGCCTGCAAGAAATTTGGTGGAGATTGTTTCTGGATGAGAAATGTAAATTTATTGTCTGACCAGTTCCCCCTGAAAACAACTTTAGTGCAGTTCTGGGACTAATTGAATCTTGATTCCTTGTGTGATTCAGATCCAGTTTGGTACTTGAGTAAGAAGCAGCTTAGGATGACGTTTTCCTTTATGGGGTTTAATGCCTTTGTACTTGCCCTTATCTCTATTTTCTGAGGCAGCTGTGCATATGTGGTTAAAGAATAGGAAAAAAAGACCATAAAAATACCCAGGAAGTTTCCCATAACCTTTCACAAGTAATCTTAATTTGAAACTATCTCCTCCCCATAAACAATACATCTATAGGAATTAATCTAGATGTCATCTTCTTTTGGCAACAGATTTGGTCATTGGCTCCCAGAATGCTAATATTGTCAAAAAATTAGAGTTCAATGCTAGAATAAAAAGAAATATAAAGAAATTAATACCTAAATATGAATACAAAGGGTGCAGGAAATATTTTTAAAAATTGAGAGCAGCCTACTGACTGACTCTCTTTTCTGAGAAATCTTTGTGGACAGGAATGTGGTGAACACATGGGAAAGTGCAGGTGACAGAACTTTGTTTCTCAATCCTGTCTTACTGTGTGACTGACAGGAGATCCACCAGGACTGGCAGTTCTGTGCTCCGGCTGAGATTCACCATATGGAAGCAAGGACTGCTCCCCATTAATAATGTACGCTAATACGGTATAAACTCCTGTACCATAAGAATCAATCCTTCTTTCCTTCGCATTCAGGATGGAATGGGAAAGAGCAAGCACTGAGGGATGAAAGAAGAGGAGGTTAGAGGAGAGAAAGAGAGATGTTGCTTTGCTTTGGCCTGTGAAGTTGCAGGGACATTCCTATTGGGGCTGCCAGGAGCTCTTGTTTCTTCATCGATGAATGTCCCTTTCTCCTCTGGGAGGTCTGGTTAGCACTGTCTGCACTAAACTTCTGGATGCCTTCCCAGATATTTCTGTGAAGACAAGGCTCTGTTCTGTCTTGTACTTCCCTTCTGCTCTGATAAACCTTTCCATGACCCTCCAGGATTAACTCTGCTGGCTCGCTCCTGCAAACAGCCAGACAACATATAGGCTGGAGTGATCCCAAAATTCTCCTGGAGTATGCTTTCTGTTTGTCACTCTCAGCAGTGAGGAAGAATCAACACCACTCAGTTCAAGAGTACAAATACTTGCACTATTCTGACTGTCAGACCCCAGGTTACCAAATATTTCACTATTTTATGAAGTATGTACCATACAAAGCTATTCACCTCCTGATCTCCTTCAGCTTATACAGCACCAATGTTTTAGGTAAATGGGAACTCCTCAACATCATCATTAGGCCACTGTGCCGCTAATCCAGTGGCTTTTTGAGCAGTGCTGTGCTCACCTTGGTTCAGGTTCATAACCATCACGAAAAGCCACAGTAGCAGACATTTTTCCTCTGCATCGAAGATGAGACTAATTTCACTGGTGAAGTTACAAAATAATTAGGTGAGAGTGCACTATGACAAATTGAAAATGACAGAAGGTAGATTGGAGAATTAGGTTGTTTCCCTGCCCAGGTCTTTCTCTGTCAATGGCCTGTGCTGTCCAGTGGACACTATCAATATTCCAATGAGCCACACCTTTCCAGGTGTTTCAGAGACCCTGCACATCTCCTGACTCCTCTCTCCCAGCCCTCCAGGGTGCAGTCACCCACATAAGGGTTTCAGGAGAGTCCCACTTCCTCCTGTAGTCCAGCTGTCTCTACCTTGTCCATCTACACAGCTCCATTTGACACAGGATTGACCACTGAATTACTGTCAGCAGTGGCAAACAGCCCAGCAGGTATCAAGAACCTCCCAAAGTCTGAGCCAAAAAGTTATAATCCCACACTCCTCATTACTTGAATTTAGCCAAACCCTTGTACTATGTATTGCAAAATCTCCTTCCTGATATCACTTTCTACTGGGTGTGTGTCAAGAGCTCTCCAAGTGATTAATTACTTCTTTGATACTCTGAACATGGTGGCAAACTCCGATCATTATCAGAAATGTGTGTTTGGTTTGTTTTATGCAGCCTGAAACACGATGTGGAAATATTTCATATTCTCCTTCCTGTATTACCACAGGAGCTCTGTACAGCTCTGATTTAGCCTTTTGATGGCCCAGTGAATTCCTGACAGCAAGTCTAACACCTGCCTGCATTTCTCTTTGCAGGATGTCTATCATCTTCTCTTCCATGATAATTTGTTCAGGTACAGAAAGTTCACTGCTTTGGTTTCACACACCATTCTCCTGCAAAAGCCTCTGCTGGTCACCTGCCTCACACCTGCCAGCATTTTGGTGATCCTCCTCTTTCCTGCCACTGACCTCATGCCCTGTGTTTTGCTGTGCACTGCTGCTTCCATCAAGGAACCTGCTGCGACTGCACATTGCTGGTAAATCTCAGCTTCGATGCCCCAAACTCTATGAGATTTATCAGCACTTGTTTCAGACCTGTACCTCTTGGGTAGCCAGTTCAAGAACTCAGCAAGCCATGGGACACCAACACTTGGGGGTCAATCTAATGAATCATTACTTTAAAAATTCGTGTGTTATAGCTAGCATATATGAATTATGGTTATGTGGATTTTATTCTTGCCAGTTAACATTTATGCTTGGCTAATGTTCAGGGACTTTGATCAGAACTGGAAAACAGACTAGATGTGTACAGGGAAAGAGGTGCAATGTCCTCCCAGGCATTTAGAGCTGAAGTTTCCCCAGAGTTTCCCTGTGCTATGGTTACCTATGGGAATAACTCTGAGAGGACCAGGGATCTGACCTGGCCACAGTTTTTTTCTGGTTAATCTCAGAAAGGGTCTGGTTTCTGCAAAATTCAGTAGAGAATTCACATTAGTAACTCACATCAATGACTTCCAGCTACATTAGGAGCAATTTTGTATTGCATTTCCATTTTTTTTTTATTCTATTCCCAGTTCCATGGATGACTTCTTGTGCTGGTGCATACCCCCAGCCCTCTCAGGCTGCATTGTCATCTAAGAAATTCTCTTTAGGCATCAGCCTTGATGAACTGCACCTGGGCTCAGTTCCTCTTGAGCTTATCAGAAACACTGCTCCCAGGAAATAGTCCTGTCTAACAAGTTCCTGGTTTTTGATGAACAGCTTTGGAAACTTTTTTTTCTTGCCTGAATAGCAACCCAAATGCAATAACACTTTTATTATTGAACCTTCAAAGAAAGTTACCAACTCAAATTGTGGCCAGATGGAAAATTATTATGACTAAAGGTAACTCTCTTGCAACCCTGTAAACATCAGTCCAAAGTGAGACCCTTTGAGTTCTCCTGAACTGCAGCAAGCAGGGACCAGCAGATCCCTCTGAGTGAGGCCTCTCAGAGACAGTGAACGCCAAGGTTTGCTGTACTTAGAGACTGGCAAACAACAACCACAGATCCCCTCACTTCTCTAGGGTCAACCCTCTGCCCATTTGGAAGATGCAAAGTTATCTAGCATGGGAACTTCGCTGATTTGAAGCGAATTTTTCACAGATACCTTGCAGAAACTCTTTTGGTCTGTGTGTTTGCAAGTGGATATGCCATAGCAAATGGACTGTGGATGTTGCTAGCCCAGATTCTTAAGTACTTCAGATTTTTAAGAGAGTTACTCTTCGGGTATAGTGAAGTCTGTATAAATCCTTGATTAATTTTTTAACTTAAGCTATCGATTAAGTGCTGTTAAATATTGTTTAACCTTTATCCATTAACTGTCAGCCAAGACTAGGTCTCTGTTTAACAAGGGGATCTATTCTGAACCTTTTGTATCAACAGGAAGGTCTTCCTTATTGCTTTTTATCCTTGCCTTTTTCTACTCTTATTCCTTTCTTCCTCCCCCTTTGCCTCACTTCCCCCCATGGATAATTTTTTGGGATTATTTTGGTAGTAGATTGATTGATTTTAAATTTACCTTTTCTCTGTGTGAGCCTTTTCCATCTGCAAGAAAGCTCCAAAGTCACAGCAGTTGCACCCTAACTTTTATGACATTTAGAACAATGTGACTTTGTTCATCTCCATGTTTCAGAGGGCCTAGACTATAATTTTATTTCCTGGAAGGATTCTGTCAAATAATTTGCAAAACTTTTGTAGTGCAACATCTGGTTCACATACAATAATCACCAAAGGCATTGAAAAGTTTTGCATACAGCCACCTTTTTATTTAAGCTGTAGCTGAGTTTCTACAGTTTACCTCAACTCATACAATGATTTAATCATTCTTTTGATCTCTGTGAACACTGGTAAAAGTTTCTTACATTTAAATTTGTGGTTCTAACTTTTGAAATTAAATCAATAACACTTTGTTCAATGAGAAAATTTTAAATGCAGGCATAGCTCTAAGCTTGGTAATAGTCTAATTGACTTCAAAGGAATTAAAAGGTGCTTAAGCACCTTGCTGAATTAATAACTAATTGCATTATAATTTCAGGAATAAACTCGGTTTAACTTGAAAGTTCAGTACAGTTTACTCAAACTTCCAATTACAGATGGAATGTTCAGATCTGTATGAATAAACACAGTGGCATATCAGAAATTGCAAATTAAAACTTGCAGGAGGGAAAGAAAACTAGCTCTAGAGATACAGGAAGAGGCTAGTCTAACACAATTTCAAAAGCGTATCCAAAAAATTGATGTTCCTGCCTTTATTCTTGCAAGCTGAAAGATTATAAGGATTGACAGTATAAAATTACAAAGATAGGAGAAATGAATGAACTACTGGAAGGGAATGAAGGGTCTATTCAAAAGACAGTTCCTTTTGCTTTTCGTGCTGAAAAGGTTTCTGTTACTTCTCATACACAGAAAATGCTGTAATTTTTCTCTTCTGCAATATTATGTGCAGAAGAAACGACCAAAAAAAAAGTTTTGATGGTACTTGAACAGGTTTCAAGAAGTCTTGCAATGTGCTATGAATAGAAATACATTTATTAACTGAGGGAGAGGAACTAAACATTTTTTCTTTGCCAAACCCAGACAAAATGTAACCAAATTGCTGGACTGGTGAGATTATATCCTCTCCTCCTTCGTTACTCCCAAGGACAATGGAAACTTCTTTCTAGTGTAAAAGCTTTCTTTCTTTGGCTGAAATCATTATGAAAGATGTTGTTATTTTGAAAATCCATTTTAAAAAGAGAAGATTTTAATAGAAAACTTTAAACTGTGATGTTGTAATAGGATCATGCTTTCAATTCATGCAAATGCTTAAGGAATTGACCTGGAATTGTCTCTTTAAATAAGCTTTTACAGAACCATGTCTTTTGGTTCAGAATATACTAATACTCCTTGCATACTCATTTTGAGAAATAACCATTTAAAACAAAGCGAAGATAATTCATCTGATTTCAACTCGTGCATGATCACAGGGCAGTAAGGCTTGGGCTAATTCAATCTTTCTGATGAGCTTACATCCAAGATGAATATGGTTTATAAATAGAGCAAAGCTGAGTTTCCAGCCACTCTGTTGATCATTGCTGCAAATAAACCACATCCTTCCTGTGCTGTTGAAGTCACCTGCTGTCTGAATGCAGCTATCAAAGTCATGTTATTATGATATATGGTGCAGTAAGCTGGAGGATTTTCCACATAAATCAAAACAGCTAGAGATTTGCAAGTTAACCTAGTTTACAGTTTTATTTCTTGCAGGGCCCTGACCTGCAAGAAATAAAATTATAAATATGTCTTTTCACCTTCTTGAAATATTCCCATAAGGAACTGGAGAAAAATGCTTTACCATTACTGAAGACAAAGTATGTGGACTGCTGAGTGTGGGTGGCAGAAGGTGTCCGGGAAGGGTAAAAATTCTTTTAAAGTATCATTTGGTCATGATCAGAACCTATCTGTGTAAAAATTCTTTTAAAGTATCATTTGGTCATGATCAGAACCTATCTGTGTAAAAATTCTTTTAAAGTATCATTTGGTCATGATCAGAACCTATCTGTGTATCCTGCAAAGGGTAGATAAGAAAGGGCTATTGGGCTCCTCCTGTCTCTGAGGAATCTCTTTGTAAAGTCTCTTTTCTTGTGTAGTAACTACCTCACCTGCTGCAGAAACCTTATATATGTTTCTTTTCTGCAGAACTGGATCCCAGCATTTTTGTTCAGATTACACAAGTCACTGCCAGCTGAATAAAAGGAAGGGCTATTAGTCATGTATGTTGATGGAGCTGACATTTTCTGTGCTGTAGCATCTTTTCTTTGCTTCTCAGGGCTAAGTGCACTAGAGTGTGAGACTTAACAAGCAAATTATCTAATTATAGTGTTTATGGGGCTTCCATTAACCCAGGTTTCCCATGCAAGAACTTGAATATCCCTTGCAAGTATGGAATATCCTTGAGCTGGTCTCAGTGGGGCACTGAGGCTCGGACAGTGAGCCAACCTGGGTGTCTGCAGCCCTGCCCTCAGCTCTGTGAGCCACCCTGGTGCATCCTTGTGTTGGGTGACACAGAGCAGGTCTGGCTGGGGACAGGCTCATGTCTTAACATGCCCCATCACATGCAGGCTTCACACAGAATTCCTGCCAGATCCTAGAGGACCTGGACAGATGACAAAAGAACAGGATTAAGGATGAAACCGTACATGTAATAGAAGAGATTTGCAAAAAACTACGTGGGGATAAACCTAGGATTGTACCCTGAGTCCCTGTGTCTGAGGATGTATTTGCAAGGCTTGTGAGGAGCTCTGGGTTTGAACACTATCCTGCTTGCCCCGAACTTCTTTAATTTCTTAAATCTTAGACTACAGTACCCAGTCTGGGTCCTTTCTGAGCCCCTAGAAATGGTGAGTCACAAGGTCACATTTCAGGCTTGTCGCACAAGCAGCACTGGTGATTTTCTACTATAAAACAAGCTGTTGAGACCTGATGCTGAGGTCAGAACTGGGGAGTTATAGGCTGCTTCACGAAAGGTGTTAGGGACTTCAGCCTCTCTTGAGAGCTGCAGAGAACACCAAATGAGGATCAGAGATCTTCAGGACACTGCAGAATAGGAAGAGAGGCTCAGTACTGAGACCAAATAACAAAAAACCTGTGCAACACAACTTCTCCATCTGGGACCTCACTGGTAAATATTAATCTCTCCTTGGGGGAGTTTTTTGTTTGTTTTTTTTTAATATTATTTTGCATTTTATTTTTATCCACAACTGCCTTTCACTGTATATCTGAAAAATTGGTTTGGACTGGTTTCATTTTCTGAAAATATCCTTCCATGAACCAACTATATTATTTAGAGAGGAAAAATGTTCTGCAAACATCCTATGGAAGCAAAGCAGTGCAAAGTGTTTTATCTATTTCTTCTAAAAAGAATGGAATGAAAAGTGTGGATGGACTTTTAACCCCCTTCAGGACTGAAACACTGATGAAGCCGTATGGGAAACCTATTCAATAGAATATCTATGGATAAATGAAAGAATTCAGTTTTTGAAGCTTCTTATTCTTAACACTACATTCCATTTCACAAGGCATGCGAACGTGCACCTCTAAAGTATTACCCAAAAAATCCTCTTAACACTCGCAACAGCTTTCATCTCTCTGCTTTTTGCAAAGACTAATCCATACCTACAGAAACAAGAGACTTTTTGTTCAGCTCCATTCTTAGGACACTTTTTGTTAAATTTTTCCTCTGTAGAAGCATAACAGAGTAAAGGCTAATATGAACCCAAGGAAGCAAATACAAAGGCAGGCTTATCTTCAATGTGTGAATCTCAACTCAAAGGAAGATTGGATAGGGATGAGGATATTATCCATCTGTAGTTAATACAGATCTTTCTATGAAAACGTGTTTGTGTCTCTGATTATCTGCTTGGGCTGGTCCTAGAACCACAATGACAGAATAAATTGAATCTGGAGTAACAGTGCTGTCTAAGTTACACCTATATTAGTAAATTGGGTATTTCCAGGGCCCATTTCTGGTACCAACGTGAGTTGGCATAGACTGGGCCCAAATTCAGCTGAACTTCTTTCACCTTCAGAGCAAGATGTCTGCACCAACAGTGATTGCTGGGATCAGTTTCCAGCCCCGATAACCACCCACCTGCACTGGGATTTGAGCCAGTACCACTTATCATGGAACAAAACCACCTCAGAGACCATCCTGAGCCCATGAGAAGAAATGTCAAAAGGCAGCATCAGAGGATGTTCCTGGCCTGGTGTCATTTATGTCTCTATATATGCTTATGCTAGACAGCACATCCATGCCTGGGAAAGGTGCTGAAGAAAAGGTTGTTGTGTGTGTGCCACAGACTTATTGTTCAAGATGGGGCAGATTCCTGGGAACTCTTTTTTTCCTTCTCACTGCTGTTTCTTTCAGTGCAGCCTATATTATCTCACAGGAATCATGGTTCTGGCTGCTATTAGTGTTAAAGGTGGTCAGGTAAGCTTGAGGAAAGAGTATGGGGACCAGTGGTATTCAGATTAAAATGCTTCAAGCCAGTGTCCTCATCCAGGATTTTTGGTGCATGTTTCCTGCTCAATTCAATGCCCTTCCAGACAAACAAGGATTTTCCACAGCTCATTTAACAGGATGTATAATTCACTGGTGAGCTACACACCACCCCATCTGTGCCAGCCCACAGAGCAGAAGGGCTGGGATAGCCCCCAGCTACAGAGCCCAGCTCACAGAACAACGTCATTCATCTCATTCCCAAGCTCCTGGCTCATGCCTGTCCTGCCAGCTGACTCAGAGGCTTGCACACATGTTCCTGTTAAAACCAGAGTAAACTGGTCATCTCCAGCTCATTATAACATTGCTTCATATGTTTGGTTTTTTCTTACGGCTGATTTCTGTTTCAGATCCAGACTCTGCCTGGAGTCAGTGGTCAGTGCTGACAGAGCAACAACCATCGTCCCCAGAAGACCTATCTGTGGAATTTGGTGATTGTTTTTACTTATTGAGCTCCAAAAACTTCCATGAATACTTCAGCTATCTTATTCCCAGGTGTCTTCTTCCTTCATCTCGGAAATTCAGGTTGCATCCTCGCTGCTTGGGGATCACTTTTTGCATGCCACCTCACACAGTGATGCCTTGAACCCAATCATATTTCTTGCTACAACTGCAAGATAAATAATACTTATATTTTACTCTTTCAGGAGCTAAACCTTTGTTGTTTGTGACAGATTTTATATCAACTGTGGCTTTAATATGTCAACATTTTAAAATTAATAAAACTTTGGAGATGGAATGACTTTGTGCATATCCTGAGTGTCACAGTCACCTAGATCAAAGTAAATTATTTTTATTAAAACTTAACCATGACTTAACTATGTCCGGAATAAAGGTTGTCTCAGAAGTATGAATTCATTCCATGCAGCAGGAGCAGGAGAGAGAAGGTGCTGGCTATTTTCCCAGGTACAAAGCAAATGATGCCATAAGACTCTGATCCCTTTCACAGGGGCACTGGTCTTTCTTTCCTTTCAAGTCACTCGCTGCTCTCTTTGACCTTCTTAAGTGTCTCCTTTTATCGCTTTTTTTTTCTCCTCCAGCTGGAGAATCATTGGAGTAAAATCTGACCTCAGTGATTCATCCAAGGCCACACAATGAATAGGCTTTTTATGAAGAACCAAAGACGAGGTCACTGATCAATGTCTCAGTCCCAGTCAGATGGCTGAGGTCCCTCTGCTTTCCCTGTGGACAGCATCAGTGACAAAGTTTGGTCCAGTGCATACTCACATGCACATCTCCAAAATCCCACATGCACATGGTACACAATTATTTCCCTCCTTGCTGGCACACTTTCTTCAGGCTAATGTGTACGTAAAATCAAGAAGTGCAAACCCGAGCAGCAGAAAATTTTCCTGTTGTGTAAATCCTGGCAAATACCCACAGAAAAACTTCTTTACTGTGCGGGTGACCGAGCACTGGAACAGATAGCCCAGAGAGGGTATGGAGTCTCCCTCACTGGAGACATCCAAGAACCATCTGGACACAACCCTGTGCCATGTGCTCCAGGGCGATCATGCTTGAGCAGGGAGGTTGGACCAGATGATCCACTGTGGTCCCTTCCAGCCTTACCCATTCTGGGATTCTGTGAAATGAGCTGAGCTCATGTGCAGTCACAAATTCTGGGGGAAATTAAGGCTGGTAAAGTTGTTGAATGCCATTTCAACATTAACTCTTTCCTCTTCTGTTGCAAGATAATTAACCAAGAAGAACGAAGGCCGGGCCATCCTCTTCCTCCTCTGCAGTTTCCTACAGGGTTCCTTTCCAAAATTCTGATTCTTTAAAACCATTTTTAATTTTAGTGCTTCATGCATTATATTTGCCCAAGTACGATATAAGAAATGAGCTGACTTACCAGAAATACAGTGGGTGCTAACATTAAGAATATAGCAATGAAGGACCTATTGAATAAAAGAAAACCTCAGCAAAAGCTGATACCCTTGTCAGGCTGCAGCCCACTTCAAAGTTCTGTCCAAGTTAATAGGGCAGAAGTTACAGTGCCCCAAGGCCTCAAACAATGAGCACATTCTGACTCCACAAGGACACTTGAAACACTCTAAAAAGCAAGTGGCTCACGTAAAAGATATGGTTCAAAGGACTAATTCTCCATGCATCAGAGACAACACTTACAACGCCCTTAGCTTTTGGCCAAGACATCTGGTGAGTTACAGATCTGGAGGAAGCAGGAGGGTAAAGTAGCACCATAGTAGGTGGCTGATTATATATATATTTATACCCCTTGCAGTCTGGATGCTTTTCCTTTAAATCATTGTAGCAAAATGTGATTTATCACATGGAAGAAGAGTGACAGTTCAGTCCAAGAAACTCTAAAAACGGAGATTTGAAAAGCTTCATTAAAGAAATTACAGGGATGGGGTGTGAGGAGGTTCCTAAGAAAATTTTGTAAGAGATTTTGCTTTCTAATATAAGTCATGATTAAAGTAAATGAGCATGAACTTTGCACAGAAATGAGGCATTATACCCCATGAGATTTCATCTACCTGTCATTACGATCAATGAAAGAACTTCCATTAATCAAAAAAGAGAAATATTTTTGTCTAATCGCTGAGGAAACCTGAAGACCCATCATTTTTTCATATTTGGTTTAATTCATATGCTTTTCTTTCCGTCAGTCTATTCATTACCTGTACATCTCATTAATGCAGAGGAAACTGTTTCTGTAAAAGAAAATTATTTTCTGGCGAAAATTAAAAGCCTCCAATTTGTTGAAAATATTAGGTTTCAAAATTGAACTTCAATGCAATCCTTTCAATGGTATTTTCCTCATCCTCTGCATACCTAACTCAGGCACTGAGGATCTACTTGGAAGGAATACTCAGCATGTCCAGTTGTATATTACCTCAGTGGTAAGCTGTGCTCCAGGCACAGGAGGTGTTTGGCTGGTATGTTCAGAAAAACAGGGACGTAGAACTTCCTAAGGGATGTCCAGAGTGAGTATAGATGCCAGATTTCATTGTCAGTCCTCTACAGAGGAATAGAGGTGTTGAGAACACAGATTACTGCTTTTGTTCTCTGTGTGTGCGTGTGTGTATGTGTGTGTGTGTGTGTGTGCAAGTGTAGCGGCAAATGCTATATAAGAGCAAAAAGAATATTGGCCAGATGGTCACTAATGAAAAATGTGGGGGAAATAACTTTCTGTCAACTTATTCAATGCTTTCTAAAGTCACTGAAGGGATTTGTTCCAAATTAAAAATAGCATGCTTATTTGTCTTTGAGGACTGAGTTCACGTATATACAAGTGAGGAGGACAAATGAAAAGTAAACAAGAAAATTAACATCCCTAAATTCTGAGCACTTGAATTTGCAGTCATAATGTTCATTTAGTGCACAATTTTGCATGTAAAAATTCTTGAGTGTTAAACCAATGACTTAGAAGAAAATGTGAGTCACAGGAAATTACATAAGAAGAGCTGTATAGAAAATATATTGCTAATAAAATATTTCACATTCTCAGACATTAGCAAGTCACTTAGATCTGCATCTCAGTGTTGACCTGTATTGACCTGTGTGTATGTGTCATGAACAATGTGCTGGGACTGCTCAGGAGACCTCCAGAAGGCAAAAGCTGCTACAAAATGAAATAAAACTTTTCAGACAGTGAAAGAACAGACCACAATCTCAAATGCTGATATAACAAGCAAAATCAAATTACTGTTTTTATGGTAGCATGAACAATGGGGCCTCAGTCTTGTAATCATAGTAAAAAAGAAGAATGGTTTATTTCCAACAGCAGAGCTTTGCAACTGCACTCACATTCCAAGAAAAGGTGGAGGAGCAGACGTGTTCCTGTAAGATGCTCGTAAACCTCACAATCCATTGTTGAAGGTGCTTAGACTCTGCCAGAATCAGTCCTGGGCTGGCAGCTCCCTTGAGAAAAATTGTAACACTCTTTGCTATCTAGCAAATATAATTTGATGACAGTGTCAAAGACAAGTCAGCTCTTGTCACTGTCACCCATCCATCTACAGGCTTTTCTACAGGGAATATAGTAAAGTTTAGCTTTTTCCTGCTTTTTTTCCCCCCTCCTCTTCTGAAGCTTTTCCAAACCTGTTTTGTGCAGTTATTCTGTGCTATTTTGAATCAGAAGTACACAGCTTAGCAGCTGGGAGCATGTTTGGCACTTGTATAGATTTATGTCACGTATTCCTTTCAAGTAAAACCGCAGGAATACAGGCACAAAGATGATAGCAGACAAGGAGCTGGCCAGGAGCAGTTATTAGACTGTAACTTGCTGTGCTGCTGCAGGAAAAGCACAACACATTGGCTCTTTGGGGATATCACCTTTCAACCTCCCAGCCCCTCCTGAAGCCCTCGTACTCATGGACATTAACTTGTGGAGAGGAGTGAAACATAAACGTCCTCCTGTGCCCTGCCTGTGTTTTCTGACATCCTCCAAAGTGCTAGTGGAAAAGAAATATTGTAAGTTTCCTCCTTGCACTAGGTTTTAAAATGGAATTTAAATATGAGATTTGAGAAGATGTAAAGGAACCTACTATTGAAGGCTATGACACAGACCTATCACTGATGATCATCTTTACTTTGGCTCTCATGCTTTTATCTTTATGGGATGAGAAATTTGCAGCTGGTGCCCTAGCCAGCATATATGAGGGATGACCAGTGGATCCAGAACTGTTTCAGACATCTTACCACTGGTGAAATGTGGGCAGGAAGGACCTTTGAAAGGCTGCAAGGAACAAATTCACTAGAGGAAAGCCAAACAACTTCTTCTAACTAATAGAAGTTAGCGCTTCCAAGATTGCCACAAAATTGTTATGGTAATGGATTAGAATGACCTCAAAACAAGAAGATGCTTATGTCATTGAGTCCTCCTTCCTATTCCAGCATGAATTTCTGGATGAAGTTCTAGACAGACTGGAGGAACTTAACTTTGTTTCCAAAACTAGACTTTGTCAAAAGATGGTCTTATCTGAATATTTCCAGTGAGTTTAGTCTGCAGTCACACTTATGGCACCATGGAGTAAATGCATAATAGCACAGATATTCTTCCTAAGGTTCAGCCTAATCCCATACCCACTGATATCTGTAGCAAACAGTGCAAAAGAGAGAAAAAAAAAAAAAACAAACCATGCCCAGGGGAAAAAGAAAACAGGGTAAGAATGTCTAAGTTCCAACAAACACTTTTCCAGTCACTGAATATTTCAGGGAGTTTAAGCCTAATGTGCTTTGTGTATTCGTAATCTCCAAAGGATATTGTCCTTATCCTTGTCCTGTCTCCCCTTAAACCCATCTAAGCTCTTTGCATCTGCGTAACCCTTTAGCTATAAGTTGCACAGCTCTGCTACCCATTGCTAACAAAACCTACCTGTTTTGAACAGTTCCTAATGTCATTTAATGGCCCTTAATTCTTCAAATGGAAATCTATATGGACTTGCTTCATCAACTAGAGGCATTTTCATCAGACTCCCAATTGCCATCATAAGCAGAAACTACTTAATAATTCCATCATGTAACTGTGTCCTGATGGCTCAGTCTATATTCTGAGCTGATTTTCCCACTGTGCTGCTTTTTCACATCTTACTTTAGAGCAGGAGAGGGAGGAGGGGAACTGTGTCCTCCTGTGACTGAGATCATGTGCTTCACTCGGTAATGTATGTGGAGGACAGGGAGAATTTATCTCCCCCTCTTTATTACTGTTCTGTTTACAATCAGCCTACTTAAGTCAGTAGGAGAATTCTGAAAGAGACTGTTTCTTTCCACAAAAAGTGACTCCCAAGTAGTTGGAGTTGTGGTTAAACTGCCTCCCACACACTAACGAGCAGCAAACCAACCAAGCAAGCAGAACTTTTCCCTAAAAATGTAGCATCTCAATGAACTAGTTATAATGCTGCCAAACACAGGGCTGTGGAGCTGGACCAAACTGAAGGTACCCTTAACTGAGCTATGGAGAGTCTTACATTTGTGGGAGGAAACTAGCAGGCAGATTTGGGATTATCTGCTGTGCTCCACCACATTACAGTTTTCATTCTAGTCCCAGTTTGTTAGAAAGTTTTTCCATCTCTGCCACTTGCACTGTGATATCCCACTGAAAACCATTATTAGACTGAACTGGTCCGCTCGAACATGAGAAAACCAGAAAGCAGGAGATCACTCTGAAGGGAAACATGGAGAAACTTGTTTTGCCTGCTCTGAAAAGATCACTGGGAGTGGGAGCTGAAGAGAGAAGTCACTTTTGCGCCTGTCACCCTCCTCCCAACTGACCTTTTAGGCAGAGGAGACAGACAGACAGCTTAGAAATTCATCACTTGTCAACTCCCAGGAGCACCTTGACAGGCTGGAGAGGTGGGTATCCAAAACTGACACCTTCTGAGAGAGCAACATCTTGAAGGAAACAAAACAGGGTCAGAAACAGGTGGAAGGCAGCCCCAGGCTTTCCAAACTGTGTGACATCACCTGGTCCCTCCCAGCCCCAGGGCAGGCTGTGATTTCCATCACAGCTTGGCTATTGCAGGAGAAATGGCAGCTTCCAGCTCACCTCAAAGGTGGTTATTGTGGGAAGGTGTCCCTGCTCATGGCCAGGGAGTTGGTACTGGGTAATCTTTAAGGTCCTTCCAACTCAAGCCATTCTATGATTCTATATCCAGAAATATCCTCATGCTGTCGACCTACAAAAGAGCCAGCCCAGACCCATAAGAAGGTCTGAGCACAATCTTTGATGGCTGCATTTGTCTGTGGTGGTTACTGGTGAATGATCCCCCTGTCTTTATCTTAACTGATGAAATTTCTCATCCTATTTTCTCCCCTGTCCTACTGAGGCAGAGTCAGTCAGCATCTGAGTGGGAGTTTGGCCCCTCACCAAGGTTAACTGAGCACAAGTCTGTAGGTTTGAGTGAGCTTTTCTCAAGCCTTTGGAAGATGACAGCACCACAGAAGGTGCCCTCCATCTGAGGGCCTCGCACACTTTAAAAATGTCAACATAATGTGGCTGATGCCAGCAGAGTTACATTCAATTGACACCAATATGAATTGAAAATCATTCTCCAAGAGTTTGGTTTATGTCAGGCAGCATACAAATACAAAATGAAAATAAAATTACCAGATTGCTAACAGACTGAAACTGTGGCAGGAACTGCTTAGAATAGATGTACTGAGGAGAGTTTTCACTCTGAAGATAATTGGGTAAGGGCCAGATCAGTGATTTCTGAAGTGGCAAATGAAACGCTGGGGGAAAAAGTATATTTGAGGGTATAATTGCTGAGAAATAAACATGGAGAAGCTAGTTTTCTCTAGGTAGATATTTCCTCCTAATTTGTTTCTGTTTTCCTTACTAGTCCATGTTCTATGATAAAACAAGTTCAGCAAAGGCATTCTGCAATGCCAGAACATTTTCTGCCACGCTTTTTGACACAGCTAGCCAAAACAGTGTGGTCTTCTGTATTTTTTTCAGTTAGGAAACACTGCTGACAGTGGCGGAACCTCTTTTATTTACAGAAACATGGCACAGTTTCAATGATTGTAATAATTCCTTTTGCCAAATTCTCCCCATGACTCCTGCCCCTCCCCAGCCTACTCAAGTTGTCTCTGAGTCACACAGTTTTTTCTTCACACATCTGATACTTTCCTTCTGGCTTGTTTTCTGCACTTGTATCACCTTTTTGCTTCTCAGAGACTCAAAAACCTGAGTGAAAAACAGAGAATTGACCGTCATTGTTCATGCATGTTTTACAAGTGTCTTTGGGCCAATGTTTTATGCCTCTGCTTGAAATAAAACTGCTGTCATTGCTGCTAACGAGCACCATAAAGAAGTCTTGTGAAATCCTTGAAAGAAGAGCAGTGTTTATACATAATCTGTAGTATTATTCTCCCTTCCCATCCCTTCCCTTCCCAAGGTGCACACATTATGCATCAGAATATAAGCAACTCTTATTTCTCTTAGCACTTGAAATATATCTATTACAAGTGGCTGACCTAGCTCCAAGTGCTTCAGTGGTATTTGTCTACCCAGGAGCCCCTGGAGAGTTTGATTGCAATGAGTGATTTCATAGTTATGGTTCTTACCTTGTTTAAGGGTTGTCTTGTTCAGCAGTCACACAGGTCCCAGGAGCCTGCCCATGATCCACGACTCAGTGCCTCACTGTTAACTGCTGTACTCAGGACAGATAGGTTTTCTTACCCACCAAAAGAAAAAAAAGAAAAAAAAAAAATCAACAGTAATATAACAAGAAATATCAAAAGGAAATTGGACAAAGGTTGTCAGACCCAAGGGCAAGCCTCCAGAAGTCCCTGCCCTGCAGGTCACTAGAACATTGGAGATTAATTCTTATATTTACCTTATTCTTTACTCTGCAGTTCCCATCTCCTTTCATCATTACTGTGAAAGACTGTTGGGTGAGACGACCTTTATTTGGATGTAGTGTGGTTACAATTTAGATAATACGAACTAACACATCTGACCCTATAATTACAGAATATTTGCCATTGAACCATCACAGGAATGGAAAGGTTAAGGATTCCGGATTAGGGTGTCTGTAATTCAAATCTCTCCAAGGTTTTCAGTTTGCAAATGGAAAAACTGTAATTGGGAAAATATGGTTCTATCTGCAAGGAGATATTTTCCAGCCCCATTTTATCAATGGGGGGGGAAAAAAAAAATTGTTTGGTTGCAGCCAACGCTGCCATCTTAGAAATAAATGAAACTTTTTATATCCTTCTCCATTCCAGCTTGATATTGTTTTAGTTGGCACTCCCAGAGCACATGTCTGAGGTAAGAACACCTTACAAGTACCTCCTGAGAGATGCCCCTGGGTGAGTTTAGCTTTGTGCCTGCTGTCAGGGGGCCTCCAAACAATAGCCTCTGATTAACTCTATCACATTCTCATGCCTCAGCAGGATTTTCACCCACTGTCTTTTGTACACCTTTGCAGAGTCACATTCATACTGTAGCTCACTTACTAACTTCTCTATGAAATTTTAACTCTTTAAAACTTCTGTTTAATCTTTAAACCCATCCTTTTTCAGAGGAGCAGGTGTGTTAGCGAGGGTTTCTTCTTTTCTGTGACTCACCTGTAAGCTTGCTGTGCTAATTATTGTCCCAGGTAAGTCACATTTGACATGAGGAACCTGCAGTTGCTACCAGGGGTCTGGGGCTCTCCTGATCTCCTCAGAGGCTTTGCTAATACTGTCCATTATTTTCCCACAGGTCAAACTTTCATCCAGAAAATCTCACGATCTGCTTTGGTGTCAAGAATATGTTATAAGTCTCCGTGGAATGCCTTAGGTACCTAGCAAATTCCTACTCACAGTGACTCCCAAAAGGCACACAAGTGTTCTCAAATGTATGTCCTGTTTTTCCTAGGGAACCTGCCAGAACTCTGCTGATGGATCAAGTGTGGAAAAATATTTGACTTCAGCCTTGTCTCCTGGAATTTCTCCCCAGTTAGGGTGGAGAAAGTGAATCCTTGTTATAAACATATATATTCCTTTTGGGTCTGCACTATGGGATGTTTTGCACTCATTTGTTTGAAGAGACTTTGAAATGACCAGTCAGTCAACAGTGAGTTCAGTAGCTTTGCTGATGTTAATTTTTTCAACTGTTGTCAGCCTTACAGTAATAAACCGTTTAAGGTCCTCTCTCAGGCCCTGCCTGTAGACAAGAACTGCAATAATGAGTTCAACAGGTGGGAAGGCTGAGGTCTTCCAATTGAGCCCTGTTGAGCTCTGTACTCTGTCAGAAGCTTGCTTACCCCAAATATGCTTCTTCAGCGCCTTTTGTCCCTTGATCTTCCAGAGGATGAAACAAAAGACTTCTTCAGTTTCTTGCCTCTGTGATTTCTACACAAACTCCGTAAGTGGGAAATGAGTTTACTATTGTATAACCTAAGATTAACCCACTTACTTCCTAGAGCTTTTGTTTGCCCTGTTAGTCCTGCAGCATTACTGTTGCTTGACCTCACTTTAGGTTGTGTATCCAACTTGGAATTAAGGACTGCCCTGGCTTTCTGATGCGAAACACCTCACCCCCCACACTCCTTATGGACAGCCTCATGATGGATTATGTCCAAGTCAAATAAAAACTATCAAAATCATCAACTCAATCATCTACTCTGAGAAACAAGTCTAATCTTGTAAACACACCAAAGGTTCATGCATATGAAGACAAAGAAGGACAATTCTAGCATATGCCTGGACGCTTTCTCCAGATCTATCAAAGCAAGCACTAACTAAACAGATTATGTTCATGTCAATTAAGTGTCAGCTTTTGATGCCATACTGAATGGATGAAGAATCCATGTGAGAAGTACTTAGAGAGAAGTGAGCCTGACCTCAGCAACAGGAGCACTAAGAGAACTGGATATGACAAAGGAAACAAAAGAAACTGTCATGACTGTGCTCTTTTACAGAGACTGTTGATATCCTATGTACTGCAAGTCCTCCTTCAAGCACTAATACAAAGAGGCAGCTTTGAAGGGAAAAGCAGGTGACAGAGCTAAGAGGGATCAAAGGTAACCTCTAAGAGATGAGAAAAGCTGAAATATTGTGTGGAGATCACTTTAAGGCATCAAGCAATGGAATCAGATTTGAAGTGGCAAACAAACCTGAAACATATGTAGATCGTTTTCAAGTGGCATGCACAAGTGAGAAAGTGAACAGGCAAGTTTAGGGTGTCAAGCAGAGCTGAAACAGCTTAGGCTGGAGGAAAGCAGCAGTTTTGTTGAATATTTCTTGTAAAGGCATCTTGCTACCCAACATAAGAACAGTGTCCTTTCATCTAGTCAGCTAGAGTACCCAGGCTAGTCAGAGGGTGTCCAGGGAATCCTGGAACAGCATATCCTTTATGCTGGCAGATGGACCTCCTGCAGAAGTTGAACTCATATGACCCTGAATAAAGAAATGTGAATTGCAGAATAACGAGGAAAAAGTAACACCTATTTAAATATTATACTTAGCTATTGCTCTTCTGTTTAACTATGTGCTTCTTCCTGAGTCACTGACAACTTGAAGGAAAGGCTGGGATCAGACCCTTTCCAAGATATCCTGGAAGGGGTTTCTTACGCGTGGCTTTCCAAGCTTCTTTTGCTCTGACTCCTAAAGCAATGTTATCAGCTTCAAGTGTCTGGGCTGCCTATTTTTACCTTTAGGTCTTGGAGACATTCTTGTGTGATTTTTTTATTTTTCCCCTTTTTCCTTCAAAGAAACTCAACAGTTTTGTGGTCAAGAGAGCTGATAGCTGAGTCACATTCAGATCATTTTGGTGCCATTTGACCTGATCATATTGCTCAGCAAGACAAAATAACTACCCACATTTTCAGAGTTTTATGTCCCAGGGGGCATTTGGTTGCCCTATTCTTTCCACTCTAGATATTTAATTTGAATCACTCAGAGCAAAAAAGGGCTGTTTTTCCTAAGGTCTCCTTCATGCCTTGTCCAACTGGTCAGAAGTCTCGATGCAGAAGTGATCTCAGGTAACTCTTTCCAGAACACCTATGATGCCAAGTGAACAGATTAATGTATTTTAGGCTGGAGAATCTTTCTAACAAATATTTCTTGGTGTCCCAAGCTGTGAAACTACACAGCTTTTCAGGTGGTACATAATTTCTTTTGTGATTATGCCAAGAGAAAAGTAGTTTTGGAAAGATTAGGAGCTTCCAGTTGTATTTGCATCTGTCTTCCTGCAGAAACTTCTGCTAATGCTTCTTTTTCTTCCTATGCCTGTGTGGATTTCTTCAAAGGAAATGAAGTCAGTTATTGCATTTGGGTGTTCATTTGTATTTTGTCTTTTTTTCCATCATGGAATTTATAGATGCACACAAGAGAGTTGAAGGCAGAAGTGAGTAAAGAAAATTCACTTCTTAGTTTCTGTCATAACTAAGCTGGGCAAGCTGCACCCATCCCGTTCTATCATCTTTCCCCTCTGTATTATTTTAGGAAACCAAGTAATGTCATTCTTATGTAAAGGCTTTGGGATTGGAACTGGAAAATGGGACAGAAGTCATTGAGAATTCATTGATTCTGGTATGCGAGACACCCTGAAAGGCACTGCCCAATAGTTACCTAGCACCTTTTTATCTGTGGTTAATGCCTGTATGAGGCAGGGATCAAGGTTCCCACAGAACTGTCTTTTCCCTCTAATTTATGAAAAGATATGGCCCTCGGTGCCATTTGTCTTAATGCTCTGAACATTAATTACAAGGATGAACAAAACTACCATAGTTCAAAACTGAATCCATCACTGTAAATTTTTGATTCACATTGAGTCCTCCATGACTAAAAGAACACTGGAGACAATGTCACCTCCCAAAGAAGAAGAAGATATGAGCACTACACGAAAATGCCTTTAGGACATAGCTTTGAAGTCTGACTGTGGGAAGACTTATTTTATAGACAGACAGAGGGAAGTGCTCGTGCCAAATTGTTCAGAGTCACTGACCGCACTCATTAACAGTGGAATGGGGTGTGAAGATATCCACTGATTACCTTGCAGTCAGACAATTGAATAAAGGTATCCAAAGAGGAGGTTGGTTGTAAAATATTAGCACAGAGGTGGAGGGTGTTGAACTGCACAACTCCTTAGGTAAGCTATTTGGAACTGGTTGGTTTGCCTTCAAAAGGCCAAGGATTAAATAATTTTTAAATGCCAATCATTTGCTAAAGGTGTCTCCTATTCCATTTGCAAACAGCAGATAGGTGGCTGAAACTAGTAAATCCAAAATGTGAATACCACGAGCCACAAGCAGCAGTGATTTATAGGCAGGTCTGCAGTGATTGACAAAATGGCATTTAGAGGCCTTAAAGAATGCTTGTTAAATTCTAGGCTTATTTACCCCATTTTAAAGCTGAGTGGAAGAACTTTTGTTTCTGGCCAGCCCTGGTGTGACTTTTGCTCCTCACCAGTCTTATACTGATTCTTATCTCTTCTCCCTACCCAAAAGTCCTTTCCTTACTTTTTCTCCTGATCAATCTGTCCATCCATACTTCCAGTGGCAAAGTGGGATAAACCCTCCACAATGGCCTCTGGTGGTTGAGCCTGCCTGAGTCTCTGTCCCTGCAGGTGAGGAGGCAGAGCAAGCCTCTTGTCCACTGTGCTGGCTGGGAGTGGAAATGTCTCGTGTGTGTGTTACTGCCTTTGTTGTTAAAGGTGTTCTGTGCGTGAGCAATGAGAGATGGAGGCAGAGATCGAGCAAAGTTCACAAGATCTTTAACTCCTCAATGGTTCCAGTGTGCAACCAGGAATTTAGAGAGCTCCCACAGCTGGGCTACTATGCCAAGTCACAAACCTAACTAGTCACCATGTACTATAACCTCCTTTGTATTCACACAAGAAATATTCACAGACTTGTCTCAGTCCTTGTCCTTCTGATGGGGGAAGTGTCTCCAATGCCATGTAGGATAGAAATCTTATTTTCCAGTTGGTGAAACTATAAAATACACAATGCGAATTCAGGTTTTGTGTGTCTGAAGGCAGCACATTGGACAGGTTGAGATATGTCACGAAACTTCAGCTGTACTTAGACTCTTAAACTAAACAGGTCTGAACTCGGTAATGGCAGGATTGCTCCTTGGCACAGCTTCTGTCCTACTTCTAGGCAAGGACACAGCCTGCCTGGACACAGCTTGTGGAACAGCAAGAGCTGGGACTGTTCCCAAAAACCAGGTTGAAGGCAGCCACCCTTTTTAGTAAAGTGAGAGACTCCAGCAGTTCTGACAGGAGGTTTATCATGTCTCTTGCTTCACTCTCTTTTGCACTATTTACTAGATAAAATGAAATCTTGGTGCACACTGGGAACCTGGAGAGAAACCTGAACTACTAACTTGCAATTTGATTTGTTCTCAGTGCTGCAGCTCATAAGAGAAGGAAACCCGTAGAAGAGATATTTCCATCTGCTCGAGATTGTAGGATCATGAAATCATAGAGTGACCTGGTTTGGAAGAGACCTTAAAGATCATCTAGTTCCAAGCCCCCACTTGTGGGCCAGGACACTTCCTACCAGACCACGTTGTTCAGAGCTTCACCCAAATTCAGTCTCAGAAAGCTCTTTCAAGAAGGTCTTTATTTTTAATATTCTTTTAGTAAGATCTCTTTTTGTTTGGGATGACCTCTTCCTTCAGTCTGTTATTTACGTTACTGGGTGCCTTGCCTTTAAACCAAAGTGAGAATAAAGCTTTTTCAGTATCTATGCAAATGTCCTGAGCAAGGTGCTTAAATGTGAAATCACTATGTCAATGAATGAGATGTGAAAACATAGTTTGAATTAAGTCCAGAAATCCTCGTACACCTGCATAACATTTCTTTATTGTGAATAAAGGAAATAAAGGAGGTACATAAAAGAGAAGAAGGTAGTAGGAAGGTAATGCTAAACAATGCACTAGCAATTTTCCTTTAACCTGAAAGAAGAGGAAGTGAGCCTAAAAACTGAGTCACCTTTGAGGAAAAGGGTGAGAATGTACTACAGAAGGGAAAGAAAACAGGAGTAGTGATTTCTTAAATACTTTTGAGACCCAAAGATATTGCCTGACATCATTTCTTTCCCTGAGACCCACAGTGGTTCAGTTCCTTCCCACTATCATCGAAAAACATCCCAGACTACCAGAGCTCTACATTCTTGGCATTGGCTCTATGTCTTACTAAACACTTGGCAAAACCACATCTGGATCATATCCTCCCCTTTTCTGCTGTATTGCTGTTGCTACTCTACTTCAAAGGGTACTGACATGTGCTATTGCAGAACTATTCAGTGAATGTATAGTTAGCACCTAATTTTATACTCTCAAAGCCAATGTCACCTTTCCCATTACTAGGACAGAACATATAAATACCTGCTGAACAAGCTGCCTGGCATTTTAGTGCTCCAAAATCTGCTTTCTTCATTGCCACTTTTATTTGAGGTCTTGCAAGAAGCACGTCATCATAAAATTGGTATTATTAGTAATACAGAAGCATTGATCCAAGGCAGAGTCTGGATTTCAGACACTTTAGTACCTTGAAAAGAAAATTTCTGAGGTGTTCTGAAATCAGCAGGTGAGTTCAAGCCCACACCCCTCCCATGGGGTAATTACATTCTGATAACTGCAACAAGAGTTGTGTTCCATGTGCTGCAACTACAATATCCTTAGGTATAATTTTATTATCCCTTATTTAAAAAAAATTACCAACACTTTGTTGTAAAATAGTACTGTTGTTACACTACAAGATCACTGAAACTGCACTGAGCAATGCTCATTGTTGGTCTTCAGATACAGATCTAGCAAACACCCCTGACAGCTTTGTACAGAAGGTGTTGGCAGCCACTCCCAATGGTTTTTACAGACACATCAGTAGGCAGAACCATGAATTTCTCCTTACAGATCAGGTAGAGAAGGTTTTGATGTTTTACAAAAAAGCAGTCATGGAAGGAGCAAGATGAAGAATTGAGCCTAATTTTACTGTGGTAAGCACAAGATAAACGCAGTATCAAGAGAAACAACCTCCTCAGATTTTCCCCACAGCACATCATCTTCCACTGTGTTGGTGAAAATATTTCCTTTTCTTGAGTGCATGGAAGTTGTATAGTTTTGTAGTCTCTTTGTAAGTCTCCATAACTCTGATCCATAACTCTGTATCTTGAAAGTGACAGGACCAGCAACTTGTTTCCCCTCTTCTTTTTTGCTCATTTAAGCAAATTTTGAAAAATACCATCTTGAGAGATCAGTTAAAAAAATTATTTACATTTACCAGTTTGATTAATTCTCCTAAATGCAGGAATGTCTCATTTAAATGAATATAATTCTGCATTCCACCTATTTACTGAGTTTAGTATCTCAGTTATTACTAAATTAAGTTTTTCTGCTTTTCTGAGAAGGGACTTTTGCCACCTAGCTTCTAAATCTTTAATAAATGTTACCCAATACATTCAGGTGGCTTTTCCACCATAATCCATTAGCTTGTCTACTGTGACACATTTTTGAATATGGAAATAAGGGCAAGACTGCAGCTGATTAGTTTATGCCTAGAAAATAGACACTGCAGCCTACTGAAAGCACAAATGCTGATTTTTCATCAATTTACAGACTAAAGGTGAAGATACAGCAAAAAGCAACAGAAGGCAAAAATAGTAACAACTTTTTTACTTGTAGCCAGGTGCCCACTTTCCTGAGGGTAACTTCACACAGCACCCCTTAGCAAAACATGGAAGGAAGACAGAGCTCTCCTCTGGGGAGAAGGGAGAATGATGGGCAGACAACTGTCTCTGAAAAATGCCTCCAGGTTTTCATTTCAAATAGTCCTCTCCTGCCTAATGGCTTGTAGTGAGCCGTGTGTGCATTTCACCTTCAACATCCAGCGGTGATTCAGGCGTTGTAAAACTGAAGTCTTTCCTGCAGTGCCACAGTATTTCTGCTGGCTTCAGAAGTGGCAGGACAGTCTGCAAGTGCGATCTTATTTCAAAACTTCCCATTGGACACAAGAGAGAACATTGTGAATTTTTTTTTTTTTCCTTGAGCAATATCTTGCTTTCTTTGTGTTTATACAATAAGTTTGAAGAACACAGGAAACCATGGGTGGATGGGTGCGGAATGTACATGCTGCCAAAGATCACTTCGTTACTGATACAATACAGCATAAACTGTGTTAATACACCATTATTTTTACTCAGGATTTAATTATGTAATGCTAATAATGTAACGTTTTTCAATTATATGTATTTAGACCTCTGATCAAAATATGGTATCATCCTCTGCTTCCTCCATACAAGAAGCTCTAGCAGTAACTTAGATCAAAGGAAACATGAAAAGTTTGCTTTCCATGCTTTTTCTTTGTATTTGTGTCGTCAGTCGTGCCAGGAGGTGGTGCCACAGAGCAGGAAACAGTTTGGGTATGGCCTGGTGTGCACACCTTGCATCATCCAGAGATTACGACATGGTTTGATCTTCTTCCAAATGTGTATTCAAGGATCTTAGCTGAATCCTGCCACAATTCAAAATCCCCAAGGCAGAAATCAAATATTTGTTTGCCCTTCTATTTGTATTTCCTCCACATTAATGTTTCCTTTTCACTAAGACATTTTATTAAAGAATTCCCAGCTTTCTTCTACACCATGAAATCTTCTTCATCCTTCCCTCATAAGCAGTCTTGAAAGATCTGTGGCATGATCCATCTTCTTTACTTTTTTCCCCCTCCTTTTCTAATACCTTGCACACAGCTCTTGATTTTTTCCTGAAATAGATAGAAAAGGATTAAGTCATCTGAAGCAGGTTGAGGACGAGCATACACTGCTTTGTAAGTCCTAAAGAACTTCTCTTGTTACCTCTCCTCATTTCCCTGGTTCAAGACAGCTTGCAGATGTGTGGGTCTGCATAGAGCAGAATTAAATCAGCAAGTCAAAAACTAAGAGCAATTTCATATTTCCAGTCCTTGATAGCACCATAATATGTTTGCAATACAAAATGGGTATTTATTATTTCTACAGAGAATGTGCAACAGCATGTAGCCATGTACAGAGAGAGTGATCCCTCAGCAAACCTCCAAAGAATTCCTTTAATGTATGCTATGCCTTGTAAGTGACACAAGAACAAGTTAACCACTATTTTGAACAATTTTAGCTCAAGTGTGCTTTACAGGACCCATTGCCACTAAGGGAAGTGTTAGTGTTCCTGAACCTACAGAAGTGGCTTTAATCACCACCTTTTTTAGTGTTTTAGTGTTAGAAGTCATATATTTTCAGATGAATTGATTTTCACACCAGTTCCCCCACTTCCTGTTCTCAGTATCTTGATTATGAACGATATAACCTGGTTGCTATCTTCATTGTGTTGTATGAAAACAAGTTGGCCCTGTTTTCTTTCCAGATCTGTGTTTTCCCATCTCACTCTGCCTGTGTCAGGTTCACTCATGCTTTTTGTAGCATCCAGACTTTGCACTGAATTTCACAAAATGATTTCTCTTCACTACCTCTCTTCTTAAGTTTTGCTTCATTCACTGCCTTAGTCCATAATTCACACACTCAGACAGACAAACCTCTGTGTTTTCTTTCCCATCAAGTTGTGAAGTCTTTGCTGCAGGACTCAGACCTGCTTAGCTCTGCAGCATGATGCTTTCAAACATTTGTTTTTTATAAAGTATTTTAAATCCGAGCCTCACACATACAAAGAGTCTCTGGCTTCTCAGAGAATGCCTCTACTCCTCCAGGTGAGGTATTCTTCCTCTCAGGCTGCCTCTGAAGTACCCCTGCTTCCTTGGCAGTGGCAGTCTCCTTGTTTCTGGAGAGGAGGAGAGCTGTGGAATCATTGCACTATCTGTAGCACTCTCTCTTTGTTGGAGTGACTGGAGAGTCCCAAAGTTGTATCTGTGGCAGTGTAATACATCTGGAGAAAGTTCCTGGAGGGGAGATCAGCAGACACAGAACAACCCATGCCACTGAACCCTATCCTTGGAGCACATCCAAGCTGCCCACAGGGGATGGTCCCAGCCTGAGCTGGCTGCCAAACTCTGCATGGAAGTTGTTCAGCAGTACCAGCTTGCTTGGCCAAAACCATGCCAGATGTTAGTCTGACAGTTTAAGAACAGAGACAAGTATGTCCCAGGGTTCAAGAATATTCCCTGATACGGTGGAATTTAGTAACAAAGCCTGAAATGTCCAGGAGGACCTTGCTATTTCAAAACCTCTTATCTTTATTCCCCCTTAAAGTATTTATAGACTTTTTTAGGGATTTCTCACATTTCCTAGACTTTGCTTTCCTCAATAATACCAAGGTCATCAGCTGTAATCTTTGTGTTTGGGAGATCCAGGAGACACAACAGTCTGATCACACAGCAACACTGGGCCTTACCCTCCTTGTCACACACAACCAGGAGTGTCTGTCTCTTTGGGATTGACCAGTTGAACAAAGACACCCAGCAGAGCATGCTGACACTAAGTGTGTTCTTAGATCCCGGTAAAGGTTACTGGCTGCATTAACACTTCTGCCTACAGCAGCTTTCAGCCAATTCAGATTTGCTTACTTGCTGCTTTCTTACGCTGCAGTGCTACCTTGCCTTTGTGGTCCTGACAGCTACTCTTCTGTTGAGACCAGCAAATCAAATGGATCCAGCCATCTTGCCAGGCTCTGATTGTACTATTTCTAGCTCACATTTGTCCTGTAGATGCCCATTGCTTTGAAAAATGTGTTTATAGATAGAGATCATTCTAGCACAGAGAGTATTCCTGGTCATGCTCCCTGGTGTCTCACAGTGGCTCTGTGTGACAACTAGGATAAATTACAAGCTACAACGTCTTGTTTCCTGGGTTGTTTTTTTAATTTATGGTTTTTTACAGTCCACATTTTCATTTTGGCTCTTAGCTGTGATCCTCAGGTCTTTTCTGTGTGTCTCCAATAGAATTTTCCTCTTCAGTATGACCGATTCATAGGTAACACTGGGATCAGGCTGGTTTAGGTACTTGTGTACCAAGAGAAGGGCTGGCATCCTTCAGCAGCACCTGTGCAATGAGACCATTAGAAAGTCCCATAATCACATCCCTGATCTCTTCCTATCCTCTAGAACAACCTCCCCATCTTTTCAACCACCTTATAGGATCGTCTGGTTTTCATGCCCAGAGTACTTGGGTGCTGGGATATAAGAGATGTCGTGAGGCTTCATTCATCTCTGAACAGATGAGACTGGGTGTCAAAAATGTTTAAACTATGTTAGTGCAATGCTCTGCTGAGCATGGTGAGCCCTGCTGCTGCACCCAATGTTTTCACAGCCTCCATGGCCCTCAGGTCCCTGGAATCTCTTTCTGCCTTTCATGGTGCCATCATCAATGCACTCACTGGATCATCCTCGGTCCCATTGCTTTAATTCTTTGTCTGCACAATGGCTCTGCTTGTGTTGATGTCTTCCACACAGATGCCTACTGCACTTAATATTTTCTGGTGTTTTCCTAGGATTTTGTTCTGTTCAGACACCTCGACTTCAGTATTTTTGGCCTTTAACACAAGCATCTATCCCTTTTGTTAATTTTTTTTGCGTTTTTTTTTTTTTTCCCCAAGCAAAGTAGTATCTCCCAATAGCCTTGCTCCATCTGCATCCACAGTATTTATCATGCTGGTAGCTTGGACAATATTTCCATCTGACTTATCTCTTGACATTTATTTTTCTTTAGAAGGGATAGTTAAGCTTTAGCTCTATTTTCTTTCCTTTATTCTCATTGATCATTCCTGTAGACTTTCCATCCTTATTAGCACACTTGTTAGTTTTTCTCTGGAAACTGATGAATCCTGGTGATCAGGATCCTTTCACAATATCTCTTTGTGGTACTTTTAAGTGACGTTTTGCTACCATAGTCAGTGTAGCTGCCTTATGATAGGTGACTACTTTTCACATCACAGATCTTGTAGTAGAAGAAAATTACTCCCTTAATCTGCCCCTGACTGTGCATGATGTAGCGTCAGGTGTTCATGGTATCTGGCATCTCGTTGCTTTAGGAAAGGACAAGGAACTCAATACCTGGCTGCTTCAATCACTGCATAAAGGAATTGGTAAAAGAAAGGTGTAAACCCCTCACATACAGTAGAAAATGCATATCATTGTTTGGCAGAGTCCCATTCTTTACAACAGGAACTTTCAAAACACACACATTTACCTCTACGTGCATCAGACCTCAGATTCTGGGTGGTTGCCAATGGTTGAAAACGTTGATTCCACCAAATTCTCCTCTCCAATGCCTCGCATATCCAGTACTTCCCCTTGCCCCCTTGAAAGCTACTTGGGAACCAATTGTTTCTGAAAATCAGAGTATGTTTTGGTACCTGCCAGTGAATTTTATGAGCTTGGTCCTCAGTACCATTTCTTCTGCTCAGTGATGTATGCAGAAGTCCTGTGGGGCAGCTGGGCTGTCAGGTTCCATTTCTGCTGTGGCAGTTTATAATTGAGTGCATTTTCATGCAGATAATTTTTCTTTGGGCACAATTTATTTCGTGCATAATCACTCCTCAGGAAGCAAATGCTCCCAAACCCATGTAGCAATTAGAGTGACTGGTCATCTGTCTCTTCATGGAGTTCATAAAGACACAGGACAACTGCATCTGAATTCCCCACTCATTCAAATTGGGTATGCAGGGTTTTCATCCATGAAACTTGTTAAACTATGATATGCAAAATGCTGTAAATGCAGTCACTGGTTGTCAGCAGTTTGAAAAACACATTGTGTGGTTCAATGTGCAAAACACAAATGGATAGAGAAAGAAGGCACCTTTAGCCTGGGCTTTGTTATTCCTTGAGAAGTGCAGGGCACAGTGGGAATTCACTGTTCAGGCCATGGCTGTGGCCCAGTCAGAAGCAATAAGTGGGTAGAAGTGTGTGAATAAGGATTATGAAGGATTAAAAACAGAACAAGGAAGCAACAAGTGCACGTGGAATTGGAGCAGGAGGAAGATTCAGGGGTGGGAATGTTAAAAACAAGTCAATGTGTTAGTAAACTACCATTTGTGCTGAGTAAAGTGAGGGAGGACATGATACAGGATGGATGTTGGACCTGACTGCACCACAGACTAAATTTTGCAAAGTGTAAAGGCAAGAGTGGAGAGATCAAACTTGTCTTGTGTGGCGGTGGCCCAGTCCACCTTTGGCTTCCGAATTAATCAGGAGAGCCAGTGGGTGGACTTTCCTGCAAAAGACAGTGATGATGAAAATGAGCCTGGCGGTGAAGCCAAGGGCACTGCTGAGGAACCAGCCACACTCCAGGGATATCAATGATAACAAGAGTCCTCCCCTGAAACTAGATGTGCCATCCCTCACATCTAGAAAATTCTGTTTCCCTGTTAACCCCATTGGTTTGTTTAAATAAGTCCCTCCTTAAACACTCTGTAATTGGTTAGTTGTCATTGCATGTCATTTCCCTATTGGTTTAGCCCCTTGTTCCGCCCCCTTTTCCCTTCGGTACAAAAGCTGATGTAACCGTCATTCTGTGCTCTTTTGTTGCTCTCCATCCTTGGCTTCTGTTTCGTGGCCCTGGGGTCGGGTAATAAAGACTTGGGTATTGCTGCAACAGAGAGTCCCTCTCTCCTCGTTCATCTCCGCCGCTCACTACTGTAACACCCGACTGCTGCCAGCTCCACAGAGAGCCCAGAAGCGGATTGCTACATCGGGGACTTACCTCAGACTGCCCAGCTGCAGGCTGTCTCATGGCCAGGGCACTGAATCAAGTCGTCTGCTTGGCCTCTGCGCAGTCAAGTGGTCAGCGACAGTCTGGCAAATAAGGGAGCGGCAGTCAGACCCTCTGAGAAGAATAGAGGTGTTCAGTATTTCTGTCCTCCTCACCCCTCCTCACTTCTTTTTTCCATGTGAATAGAACAAAGTCAGGAACCTGCCTTGTCCTGTATTCCCCCAGTTAGATTGCAGAGAACTTGAAAAAGGCAATTTCATTAAAGCATCTTCTCCCTGTAGGTTCTGGTAGAGGGAATGTTTTTTGAGAGGTCTAAGAGACAGAATATAAATATTAAATGCTTGAATTATACCATGCATATGATGGAAATTGCCCAAGCTCATAACTGGACATACAACGGCAAGTTGCCAGAGGTAGCTTTAAGTATTTCTTGTGTCTCTTGAACATCCCAGAACCTTTTAGGAACCTAAAGGGATGGAGATATCCTGCAGAATCAGAGGGAGTGAGTGGTACATGTGACATGATGTTTTCTAGAACGGATTCTCGGCATCTTGACTTGGCATTTTATTACTGTGAAACGGACAATTCAGGAGGAAGTTTTCTTTGCAAACTGCTAAGTTTTCAGTGGAAAAGGATGTAGGGAAGACCCAGTGTTTCAGATGAGAGTTAAGTAGGACACAATTGCACTGAGGCACTTCATCCTCTGCCTGCTTCCTGCACGCTCAGTCAGAGTGACAGTGCCCTAATTACAGCCCCTTTCCAGCTGCTGCAGCTGAACTGAGGCAGATGCTGGTTATGCAAAGGCTCCCCAGAGGTCAGGAAAGTAGGTTTGGGGTAGCTGAAACCAAACAAAGCAGGTACTGGACAGCACTGAGCATCTCAAAGTCAGGCAGGTTGTTTGTAATTGTGGTATGGATTCTCTCCACCACCAGCAGAGAAAAGGAACCAGAGGCATCAGCTTTGCTGAGCTGCTTCTCTTGCTAATGACAGAAGAAAATGAGGTGATTGGCTTATAGAAGGTGCCTGCTTTACAGGTGGGTGAAGATTGGTGAAATTAAGGCCCAGGTCTTGTAAAGATCCTGAACATCTTCCTTCAGAGAGCAAAATTGCTTCAGAGCATTTAGACAAGAATCAGGCACTGACCTTTAAAGATAGAAATAAAATGAGTTTGACTCTTTTGGTACTTTGTGCTCTTCAGAATAAAAATTCCCAATACTTCACTTGCTTGTCTGCATAAACAACAGTCCCAGTAGCGCCTGATAATTTATTTATATACATCTGTGGAATGGATGCCTTTGCTTTAAGACGGTATGATTGATAAGGCACACATGAACCACGCTCTGTTAATGTTTAACCCAGGCAGAGTTTGCTCCTGGGCTTTCTGCAATTGCATCTGGTTGGAGTGAGTTACAGAACTGGACAGATTTACAGCCACCAGCTGACCACTGGTCTCTCCCTTCAGTCTGGTGATGGATGGCTTGTACACAAATGCATGGAGAGATTCATAAGATGTATCATCCTAGCATATATTGTGTCCTGATTACACTTTGGGCTCATCAAGCACTCTCTTTTTTCTTCTGGAAATAACTGTACAAACATTTTGAAGGAAAAGCTACTCCTCCCCCTAAATTAAACTATCAGAAATTCTCCAGTAACCTTTCAGTGCTCTACAAAAATAATAAAAAAAAAGGTATTCATTCTTCCTGTTTATGTGGTGAGTAGATGTTTGGAAAAAGTACCTCATATATCAAATCATGAATATTATTACAGTTTGTTAGAGTAAGAAGGACTGTGCATCTGTCACCCAGTCAGCCCCTAGATTACTAAGTAGATTTGTCCTTAGAGTCATCATTTATTTACTGGAATTCAGAGTAGACCTGCTGGGATTTCATTTTGGTGTAAGCCTGGTCCTTATCCTCATTTGTACTACAAACATTTTTTTCAAAATTGCTGCAACTAAAGTGGATTTATCCAGGTGTTGGCACATGTAAAATCAGTAAAACAAGTCCTTACCCACAAGGAGATGTGACTGCAGGGGGGATGCATAGTCAGAGCAGGGCACATCTGGCCAGGCCAGGTTGCAGGAGTCACTCTGACATTTCAGGTGCCTCCAAATGCCCACCCACACCAAGATTTGTCACATTTGTCACACTCCACCTCAGTGGGTGCAGATTTGGTGGAGGATGAGAATGTCAACAGCTGGTCTTGCAGGCACTTCTGCAAAGTTATGGTTACGCTGACCTTGTTTTAGACCACAGAGGTATTGGCTTCTGTCTGCTGTGCTCACATCACTGCAGACAGATCTTCCATTTTAATGTGGAAAAAGCCCTGTGTGGTACTCAGATACACAGGGGCAGCAGTTCAACCCAAGCAAACTGCCAACTGTTCTTTCCTTTTAAACAAAATTCAAATATGTTGATTGTTAATCTAAAGCTACAGTTAACTGAACTGCCCCAAGATAAAGGATAAACTCTTAAAGGAAATTATTCATAGGCAACTCCCTCAGCCAAAGTTCTCTTGGACTGAACAAGGAAAATTTTTATGCAGTTTAATATTTTCTAGATTATGAAAAATGTCATTAAGTTCAGAGTCACATTATGTGTGCAAGAGGCAAGGTTTTTCCAGTGAAATGTCCTCCATCAGTCAGTGTTCTAGATGACTAATAATATTTACAAGAGGATTTCTATTGGTTTAAATTCACACTTCCAGCTAAACTATTACAGTTTCAGAGTGTCTGAGCCCTCACTTTATTTTTCAGAGCATTAGGGCTTTTATTTCACTTTCTTTCAGTGCAGTGAAGCTAAATTAATAAAAAAGTGCTATAGTAATTAAAGGGTTTCTACACAGGGACTTCTTGTTCGACCTGAAAAGAAACCCTAAAAGTCTCCAGCTGATGTTGACGAAATGGATTCAAGGCACTGCTATGAATTCTGCAACAGATGTGGCCACACAGGGATTTGGAGAAAGTGCAATTGTGTCTATTAGGATTCAAGATTTTTATTATTTCTGATGCATTTCAGTACCAGGAAAGAGCAAGGCAGATGAGAGACTGAGGAAATCGTGTGGGAAGAAGGCTCTTGAGTTTTACCAAGACCCTTCAGCAGCTACTTCCCTCCCTCTTCATCATCTGAACCCCTTGGGATCTAGCAGTTCTCACGCAGCTCCTACCCAGTGAGCTATTGGGATTTTCAGAGAGGAGGGAAAAGGGGGAGGAGGGAAGCCTTTCTGATCCAGTACAAGAAGAGAATTCCACTTTCTAGGTCTTGAAACACATCTACTTAGGAGGGAGTAGCAGGTCTCTTCCTTTAAATATTTATTTCAACCAGAGTAACTATATCTGTGTATGGGTACAGGTCTTCTGAAATGAGAGCCTTGGTCTTGTTCAGCCTGAGCCTCTCTGGTATTGACAAATTATCTAGTAACTGGTATAAACTGTATCTCAAGATGCTTCACTGACCAGAACAAAAAAAAAAAAAAAAAAAGCTCCAGTAGTAGTTTTCTGGTGTAGGCAGAAACTTTTAGAATTTTTTTTCTGCCACAGCAAAGAACTTCAGGTTTTTCCAGAATACATTTTATCTTACCTGTCTTAAAATTTTCAGCCAAATCTTGATCTGATTTTTAGCTGAGTCCTGTGAACTGTTCAAAACCAGACAGCTGCCTATCCCGAGAACAACCTGATCTCAGAGATCATTTACTCTGCTGTACTTCTGCCACAGAATATCCCTGATACTTGTGCCATTCTGGATTTCTCCCACCATTTCCCCCATTGCCAAGAGGGCTTTGAATTCAGATGCTCCTCTCAAGCATGTGCTCCCAAATCTCATTTCTAACACGAAAATCTACTTCCCAAGTGCAAGCAAAGCCATAGAGACCAGTCCCTTAGCCCTAGAGAGAAGCTCTTAGCTTTTTTAGAAGCAACATGAGGTTTCCTTAGCCCACACTCTGGCTGCCTGCTTGACATTCCTTACATCCTAATGTGGTGCTGATAGCTGGATATTTAGGGCAGGAGAGGAAACTCAAACAAAAAGGCTTTTTCTACCTCAAAATGCAAGGGGGAGATCAAGGAAGAGCATGAATGAACTGATGTGCCAGCAAGAGAGAAAATGGGAATGGAGTCAAGCAAACAATCCCAGTGCCTGCACACAGCCTTGTGGCTCTGGCTCTCCCTCTGACAGGGACCTGCCGTCTCGTTCTGTGCTGACAAGGTTTTTGCAGTTTGTCATGACAGAGAGCACAAATTGCACACGCACACATGCTTCACCCCCGCTGATCTCACTGCAACAGCAACACTGAGAAAAGCAGACAGGAGGCTCCATTCAATTGCCACGGGACATGAATAAATGTCACTGGTTTCAATGGGAGTTATTTGTATCCTGCAGGAGGAGAGCAGCACCCTGGTATTGCTGCTGCTCTCTAGCTCTTGGTAACTGAGACTCTGCAGTCATAGCAGGGCTAATCCTGCTGCCAATTTTCTCTCTGATTTTGTTGTTTTGTGCTCTGCTTTTATTGAACCTATGACTGGCTATTAGGAAGAAACTTTCCCTCTGGCCTGTTATTCCATTAATGTTCATTATGAGGTTTTTTTCACTTCATCTGACACTTTTGATGCCAGACTCTGTCAGAAATGACTCTGTGGACCAGGGGGACTTCAGGGGTTCAGGATGCACTGAGAGCTCAGAGCTGAAGGATGGGGAATCCTGCAGATGCAAATGTGATATGCACATTCAGCAGCTTGAAATACTATTCCTGCACTTTGCTCACTCTCATTGCTGCAGCTGACAGAGGGGATCCACATGTCCCTCTGTGATCCCACAGCCTCAGAGGTTTCCAGCCGTTTCCACTTCAGTGGGCTGTGTTCCCAGCTCTGTTTTCATCGATGTCCCAGCATGCAGGCATGTGCTAATCAGTTTTAGCAGGCTCATCATTTGATTGACTTCAAAGCTGGGAACCCGTTTGCTGCCTCTCTTAAAAGATAAGAAAGGCCAGCAGGACAAGGGTTGTTTTGCCTGCCTTTAGTTTATACTTGTCCTCTTTGGGTAGGTCAGAGATGAAAGTTGATCTGTTTCGTGCAACATTTGTTTGATTTCTTTCACTCGCTGTTGGATTAGCTTCTCACATCTTTGTCCAGAAAATGTGTTTTCATCACCTTGTAACAAAACCTCCTTCTCTGGTGTCGCACATTCGGACTGAAGAAGTGTTGCCTTTGTTTTTTGAGGGCCTAAGGTTAAACAACAGCAGTGATCTGCCATGGAATTCAGTGTTTCCAAAGGGGACCAAAACCACAAGGTCGTGTACAAAAAGTATGATCTCCAGAACAATGTCCACAGCCAAAAAGTCTTGTGCAATAGGCTCTCTTTCCATGGTAACATCTTGCAGATGGCTGAATTTCAGCAGTTATCTGGGCTGACACGTTCATTATTCCGCACTGGAAGAACAGGCTTCTTACGCATGAAATGGATGTATAGATGAACATAAGTAATGTTCTGAACAACTCAGAAATGGGAAATATAAGCAATTGTCTTTTTACCCATCATGAACTCAAAGGTGGTGTTTTCCAAGGAGCAGTGATTTCTTTTTATGGAAAATAATTTATTCCAGGACTATTTCCCTCCCTTCGTCTTTGTGAACTGATTATAAATATCTCTTATTTATTCATTATTCATGTATTAGCCTTTACCCATTTAATTTTGGTGTGCAAGCCATTTTGCACATAAATTTTTGCAAGTGCTTTGCAGAAATCTGAGATTTCTGATCACTGTTGCAGGGATTACTTTGAAGGGGGGATGCTCTTTTATGCCTCCTGACTGAATGACTGCTGTTACTAACTCAGCCAGCTGCAACTGTGGTCAGGAAAGTGGTGCCTATCCATTTTTAACCAGTGCACTCTGCCCACAGAGCACGCCTTCCAACAACTGAGTTTCAACTACTCTCAGAATGGGTTCAAGCACTGTAAGTTTCCCCCACAACTTTGTTTATTATGCATTGAAAACCTGTAAGTGATGGATGTTGTTCCTGATCTCTTTTGCTTTTGGGATTTTCAAAGGGAAGAAATCAACCTAAACCAAAAGTTTTTTCCAAATAGGATGCAGAAAAAAATAGAAAACTACAAAAAATGTTCTTTGCAAAAAAAGAAGCTTTGCTTAGCATGGAATAATGCTCTTTGCACACACTACCCATGCCTGTGCTGGAAAGGGAAGGGTGAGACCAGGAGGTGACTGAAGGTTAAGCATCAGATTGGAAAATAAATTCAAATGAAGCTCAGAGTTGCCTAGGCATGAAGAAATACGTAAGAGTTTCTGGTGCTAGTGGCTCACATGTGTGGAGCTCAATTTTCTGGGTGTGGGTTCAAAGGAATTACACCCCCTTTTTCCTCCTGAAATGGTGCTAGTGTTTCTAATTCCAAGTGATCCTGAAAAAGAAAGAGCTGTGAAAGATACCCCAAGTGCTACCAAGAATTGAAAAAAAAAAAAGTTCTATGTATTTTCTTCTCTCCCCTACCCCCCC
>VZRN01004509.1:947762-1001922 GCA_013397935.1 Dasyornis broadbenti | reverse complement strand
CCTTCATGCTCTCAACATTCATGCGTATATCACCATTCTTAGGGAACTTGCTTTCTGTCAGGCTGCTCTGTTTAAAGGTTTCTTTAGCTTAATGATTTTTAAGACATGAGTCATATGCCTTGCTCAGTGACATCTTCCCTTGCTTCACGCCACATCTAAAGGTTTCTGGATGCCAATCCACCGGATGTTTCCAATCTAGAGCACAGCACAGGCATTGTGTGAATTGCACACGTCAAACGCCAAAGTTCAAGAGTGCCACGGTGTTTGCTGAATGGTTGGAGTTCAGGGGTTATTTGACAGGAAACAACTTGATGAAGGAGCTCGCCTTTCTGCAGGCTGCTGTTTTGTGTCTGCTCTTGGAGATGAACAGCAACCCCAGCCCAGACAGGGCCCCTCTGTCTGACCACTGAACCAAGACTCGTGCTTGTTTCCAGTTGCTTTGGCTAGACAAGAAACAGCAGAGTTAATGGGAAGAAGGGGATATTAATTTGCATTTGAATAGAGCCCAACACAGTTACTCAATGTTACTGCTGGGTAATGGGAAAATTAAGCTGAAAGGGAGTTAGCATATGGGAAAGAAATGTAGCTGATGCTGAGAAGACAGACTGCAGTTGCAGTGAATTAGTGGCCACAGCTGTTAAGCAGGATGCCATGCTGCTCTCAGGGCAGGTAGTATTGCAAAAGTAGATACTCCCTTCTATACACTTTGTGACATGGTATGGAGTGGCTGGAGAAATAAAATCAACCAACTGGAAAAAAAAGGTGTTTATGTGTGTGGGAAGTGATGTAGTTGTAATATTAAAAGTCCAGTGATGGAAAACCACAGAAGCAAAGGAATGCAAGGGGAGGTATCCTGCCTTCTTTAAAAAAGCAATAAAACCCATAGAAAAGTTTCCTTCTGTTTGCAGTGGGCCATTATTATTTTCCAGGAGTCTGGCTGATCACAGCAATTCTCCGTGAGTCACACAGAGCCCAGAGCCAGATCTTTATACAAGTTTCTATGTGTTATTATAGTTGAGAGCAGTATGTGGTTACAGTCTCAGAGCTATAGCTTTTTTTATTCCTTCTTTTCTCAGGGTCTGGATTTCCTTTCCTGACTGAGGACCTGACTGAAGTGACCTTGTGAGCTACCTGTTGTCCCAGGGAAATCAGGAGATGGATTGGTACTAGAAAGGTTCATATAAGCAGCTCACTTTCAACTCTGGATCTTTCATTTCATTAAGCCCTGGTTTGGTCTGCAGCATTCATTGCTGTGAACTCATGGACACATAGCAGAATAGTGTGGAAAGCCACAATATCCTCCCTCTATTTTCTTTTTTTCTTTTTTTAATAAGTGAAGAGAGATCACTCTTGAGTAACTTTAAATAGATACAAAGCCATGACCAAACATCCTCACCCCTTTTCTTACAAGACAAACTCCATTCAGAGTATTGCTTTTCCAAACTGGCTAAAATTGGTATCATCAATAAGCCAAACTTTTTTAATGGTGTTGTGACCCTACAATGTTCAATATAGTACACACCTAAAACTTTCAGTACCCTTTCAATTTTGACATGTGTTCCAGAAAAATACAAATATGTGAAGACATTTGAATTTTTTTTCCCCAAAGAAATCCCTAGGATTTAGTTCCCCATCTGCCAGCAGTACTGGTGTGTGGCTAAATGCATTGCATGGCTTTGAACTTCTCAAGCGTGACTGTAAAAGGATATTGCCTGTGCTTCTTATTGGTTATATCAGATGAGTCCCACTTGAATCCTTGGCTTGCTTTGCTGATCTCATTAGAAATAATTAAAGTTTTTATCTGGTTCACAACTAGTAGCTTTGTTTAGCTGGGGCTTTTTTATTGTTTTTTTTTTTAATTATTTTATTTTTTTAACAGATCATTTACTTCTGAAGCCTTTCCACGCTGCCGTTCACCCAGCGTCATGATTACTGAATTCTTTCTGAGGGTTCACTACCTCCCTCATAAATCATTACGTTCCCATTTAACAAATTTAATAGCAGGATCTGGTTTCAATCCTCCCTCCAGAGAAAAGCCACTTCAGCTTTTCATTCGGACGAGGAACTTGATGGAATGTGCTTGGTGCTCTGAGCAGCTCCCAGCCCTCAAAGCATCTCCTTGCTGGGGCCAGCCGGGATGCCTGGGGCTGCACATTGTGGGGATCTGGGCCTTCCTCACCTCTGCTGCTGAAGGAAGGAAGAAAGGAAGAAAGAACAAGGGCAAAGTAATAAGCTGGTTTTTTTGGTTTTTTTCTTTTTTTTCCCCCATCAGCCTAAAGAAGGGGAGAAAATATTTAGGTTCCGAGCTGAAAAATCATGAAAATCCTGAAAGTATTGAAAATTTCTAAGGGGAAGGATTTTGAATAATTACAGTGCATTAGACACGTTTATATACAAAGCCAGCATTGTCATAGTACATTGGACATTTCACCCTGCCCATGTACCCTCAGAGAGGAAGGTACAACTATCACCAGCATGGACACAGTGGGTGTGAGAACATGCTGCATCGAGGTGAGGAGGAAGAATTCAGCCCTGAAACTTGTCCTTAGTGAACATGTCTCCCATCTCAGACACCCAGCCATCATTCATTACAGGGAATCACCAACCATACATTAGTAAAGACTGTAACTGCAGACTTACAGGCATTTACTGAGGAACGCCTGATATATATCAAATAATTTGCTTCCCCTACAATCATATTTTCAGGTCATTGTTCCTTTAAGGCAGCTGATACCCTCCTGTAGGTATCAGCACACAGGTTTTGGGTTTGTTCTTGATTTGACCCAGTCAGTTCTTGGCCTTGACTTTAGCTGATCCCAGCACAGAAGTCCCTTGGGAACTCCCAAGGGACTCTGCCAGTGGTCTGCCAGCTGAGCACCTCACCTGCTTTTCCCCCTGAGAATTAGGGAAATGTATTCTCCCTATTTGTCCCTATTCCTCCCAGGATCCCATCTTTCTCCTGTCTCACAAAACCTCACCTGGGCCGGAAAAGGCAGGACATGAGACCACCATCCCAGGCCCACTTCAAGGATTTGTGACCACCTTCTCAACACTCTGCAGTGGTGGCAGTCTCCCTCTGGCAGTCTCAGCTTGGGCAGAGGCCTGATTCAAATGCATTAAAGCCACTGTAAGATCCTCTTTGATTGCAAAGCCCCTTGGATTTAGGCTTCTTTCCTATCCAACAAGAGTCCCTTCCAAACCAGTTCCAAGGCACATCAACAAGATGCTGTGCAAAGGGTTTTCTAGTGTCAGTTTGAGCTCTGTGGGTATTAAAGAGCACAACATCCTACTCAATTTTCAGCCAGTCACATTCTGCCAGCAGTTGCATTTTGAAACAGAGGAGAAGCAAAGTGGGAGATAATCTCTCACGTGTGTGCAGTGTGCACCATTAGCACATAAGGACACCATAATGACATCTTATTAAAACAATCACTGTAATGAAAATTGATTATTTAATTTGTGACCCATTATGCTTTCCCAGAAAGTAGTTTTTTGATATGGTTTTCAATTTTCTTTGTACCAGATGCATCCCTGACCACAATTATTTTCACAGCTCACAGATGTTGCAACTTTGAAGCCACCAGAGGAGAAGGGAACACCAGGAAGAAAGAGAGGGATTAAAACTGGTCAAGGTTACAGGTCTGGTGTCCATGGGCAGGGCCGAGCTCCCCTGTATGCACAGATATTTGTCTTCCTAAGGACATACTGACATCTTCACCCTGTGCCACTGCAGGTGCTATGGAGGAGCAGAAAGTGGGAAGCCCCTGAGCTGCTGAGTTTTCTCATTGTACATCAGCGTCATACAGCTGTCCTTTAAGCTCCAGTCTTATCCAGGATTTAAGAGAATTGTTGGAGTTAGCAAAGAGGAATATCTTCATACACCAGACTTAAAACTATTGCGCACATCTTTGGTCTTTATCCCAGAGTCTGGATACAAACAACTGGAAAGCCCACCTGGCTTGGTTGCAGTAGAAATAGATTAACAACTTTCTGAAAGCTCAGCTCTTCTCTAAACAACACAAAGATTTGATCCCAAGCAAAGTTGTCTCATCCCCTAATATGTGGGCAGCTCAGTAATCACAGCCCAGGTGACGCTGCTGTGATTTGCTTTGTTCCAGGCAAACCAGACCTTCAGATACTCTTTCCTAAATGCCTCAGAGAAAAGCAAAATTATAGAGGATTTCAGGAAGAAAATGCACCTTTCAAGACCCTCCTAAGTCCAGAGAATCTGCATCAGTGTCTTTCCATGCCTGCAGGCTGCAGCAATATGAAGCAAGAGAACTGTTAAAATTACAGGTTCTGTTTCAATGCACACACATGCAAATATCTCATGTGCAGCCCCCAGGATAGCTGACACTGTGACACAGAACCAGTTCACCAGAAGAGCTGTCCCTCATCAGCATCAGATTCCTGCCAGCAGGTAACAGATGTCTTTTGCCACCAGGAAGGACAGGGCGAGCACTATCATTATTCCCAGCTCTAGGCCAGGTATCAGCTGCCTGTCTTATTCTTCCCAGGGCAGCTTACCCAGGCACTGTCAAGAGGTGTGATTCAAGCCTGCCTGGATCCCCACAGCCAGATGAAGCCCTGCATGAACTCATCAGATGGCAGAGCTCAGAGCTGCTCCCTCCTGCTGCCTCAAAGCCTGGCTCACTCTGGAAGCGAGCACCCGCTGTCAGGCTTTGTGTGCAAAGCCTGATTCGCCTGCTTCGTCTCTCAGCGATGGCAACAGCTGTGTTCAATCAGATCTGACTGCAATGTGAACTCCTGAGTACACAAATGCTAGCGATGATCTGTGCAATTTCATCATCCAGTAATTGGCAGCCACACTGCCTAAGGGGCTTTGAGCTCCTGACCAGCACTGGCGCTTTGCGGAGCTCCCCTCCCCAACATGACGCATGTATGTACAATAACTGAGCAACAGAAAACTCCCCAAGGTGTCATGGGTTAAGCCCAGCCAGCAACTCACTCATTCCCTCCAGGTGGGATGGTGGAGAGAGTCGGAACAGTGAGAAAACTTGTGGGTTGAGATGAAGACAGTTTAACAGGTAAAACATAAGCTGCACATGCAGGCAAAGCAAACAAGGAACTTACACACCATCCCTTGGGCAGGCAGGTGTTCAACCAGCCCAGGACAGCAGGACTCCATCACACTTTGCTTGAGCAGATACACATCATCACTTTGAACATCCCCCTCTTTCTTCTTCTTCCCCAGTGCTATACACTGAGCATGATGTCATTTGTTATGGGATATCCCCTGGGTCAGCTGGGGTCAGCTGTCCCTGCTGTGTCCTCTCCCACCTCCTTGTGCACCCCCAGACTAAGGGAAAGCCCTTGGCTCTGTGCAAGTTCTGCTCAGAAGTCAGAAAACCATCACACTGTCTTGGTCATACACCTAAAGCACATCTCTGCACTAGCCACTGTGAAGAAAATCAGCTTTATCCCAACCAAATACGCACTCATGTACAGGAATTGGGCATCAAAAACTGGTCAAGGCTGGCACAAACAAGAGATTCTATTTCACCAGGTTATTCCAATTCCAAGGAGCTTTGCAGAGTTGACAATATATCTTGCCCAAGACAAGGGCAACCCATTGCTGACCATTTTTCACCAGTCATGCTGAGCCCCTACGTCTCCATTGCCCTGGTTAGCAAAGCCCCAGCCATTCTGAGATTGTGGCAATGAAAAAGGAGGCAGATTGCCAGATTCTGAATTTTCATGTAAATTCAGGGTAGATCCTAGGTCACAAAACAGCTTTCAGGTTAGGCTGACAATATACTAAAAATTTTAATGGAATTCTTTGAAGTTGTGAGCAATTCATGAGATAAAACAAGAATTGGAGAAAATTTTCTTCCATGAAGGTGGCCCTGGCTGCGGTCTGCTCACGGCTACATCACTGGATTTTTCCCTTACACCTTCTCTTCTCACTTCAGCGGTATCCAGGTTTGCATGAGCTGAGCAAAGCCTTTGGCACAGCTGCTGCCCTTGCTGCTCTGACAGATGACCCAGCATTTATTTTTTCTAGAATCAAGATGACCCTGAAAGTGGCCTATGGTCAATTCACAGCTTTATGAAACCCTTCCAAGGTGCTTGCAGCCACTTGAATCTCTACTCTGTGGTGTGCCTGCAGCCTTACTCGAGATTGCAAACCCCTCCCTAATTCTTACTGCACTGAACTCTGTACCTAGCCCTGGTAGGACTTAGACCCATGTTGGTGATAGAACGTGCTGTTGTGACATGCCTTTTATCTTCTTCGTGGTGGTGAAAGTAATTGCATTTGGTCCTGTCCTCTGTCTCTGTGTGATCTGTTGCTGAGAGACAGGATGGGTGGGGAGATTTCAAAGGGCTGCTCTTCTTCACTTGCTTTCACTTGCAGTGTGAAGAGCTCTGCAAATCCTGCCACAAGCACAGCTCTTGCACCCCACCTCTTCCTGTGCTTCCTACTGGAAGCCAGAAGAAGCAAGTGTTTAAATCAGGTGCACTCTCCTGCTGGGGTTTGAGCCATCCCTGGCTCAAAGTCTGTTACACAAGTAACTGTGAGACTCATTTCCCTTAAAAATTCAAGCCCATGTTAAAAATAGAGGTCCTTTTAGACTATGTGGTGCCCATGCATTTGATGTGTGGAACATGTCCTCATATGAACCCCGTGGCTATTCAAACCTGCAAAGTTTTGTTCATTGTGTTCATCCGAGAGAGCTACAAGAGCCTGTCCCTGGATCCTGCCTACACGGCTTGCTTCCCTTCCTGAGAGCTCATTAGGCAGTGGAATTGTACATCGGACCTGAGCATAAGCCCAGTGGAGCCAGTGAATGATTTTCTATTGATCCAAGCCCTTGAACTGCAGCAGCACAAGTGAAGCAAATCGGGCAAAGCTTCTGCTTTCAACCCATCAGAACAATATTTGAATTTCCCTACATTGCCTCTTATTTTTTTTTCTTTTTTAGACTTTGAACTATTTGGTTCAGACAGATTTCCCCACTATATATCTCCTTGTATTTCTAAATACAGTTACTGGGGGAGAGGGAGAGATAACACGCAGAAATCAAGGTGAAACTGCAGTAAATGGAGCTTTGTTCAACACACCGAGAAGAGAAAGGAGTGAACCACAAACTACTATAAGTACAGTATTAAAACAGTAACAATAAGAAATCATAATATATCATGGCTTTGCTATTAAATAGCATTCTTTATCTGATGAGTTCCTTGTGCTTTGAGTTAATTAAATCTTCCTCACACACATGATATGCAGAAGGCAGAAATCTTCAGCAAGACTGTCAAATGGCTACATTAGCTGGGAGTGCAACGCACACTTTACTTCCCCAGGAAATGAGCAATTTTCTTTGGAAAAATCATGTTTGCTACATCTGCTCTGGCAAAGCTCCTCCCCATTCAAACAGAAGAACAGCTGAGGAAATGAAAGCTTAATTTACCTGAGTTAAGACAGAAATTTAGAGCAAAAGAACCTGAATTTCTTAAAAAGCAGATGTTAAAATCTGGGGGAAAAAACGCAGCTGGAAAAGAAAGAAAAGCAAATGTTACATGGATGCTGCACTAACTGCAACATCATCTTGCTCACTTCTGTTTGCTTGCTGTTCCCCTTGCTTGATTTGTTGAACCAGTGACAAGAGACTTTCCACCCTGGAAACAAACTTGTTTTTAAAGAGGAATAAAAAGTGTGTATGTGTGTCTCCTATGGATAACTTACACTGGGAACACCAGCAATGGACTGGGAAATGAATGCTTCTCTAGATGTCTGCCAGCTGTCGAGCTTACACTAAACAATATTCTTAATTAGTGGTAATGGGTTGGCAAACTCCTGGAACTGCATAACCAATTACTTTTTTATATAATTATGATCAGTTAAAGACAATAGCATGTTACAAATGATGACTAACAAGGACAAAGCAAATGTCAATTAGAAAATATGGCTCTAATCAACTCAACTTGCCTTAAAGCACGAATCACTGTAAGTTCATTATTTATTCATATGGTAAAAGACAATCTTGGGAAAGGCAGACAACTGTGCTGGGAAAAGAAAAAGCAGAACTATCCTGCTTCCCATGCTGAAAGGACAACACCAAAATTAATGAGGAATTGCTATGACACATCACACAAAGGCACTGTCTCCATGGTGCTGCACTGGGTGAGCAGAACCCACCTGCACTGTCAAAGCAGCCCAGTGGGGAAGGGGATGTGGTCTGTGCATCTCTGCCACCACTTGCAAGGCACTTGCAGAGACACCCAGCTGCTTTGATGAGGGTGGATAGTGCCTCTTTTATACAGCTCAGGATGTACTGCTTAATTTTCAGATGTCTGTTTTAGACTTATTCAGCTATCCTAAATATTCAGACAAGACTGGCAGACATGGCAGAGGGCCCATGGAAAACCTGTGCCCTCCAGGAGGGGCAGCTGGGAGGAGGATGAGTTGTGTGAGGGGAGCCAAAGTGCATTAGAGGTCTGTGTTTTGGCATCTGAACCAAATACAGAGAGATTTCAGGTCCTATAAATCTTGTGCTGTTCTTGCAACATCACACCTTGCCTGGCTCAGTATGGACCTTCCCACCAGACCTTCTCTGAAAGTTGCTAAACACGGAAGTATAAGGCAAGAACACAGCTCTGAGCTCAAAACTATGTTCTATATTCAGAAATGTACTGGCATTTGAAATAAAATTACTTTCTCTGTGGAGGGTGTGCACTTCAGATGAGGAAACAAGTGGGCACACTTAAGGGAATTTTTGACATAGGGCTCCCAAGAAGTTACATCTCTGAACTTTCCAAACTTGAGTTCCTGTGTCATTGGTGACCCTGAAGGGAGCAGAGGGTCTCAGGTTTCAGGAGGAAATTCCATTATAAAAGTCCTTTTGTGGTCTCTCTTCAGCTTCTCTTACATTGTTGGCACCCATGAAGATTGGAATTTTTTAGATTATTTTTGTGGGGTACTTTATACTTATTGATTGATTTATTTATTTGTTTGTTTGTTTGTTTGTAATTTTTGCCCCTGCCTTTAAGGACACAGTAGAAAACTATTCCCCTGGAGCACAAAGTAACCATTATCCAAACACTGTTAAATGGAACAGATCAATCTGCAAAGTGAGGGAGGAGATGTCTCCCATCCATCATGATGACACTGCTGAAGGCCAGGATATGAAGGTTTGATTTTGTCTCGTCCGACAGCACTCATTCAGGCAGCAAATCTCTGCCACGTTACACATGGCTCTGAAAGGTAACTGGCAGCATATACATGACTTAGAGATACACAGACTCAAGCAAACACGATGAAAAAATATCAGCATAATCTGGAAAGCAGGGGACAGGGAGGGATATGAATTATTCCCCCTTCAGAATATGGGTGCTCAAAACTGTTATTTGTGCTGCTCTAACCAACTCAGAAAGCAGAGTCTGTGCTGAGCATACAAATCTTACCATTATTACCTTATCTTGGTAGTTTCAGAGTGGATTTTACCAGGAACCAGAGATGAATGGTTTCCTCCCTTCCTAAGTAACACTTGCAGTATTTGCAACCATGAAGGATTAAAATTAGCATTACGCACCCCCAAAAAATTCATTTCTTTGAAAAATATCACAAGATAAAAGGAAAGCCCCCTGTCTTGGTAGCCCTACCTTTTTTCTTTCTTAATCCTTTTTACTGTAACATGACTGAGTACCTCCATCACTGACCACAGCATAATGTACTTTTAAATACATTAGCTTAGGAACTAATAATAATCTGGCTGCAGTAGCTTGGGCTTGGCACTGGCAGAAAATCCTATTTGAAAGGCCTGGCAAATTCAGTCAGAGTCTGAGCTCTGGGCTGGCCAACCCAGGTCACTGTCACACCAACCTGGACAGCAGAGGGACAGCTCTGGCTTCCATTGACTTGAAGTCATGACCAGGCTGGCAGGGTGGGTGTGCAGCTTCAGCACGAAAAGTCATTCTTCAACCTATATGAATGTAGATTTAACTGGTCAGTAATGCTCTCCAGGTGTCCCATGGGAAACTGCAGATAAATTACTGAGTTTAGTGACACGATGACCTCTGGGAATGTCAGACAATTTATATTGCAGAGACTGAGGTGGTTTGGAGGTTCAGGACTTTGCAGTGAGAATGGAAGATAAATCAGTCAGGAGCTCCTTGTCTGGGGCATCTTTGCATTGTCTCTCTTGTGCCTGGATGTATTATCCATGTTTACAGGGCACATTTACATTGAAGAGCTTCTTGCAGAGATACCCAAGCTCACTACACCCAAGCTGTTACTGGAGCAGGACATTCACAATCCTTTGGCAGAACTCTACTCCAGCAAACTGGACCTGTTGAGAGGCAGCTGATAGTGAGTCCAAGGACGCCTGGAGCTTACACCACTCTCCACATCACAGCTAGAGTCTGCACTGTGTGGGTCTCCCAGAGCCTGGTGCTGTTTTTCTTCCCACTGGAATCTTTTGTGCAGCTCCAAGCAAAAAATAGGGTGTGATCCCCAGGGACTCTAATAGCATCACAGAACTGTTTGGGCTGGAAAAAATGTTTTAAGATCATTGAGTCCAACCCGTAAATAACTTGCAGTAAACTACAGAATCGGGTAGGGAATATGTTGGTCCAGAAAGAGCTTCGTGTTGTGCTCACACCCTTACCAGGCTAGAGGAGCTCAAGGATCAAGCACTTCTCTGATGCTGACAGTCAGTTTTCTCTTATGTGTGAATGTATGTTGATAGCTGGCATGTATATATTCCAATTAGCATTTCAACTAGACATGGAAATCTCTCAGATTCAAGTGCTGTGTTATGACACACACATGCTTTTCAAAACCTTCAAGACAAAGTGTAAAATATCCTTAAAGCAAAGAGACTTTGTCAAGTTGTCCCATTTTCACACTAGCCAGTGGCTAACCAGTGTAGCTATATACTTTTCATGTGGAAAAATAAAGATAACTAGTTTGAATCATGCTTTTTAAGGCATTTTTCCAGCTGGAACATCACCCCCAGCCTGCACCATACCCAAAGCAGGGCAGGGACTGAAGCACATATTTTGGCTCTGTGTGTTGCTACAGGCTGAAAATGAAGAAATTAAACAGTTACAGATATTCTGGCTGCAAAGATTAATCTGAGGTCACTTCCTGCCCCTAGACTGCCCTGCAGCTTTATTGCATTTTGTTGTAATTGCCTAAATGGAATTGAGAGTGATAATAGGACCTTCAAATGCTTTTTTTCAGTTTTTCACTGTTTTGTTTGTGCTTCTGCTGCCACAAAGCATCATGAACTGATGAAAAAATTAGCAGCTCTGAAACAGTTTAAATTGGTTGGGAACCATAAATGTGAGGAAAATTAGAGTGAAAAAACTTGAATGTACATGGAAGAAATGGCCATCTTTTTCAGAATTGCACCTAGTAGTTGAGTTAATATAGTTATTATATTATTATATATTAATAATAAATTATTATATGATGAAATTATGCTTATAACAGAAAGCAATGTTGTAATACGGGAATTGCTGTGACTCATATATGGTTTCATAAAAGTGACAGAAAGTTGAGGATTGTGCTGCCTCTTAAACAAATAAGAAATTTAACTGCCTCACTAACATTTGGAAATTCAAGATAAACGCAAAGTCCCATATCTTATATTAACAAATTACTGGCTCCTAACACAGCCTTTTGTACCTTTAGTGACAAATTTAGGGCCTGTGACATATTTAGTGCGTGGAAAATAGAGCTAGTCTGTATGATGGATGATGACTGGGTAATGATTGTAAGTAATGGTCTATTTGTACATCTGAACAAAGCAGAGAAAGCAATTAGCCCTTCCCATGAGCCTCCATCACTGACAGGCTGTCATGCTTCTTTAGCGTCCCTGGGATGGAGGAGTGGAGAGGAGAAAAGCAGGTGCTGGAAAAAATGACAGAGAAAGGTAGAAAGGAAGGAGAGCAGAGCTGGTTGTTCCTGAAACCCAGACTGGGTGACTTGGATGCAGCATTCTGTGCCCTTCTTTTTATGTCTCTGTGGAGCCTTTTCCCATCCAGGTTCATCACTGGACATGCTGTCCATCCACTCATCCCTCCCCTGACTCCTTGGCAATCAGCATGTCTGATCCACGTCTCATCCTAGGCAATCTCATTCCAGCACTTCTTTCTCCCCCCTGGCCCTTGTCATGCTCTACATCATAGATAATTGTGTGGGAAAAGCAGCTCAGTGCTAAGGACTCGGCCTTTTCTTCCCTTCATTCCTTCCAAAAATAAATAAATACATAAATAAATAAATAAATAAATTACAGGAGAAAAGAAAAAACTTGAATTGTTAGAAGAGAAACAGGGAAAATAGGAAAGAACTTCGTTATGGTGAAACACAGATCGACCACGCACATTTGAGTAGACTGTGCAAAACTTTTCTAGAAAGTGGAAAATGTTCAAGGGGAACGAAAATGTGATTTGAGGAAATGAACAGCAGCTAGGGAGATTAGTGCTCATCAAGCTGCAAGGATAGAAGAAACAGTGAAGGGGGAACTATGAGATATCTATAAAATTATGAGTCCCAGTGAGTTGGTGATGAGAGAAAAATTATTCCCAGTCCCTGCCAGTTGACAGCTAGAAGCTATCAAATAAATCAACTGGCAAGTCCACACCAAAGCAAATCAAAGCAGAATATTTCTTCAGACAATGTACTCATCTGGGGAACTCCCAACTCCTGCCATCTCCCTGTTTGACTTCCCTTTTTCATTCTCTCTGACAATTCAGGCAATGTTATTTTCTCTTTCAACTCCACACCACTGCACACCTCAGAAATCCTCTCCACAGTATTTTCCTCATGCACATCCATCTGAGCTCCCAATATCACCACTGTAGCTAGCTGGCTTTTACTCTCCTGCTAATTGACACCAGTATAAGGTAGTATCCATGAAAGATCTCCCTTCCATCCAGGCAGCCAAATCCATGAGTTATGTCATTCCCTACCCATTGTAAATGCAGGAGATACTGACCTATAGACAGCAGCTGACACAAGATTCATATCAGATTTCCCCTTCTGCTCAACTTGGGAGGGGAAGTTGCAAACTGGTTGATGTGAGTTTCCTTCTGAGCTGAGCATTGCAGCAGATCAGGAAGTGCGGGGCCAGGATTCAGGTATTTCAAGTATGTTGTCTGTCATCTTGTTCTGTTGTCTCTAAGTGTATCAGCAACTTTCTCAGGGTCACTGGGATGTCATCACAGCCCATTAATTCTGCAAATGTGCTCATCTCCCTCAATGTACAAAAGGCCAGAAACTCCAGAGGCAGCTTCTCCTCCTGGAAGTGGAGGAGGCACAGACAGTGAGACTGGCATGGGAATGTGCTAGAGGCATTTGCAGATATTGCAGACGCTCTTGTCCCTCAAAACAGCTTGGAAAACAACCTTCTTTAATCTTCAGTAAAGAGCAAACTGGGTGAGGGCTTCACAGGGAAATGCAAAATACTGAAGGATATCATGGAAACGATATATTTGACCTCAGGTCAAACAGAAGAAAGAAAGAATGAGCTACAGATAAGAAAGCTGCAGGTAGGAGGCAGCAAGGGAAAAGCAGATGGCCAGGGGAAAAACAAAGGAAAAATACTTGCTTTGTTCTCGAGCTTTAGTTTCTGTGTGTTTGGTTGAACTTTTCTATGAAGGTTGTTGTGTGTGGTTTAGATTTGGGTGGGTTTTGGTGTGTATTTGTTTGTTTCAAGGAATAAAGTCATTTCTGTAAAGCAGTTGGTGAACAGACGAGTTTTTTTGAGTATATCTAATACTTATTTGAATAGGGGGAATTCCTTGAATTTACATACAATAAACAGCATGTTAAGTAAAGCTGCTGTGGCTTACAACAGTTTAGCATAATTTCACTAGACAAATGGCAACTCAGCTCTTTCCGATCCTTTAACATCTCTGTGCACAGGATGTTTTAAAATGTTGCTTTTTGTCAGTCAAAACACTTTCAATCCTGAGATTATGCCACCTGCCACTCAATAAATTTCTCTGCCCTATTGCCAGCATGATACCTATTAAGTTTTAGTTAAAGTAATAGAAAGGCTTTAAAAAGAGCTTCAGAATAAGAATTCATGAATAATCAGGTTGAATCTTTGATTTTCCTCCCCACTACAGTGAAAGAATTAGCTATCACAAAATCTACCTGCAAGAATCTTTGTCAAATCTTGACATAATTTTGGGTGGCTGTAGGGTCAGCAGCCGGAGGTGGCATCGATACAGCCCCAGGTGACGCAATTGGGTTGGGCCAGGGATGGACATGGCAGCAACCACAGGTAGGAATGATCTTGTTAAAAGGTGATGATTCTGTTCCCACTGAGGGCTGGGCGGGTTCTGGGAGTTCCCCTCTCAGCAGACACAAGGTGCTGGTGGCGGGGCCATTGCCTGCATATTGCCTTCCTCAGAGCTTATGCTACCACTTTAACTTCTAATTTGAGAAAAAAATCCATGATCCACCCATTGCCCCTGCCAGCCATGCTTTCCACAAGTGTGTCCTTGATCACCCTCCCCATGTTCAACTAACTAGCTCAGTGCAGAAAGTACTGGGCAAAAAATGCCTCATAATGGAGTTTGCAACAGTGAGGTAATTCTAGTGGTCCCTCCTGGTCTTTTGTTTGTGATTCTTTGAACATTCAGCCCAGTGGTCATGGGCAAACAGGTCTGGAAGAGACAGGGTTGGAAACCAGGAGATCCTCCATCCCATTCAGCTCACAGACCATTAGGTCAGCCTTTTCTCACTGTCTGTTTACATAATGGTAGAATCATATTTAATCTATTTTTCAGACTAGGAAGAGAAAGTCCTGCTGGAGTCTTTCATCAGTTTATTTGTCCTTTTAGCTTTGTCCAGCTCTTTATGCTCAAGCCTATTAGACGATTCTAGTGAACCAAAGTCCAGTGAAGCCAAAATCCTTTTCTTAGAAAACTAAGTCTTTCTCTTGCCTTTTTTCCATTTTCAACAGCAATTAAAGGAAAAAAAAATGTCCCCTTATTACATCCCATCACCTGCTGAATCATAAGTCAATATCCTGACTGACTATGGGAGGCTTTTAAAAAATACTAAACTCATTATTCCCTGACCTAGTGATTTATGCTGTGATCCTTCTCGGGAAGAAAACGCACCGAGGTCACAAAGTGAGAGAGTGAAATCAAGAGCACGTTGTAATAAATTGAGCAAATGGTACTCTAAATGATAGAAAACTGTAGGCAGGAGGAAGGAAAATATCAGGGCTGTGTGAAATATCCCTATTTAGGTTTTCATGATTTTGACAGATCAAAACCCATGAGCTTTAATTTGAGGTGTGTTTGCTTTCTCAGAGATCTCACTGAAGCCGTAGCATCAGACAGAGCCCAGGACACCATGTACAGCTGAAAAGAGAAATGTCTGGTGGTCTTGCCAGCTGCATCTCTTTACTACTGAGACTCGCCAGACATTTTCAGCAAGTCCTGAGATATTCTTGCCTGCACTTTCTGGAGCCGAATAACTTCCAGTGGTTCTTTCTTCCAAAGGCTTCAGGTGACAAGCAGAGTCTCAGTCATCCATCTGAAGGCACCTGCCTCAGACTGATCACTGCCTCAAGCATAGCTTTTCTATCTGCCACACATTCAGCAACATGGATTTTGGCAATCTTCCTCCAAGTTCTGCCCGTGGTGGGTACCACTGAAGATTGGAGACAGGCAGTCTTTGAGGAAAACAAATAGTCCAGCATTAACATCCATCTTTAACCCGTTCAGAGGGTGTAGAGCTGATGTTGTACTTTGCAAATTGGAAACTCTTGTGAAACATTCTTGTGGTATAACGGTGAGTCACCAAAATGCCTGAATGTTCTGTACACACTGTGTGTGCCAAGGGACCCTCAAAGAGGCAATTTACCCTTTCATAACAGCAGGCTGGCTTCAGTCACAGCCAGCATTGGAAAAGGAAAGTTATTCTGAGGAAATAAACACATTTTCCCAGTGCCTAACAGTGCCCATCTCTACTGTCTTTTACATAAACCAGGCTGATGTGTCTTCAAAGACCTAAAAAAATGCCCTGAGGTACAATGCATTTATCAGGTATTTCACAGGACAAGTCTCTTCTCTCAACTATTTGGAGTTTTCCTGGCATGAGATAATAATAGAACAAACATCATCTTGCCTATGCATGTTCGGTTAAGATCAGCTAAATTAATTTCTCTTTGTTAAGATGGTTATTACTTTGCCAGTTGCCTCTGGATTTTTACATCCTGTAAACGCCCAACTGCAACACGTAGTGCAGTTCTGTGCATACAAAGAAATATCAGCTGAAGTTTTTGCTGCCTAAAATAGGAAGAAAACCTCTGTGGAAATAAGTCTCACATTTTTCCACTGCAGTTTCTCCAACCTTACTGCTGGTAAATCTTCAGGGAAATATTTGTCTTCATTTTCAGCTTCTTTAAAAGAAAAGTTTTAGCTGTTTCCATTTTCATTCATTCTTAGTTAATCTAGTGGTAAACGAAATAGCAAAGTTCATGCTCAAGCTGAGACCAATCCAGGGAAGCACTTAACAGTGTGAAATGTCCTGCTGACTTCCAGAGGGACTGAATGTTTCAGCTTGTGCATGCACTTAAGTGCATTGCTGCTGGGGAACTTCTGATCTCTAAATCCGAAAATGTGACCACAGAATGTATCCCAGGTGGGTGCCAACTTGGCTACTGAGGAAGCAGGAGAAAGGAAAGTGGTGCATCATCTCAGGGAGGTTGTGGGCACTCAGCTGCAGAGGTCCAGACACCAACAGAAGTGTGACTCTGTGAGGTGACCCGCCTTGGATGCATCCCTGACATCTGGAAATGAGAGTGCCCTGCTCTGTGTCCTGCATCCTCACGAGGCACTGCAGCAGAGACAGCAGAGCAGAGGCTTAGAACTGCGAAGTCCAGAACATCTGTACAAAGCCAGTGTCACCAGAGGACTGAGATAAAACACAGATCATGAAGTGCACACACGCAGCCTCTTTCCATCACCTTCCTCTGTGGAAGGATGAGAGAACATCAGCCCTGGGTACTGCAGAAAGCTCTGCAGGTTTTTGCAGAGGTGTGAGGCTGCCAGAGCCCCTTGGCAGTGCCAGACTCAGCACAGGGAGCTGTGAGGGTTGGAGGCTGCCACACAGACCCCCCTGGCTTCCCTGTGGCTCGGGAGGTACAGTGCACTTTTGTTATATAACCACAGCTTTTTAATGCAACTGCTCCTCCAGCACTGCCCTGTGAGATCCGATTATTTTGGAGGATGAAAAACATTGTTATTTTTAACAGCTGGATCAAGGCTCAATGGGCTTAAAAGGATATTCAGAAACAGCTGCTTCCGTAAGGCTTTCAAGTTAGTGACCATTGCAAAAACTGTTTCCCTCTGTTTTGGACACTGCTTTCCCATGGCATTTGTGTTGCCTTGCAGCTGTAAATGAAAGGTTGATTTCTTTTTCCATAAACATTGTAAACTTCTTCTTGCTGTTCATCCAGGCATTGGAACAACAGATTTCCAAAAGGCTGCTTTCCATGAGATCAGGAAACATAAAATAATACCAGTGCTTCTGGAAGGTAATATCTCAAACTATAACCTGCTGTTCACATAGGACATCTGTCCCAAAGCACTTACTGTAACAGTTCATACATTGTGCAATATTAGAATCATTTATCCAACACTCAGACCATTCTTGATTTCCATGTGTTGGAAGTACTGCTATGTTAAAAGAAGTCAGAGAGCGAGACTATTCCAACAGTGGCGCACCTGATGCTCACCTCTATGCTTTGTCAGTGATAAATATACTGCAAGCCATTACAGAGCATAGTTTGAGCTGAAGGTGTCCAGACTTTGGAGGAAAGATAAAAGGGGGAAAGTGGTTTGTTCCCCTCATCCCCAAACAAAAGCAGAATTTTTATCATAGTTTAGTTAATCAGCTTTCTGTCTTTCCTGAAAAAAAACAAAGTCTGAAACTGTCAGGTAAACTTTCATATTTGTTCAGATAAAGATGCACAAAACTCAGACCTTGATCTTCCTGAAGTTTTCAGAGCTGGGATAGCAGTTGATTTCACTCCAAAGGCAGATGTAGATTCTGGCTGAGATCTCCCATGCCTTGTATGTCCACAGTGTTAGAGGAGACTGGACAGTCTTCTCTAGTGCTAGATCTGATGGAATAGGGCAGGAAGGATCTTATTTTTGAGATCAGTCATTTTAAGCATTCTAAATCTCAAACTATTCCAATTTATTATGCAGCTCATTTATAGCCTTAGAGGCTGAAGTTCCATTGATTTCCTGTACCTTCAGAGGCCAGCAGAAGGTGTCTGACAAGTACTGGACAGTCAGAGCATGCTGTTGGTCTTTATGGTTCAATGAACATTTGGAAGTTGTTCCAGCTCTGTTTCTGTGAAAAGTTCTTCTGCAACTTGAATCAACAAAAATTTGACTGACTGGAGTAACCAGAGTCTAAGTTCTCTTATTGTCAGTGACAAGGAAACATATTTTTCATCAGAGGATGATTTCTTCCACCTCAAACATCTATTTCAGAATGGGGCAGCTAATCAGAGATGTGATTTATTGTAGTGACCATATCCAGTTGGCAAAGACTAGGTACAAACTTAATTCTCAAAAGCTGAAGAAAATTAAAATCAACCTTACCTGGAAAATGAAAAGAAGCTCTCAAGGGTTTTAAACAAGTAGGAAAATGCATAAAAATCAAATTTTGTCATGTATTGCATGTTGTGTGAGATTGAAATGCAGTGCACTAGGTGAGCTGAATGATCAAGAAGCAAAGCACAACTCCTTGGCAGGATTAACTTGATGTTGATCACACAGCGCAGTCAGGGTGTGCAGCATTGTGATAGGAAGACTAAAAGTGGTGCAAATGAAGATGGCTGGGTGTGGAGGCACCGGCAGGAGCGTAAAGCAGGGACAGGGCTCTCGGAATGTTTAGGGCACACAGCAGTCAACAAGACCCCGGCACATTTGTCTCCAGCCCCAGCCCCAGAGATAAAGAATGGTGGTTACACGATGATTCACAGAGGTGGGACAGAATGGAGACACTGATCACTTCCAGACCCAAAAGGATATAAAAATGCATATTGGAAACCTAGACACACTTAAAGAATCCTGGGAGACCCAAGAAAGACTTAACAGATGGTGTTACAGACCCTGGATCTCACAGATCAACAGAAGCGTTGTTGTACCCGGCTGCCGGGGCTGAGGTTGGTCACCACCAACACGCTGCTTCTCATGAGCATGAGAGTGGGAGCAAGAACCAGTTAAAACACCTTTTCTTTCAGTTTGAATTTTAAGAAAAATCACCTTTCCCTACTGTAAGGTCATGAAGGCCAGGTCTATATGTGTCATGAATACTTCCAGCACTTGTTGATAAAATGTTGTGACAGCATTCGTGTGTATGTAGACTGCATGCAAGTTGTCGGTGTAGAGCAGGAGGTATTTCTTCTTCAAGGAAGCGTGATGCACACTGTGTGCTCTGTTTCTGTGATCTCAGAAGTATCAGTTTGTCGTGGTTTAACCACAGCTGGAGGCTTGGCCTCACTCAGCCTGCCCTGGGAGGATGGGAGAGAGAATTGCAAGGGTAAACGTGACACGTGGGTTGAAATAAAGACAGTTTAACAGGTAAACAAAAGCTGCACAGAAGCAAAGCAGATGCAGGAATTCACTCAGTACTTCCCGTAGGCAGGCAGGTGTTTATCCATCTCCAGAACAGCAGGGCTCCATCGCATGTAATTGAGACTTGGGGAGACAAATGCCATCACTCTGAACATCTCCCCTTGCTTCTTCTTTCCCAGCTTTATACACTAAGCGTGACATTATATGGTGTAGGCTGTCCCTTGGGCCAGCTGGGGTCAGCTGTCCTGGCTCTGTTCCCTCCCAGCCCCTTGTGCACCCCCAGCCTCGTTGCTGTTGGGATGGAATGGGGTGAAGAGTGGGACAGGCCTTGGCTCTGTATAAGCACTGTTTTTGTCTTATCTCAGAAATAAAGATACAATGCCTGGAAATGACTGATGCAAACTGTTATTAAGGGAGATGTATTCATACATTTCAGCAGAGTTAGATGATGATGAAGTTGAAGCTAATTCAATCTTGCAATCGCAGATAGCTGTTGTTTCAGGAACAGTATCATCTAAAAGATCTGGTCTGTATCATCTTGATGTTTACAAATAAACATTGAATTGGAAATTAAACTCTGGCTAAAATTAAATTAGAAGAAGTCACCTCCTGTGGTGCAGTAAACACACAGCACTGATCATCAGCAAATGATTTCTACTTTGGTAGCTTTGCACAAATAAGTAGTTCCAAAATAGCAGTGAGCCTTTTTTGTACATTGCAGATCATTTCATTGTACAATATTATGTTCTTCAAATTGCAAACAAAACTGAGTCACATGCTTAAAATAGTAAAATTATCCTTAAAGCAGTGACATTTCATTCAGGAGTTATCAAAGCATGTTTTTAATCCAAATATTACACCCCATCTTACTGTTGTTTGCCATTGTGGAATGTAGAGATGATACTACGAAAAATGCTGGTATTTGGAATAAATTTTTTATTCAGCAGCATTGTGTGCCATTTCCTCTAGCCTGTAAATTTATTTGCTTATAAAAAGGGGCACTGTGGTAGAATCTGATGCATAATATTTTCATGCTTTCAAAAGAGTGACACCAGTTATCACCAGCTGAAGACCCATTCTTGGATAGCCTCTGTTTGATAAAAGCTTCCATATCTCTAATATCTTTCATATTTGAACCAAAAATAAGTGTAAAAAAAAACGTTTCTGTATATTTGGTCAGGTCCCAGACAACTGGAGCCAGAGTGACAGACTGTGAGGTACCTCACTTCCATCCTTCATGACTTCTGTGGCAATGCATGAATCACAGTTTCTGAAGGATTTATTGTGGTTGGAATGCCCTCACCGTGCACTGAGGGTTATCTCAACTTTCACATGAGACCTTCTGTTGTAACTGCTTCTCCTGCTATTTATAGTTTAAATGCAGACAAACATAAAATCAGATGTTGGCGTCCTCAAGTTCATCTTCTTTTGACCACAGCATCCTTCAAAACTGCAAAGTCCAGCTGAATTGATTTCTGTGAGATTTCCTGTAGGGCTTAGAGTAATTGGGAAACATTTTGGCTGAATTTCTCTGTGCTGCTCCCATGGTGCAAAGCAAGCAAAAAACTGACTTATCCACATGGAAGGAGAGAGCCCCTAAACAGAAGACGATCACCAAGCTGTGACACTATTTCCCTTAACTAAAACTAGTCACTTCTGCCTAACCTGGTTATACTGGACTGTTCAGTGAAGATCCAGCTACTATTGTGCAGTGAGCTGAAGGCACAATTCCTTTTTTTCTAAAGTTGGGAGCTAAAACAAGGCAGAGGAACCAATATCCCAAAAGTACTTGCTTCTCCATACTGGCTATAAAGACAGCCCAAGTTAACCATCTCAAATGAACATACATACAGTGGAGATGTTTGAAGGCAGCTCAGATAAATGCCAGCTGTGGAATTATGGATTTGTGAACTCCCATTCCTGATTTTTTTGCCTTTGGATGTGGAAGTTCAAGGAAGAGTGCAGAACTGAAATCCCCCTGGGCACTGTACAGCTGATGAGGAGAGGAACTGCTTGCTTCAAAGCCTAGATGTGACTTACCTAAGGCAGAGAATAATCAGGAAGAATAAGCAAAGAAGTGGAGAGATAAAGCAGTTATCCCAACAGTTTGTGGGCTCCTCTGCCAATGCACTGATGGTGGACTATGACCTGTAGAATTATAAACTTGTTAAACTTCTATGTTTGCTTAGCAGTGATGTGCTTGATGTTGTTGTCTTAAACTTTATGAAGTGCCAAGCATTTTGGGCTGGTACAATAAAAAGTAAATTAAAAATAAACAGGTTTTGCCTATTGCGCTGCTCATCCTGATGCTGTATCCTGGAAAGCTGTGAAGAAGCACAACAAGAACGGTCCCCCCAGTATGCATTTTAAATAAGAAAGTTGTCGTATTTCTGTTTTTCATTTCATATTATACCTAACTCTGAAATACCCCACATAAGGGAATCACAGAACTACCTACAAAACATCAGGATTGTAGTTTGGTGACATAGACATTATTTTTACTCTCCTAGATAGTGAAGCCTCAGGACATGACTAGTCTTAAAATATGACTTCCCAGGAGAAGAAACTCAAGTGTACAACTATTCGGATTTGGTGTGTGAAGTGATTGCAGAATGCAACGCTTCAAGAATATTACAATGTAAAGAAGGTCAAGGTCAATGTCAGCAGATGTTAATGTCTTCTCCTATAAAAGGAACAGTTCAGCATCCCAGATGGCAAAGACCCTAAAAGGAAGAACTGCAAGAACAAACAGTTGTCAGTGAGCATTATTTCACTAAAGGCAGAAATACTAACGAGATGGGAAAGTGGTTTATCCTTTCTTGTGGAGCTGTACCCTGTATTCCAAGTGGTCTGATAATATTTTCAAAATTTATTTTTGGTTTTTATGAGGGCTGGAAACTCACTGGAAACCCAGACTCGCCATCATGAGCAATCAGCTGAAAGATAATGCTTGGGAAAACTGGGAGACATGGGTCAGTAGAAACATAAGGTTCCTCTTAGGCCTGACAGCAAGTTGCCTGGTCTGCACGCATTCCAACATCCTGCAAGGACACAGATTATATCTGTCCCAAAGGATATAGATTCATGGGTGCTGTTGTTTTCAAGGAATGATATATTCAGATGCCTTTGAGGATCTGGACTGTCCTGAACATTTAGCAATTTCTAAATGACATCGTGCATTTATGACATTTAAATTTCATTAGCATTCACACAAGTCACATCTTGTCTCTAGGGGCTATGCAGGAAGATTTTAAAGACTGCCATCAAACACTTTCAGCTGCAAGTCTGGTTAAAGTCAAGTGGTGTAAATGACACCTTTTGTTAGGGCTCAGTCAGAAGAGCAAATGCGACCACTGTTTGCCTGGGTCGAGGGAGAGCACCAAGGTGCCAACCTACGGCACTGGCAAGCCACTGTGACTGGCAAAATCCACGGTGAGGGTGCCAGAGGTACCCGCAGGGGCTGATCTTGGCACCTGCTGGCTTTGATTGGCTGAGCACACGGGAGAGGGAGAGAAGAACCATCACCAACCTGGCAGATAGAACAACACAGAGTAGGGAAGCTCTCCTGGAGTGGGGGAGAGAGAGCAGAGAGGCTGAACAGCTACGGGGCATTAAGTTCAGTGGGAAGGTTGGCATCAATTGCTGTAACAAGAAAATTCCCTCTGTTGATTCCTGCTCTGTTCAGGGTACCAGCAGGATGCCAGTATATTTAGGTTGTCTCTTTAGGCTCTGTGCTTAACTAGTAAACAGTGGAAGCTTCCTCCAGGACAAATTTCAGAGCAGGAACTTAACAGAGCTGCACTGGTGACTTCCCTCAGTCTTTAATCTGGGAAAAACCTCAGGCTACTATTTTCAGGCTCCCACTGTTCCCAGCTTAGCATAACTCCATTTCCTGCATCATGAAAGCTGAAGTGGTGATATTTCTCTCTCTTGGAGCAGTGTCTACTTTATTAATGTTTTGGAGGTGCAGGTACTATGGTAACGAGCACTACAGTCAGTGCCTAAAGAGGAATTTACATCGCCAGAGATGCCGTGTTTGAACAGCTTGACACATCTGCTCATGAACAGCAATCTGATTCTGTGTCAGCCCACAGGAAAACTCAGCTGAGCTGCAGCTGGATCAGACAATGCGGCTGTGTAGGGATTTCAGAGGTAATCTAAGGCAGAGCCATGTAAAATGCAAGTGAGAATGAGAAAATACCCAGAGGTTTTAGGAGGCAGCAATATTTATCAGAAGCCTGAAGTTATCTATTCTAAGCAAAGCACTAGGAAAAACAAAACTTGTGTATAGCACATAAGCAGCAATAAAGGCTCACTCCAGACTGAGAGGATTAATGCTTTCCTAATCCTGTCACACTTCAAGGAATTTTGAAATATTGGCAACTTTTGGTAATCGAATTTTCCCAATAAACAAAAAACCAACCAACCAAAACCACCAAACCCTGCCTAGTTTCAGACAGCACTAAGTATGCCAGGAAGAAATCATAAAATCAAATTAAACTTTGGAGTAAGCTGTCTGAAGCTTGCAGGTCTGCCTCGAGTCAACTGTAATTGCTGAAATCTCTTTGCCACATATAACCATAAAACTTTACATTATTTTCTTTTCTTAGTAAGTCCCACTGACTTTAACTCATGTGTTTTCCAGGAGAAAATGAAAGATTTCAAAGCTATGACAAAATATTCTTTGATACAACTCCAGTAAAAACAGAGACAATGAGAAAAAAGAGAATAAAACCATAGAAGTTGAAAAGAAAGAAAAAAAAAAATTTGAAGGAATAAGATAGGAAAATTAAAAAAAAAAAAAAAGAGAGAGGATAAAAGGAAACAGAGGGAGGATAAAAAACATATTTTCAAAATGAAAAGATCCAGAAAAACAATTAACGAAAGGCATTAAAGCAAGAAGCAGAAAACATGTTCTATCACTTGGCAAAAAGAATAGGTACTCTCAGCTAGCATTTTGCTGCAATTAGGAAAAAAATACTAGGGAAGCATGAATAAAAAAAGAACTGTCATTTGATTTTTACACTAAAAAGCCTGATGTAAAAATACAGAGGGAAAAATTCTTATTTCAAATATTTACACTAAAGAGATCAATTTCACAGAAAAGCAACTGCTCACATATGGAGAATTCAAAATATAGAGATTGGTGCTAGCAAAAATAAGAAGAACCAGAAAATGAAACTGAGACAGAGAAAGAAGCAGAATCACATGGTTAACTTTTTCATCCAGATATTCTCAGTGGTGATGTATAGACAATATGGTAATGTGGCTTTTATTGCAGTCCCAGCGGATCAGAGCTCTGTGCAGGGAGGAGGATGTTGTGGAATGCTCAGCTGCTGTGCCACCTGCACAGCCCCTCCGGTTTAACAGATGGAGTTGGAGGAATTCTGATGATTCAACTGGGAAGGGGCTATATGTTTTTTTTAAGGTATTGCCAAATCCCAGTTTGGATAACTGCAATGAGTGAAATGTAAATAACAAGCAAAATTGTAACAGAGACAAATTCTCATTTTGAATAGCGAAAGAGGATCTTAGGAAAACCCTTATTAAGCTCTTAATATGTGATCAGGAGTCAGTGGCAGTAAAGATAATTTCACAACTACACTTAAATTTATCAGATCCCAGTATTTTTAAACCATGTAGTTATTTTACTGACTTCCTCCACACAATAAAAGTTTATCAATCCAGTGAGCAGTAGAATTTAAACATTTAGAATGTAAAGTAATCTAATGGGCTTACCCTCTACCAACAGCTGTATTTAGAGATAGAAAGAATAGGAATTGATATCAAACATTATTGAGATAGATGGAATGGCCTGGCACCACTTTAGGATACACAGAACACATTATCTAAGGTTTCTGGCTACTTTTAACCTGTCATGGACCTACCCTGTGTTCCTTCTCTAGGCAACAGAAAGAAAGCAGCATTTTCTCAAGGTAATTCAGCAGCCTGAAGATCTCAGCTGCCCTCTGAAGATACCTGTCCTTTTCCATTAACCAGAGGTGTAGTTTGGAACAATAATAGGAACAAACGGACAGATGGATAAATCTGAGCTTTGAGCAAGTGGAAGCAAGTTCCTTCTCTGTGATTGCTGCAGAGTCTGTGTCGTCCCTGAAAGTTGGATCATGACAAATGGGAAGCCTGACATATTTAGAATGAGTCGGCAATCAACCTTTGTGTGTGTAAGTTTTTACTAGACATGTAGCTATAGGAGTGCTCAAGATAAATAATGACATGTTTGTGGGTGCAGTGCGTTGGGGGCTCTAAATTGACCTAAGGGCAACTTCTAATTGGGATGAACCTATTCCTCCTTTGTCTTGAAACAAGGACTCTGTTTTTCTTCTCTGAGGCCCTCACACTCTTATATTCTGTAGTTAAACAATAGCCCTTACTGTTGAGGGGTTCACTATGTCATAATTTGGCCGTGGTATAAACTGGAATGCATAATCCACTACAGTCAGTTGTTTCATTCCACAGTGCCAACACAAAGCTTGGATTGTGGTCAGGGTAAAAATTCAGACCTGGATACATTCTCAAACCTGAGTTACTCAGTGCCCATGTAAGCAAACAGGAGAAATACACTTAGCATTTTGCAAATCTGGGGCAGAAGAAAGGAGAGAAAGTTGACTTATTCCATGTTCCCCTTGGTCATCTCTTTCCCTGTTTGTTCTTGTTTTGTCTTTCCACATGTTTTGGCACACAGGATACAATGAATCAACTTCCCTTCCTAGGTCCTCAAAAGGGAGCATGTTCTCCCTGACAACGAAAACCAACTCACTCTGGACATATTCTGGGAAAGTCCAATTAATGTTGAAGTTCCAATTAATGCTGGAATTCCAATTAACATTACCAGATGGAGATAAGGATCTGAATAAACATGTGAACATGTTGCTTTTCATTGCAATTCACAATTAAGCTTCTTAATAATGTTCATGAAGAAATTTTGGTGTGAGTGGAAGAGAGTGAGATACTACCTGCTAGAAATAGGAAATTGGCTGCAGAATGGAGTGCAATGCTCCATTCAAAGTAGATCTCATTTTGCCAAAGCCATTTTTTATTTTTTTCATATCCATTCCTCCCTATCACCACTCATTTCTTCCCACTGTTCCTAATGAAAAATTATGGCAATAGAGTGAAACCAACACATGATTTTTCTTTGATGGTTTCAAAGGCAAAACAGGAACATGCACTTTTTCAAGTGACACTCTGCTGTGACTAAAAGATTTGTCATCTGCTGGGAGTGCTAATTAGAGGTAATTATCATTAAAATTTACCTGCCAATATATTCTGTCTTCCAAAAAAAACATTACATTTGTTTACTTTGGGAATCTCACAGCTTTGTGGATATAGAGACACTGGGAATGAGGGTAGGATGTGACAGCTCTCTGCTCAGGATGGCACTATCAGTAACACTTGCCTTTGTCACTTACCTTTGAACAGGACTGTGAAAATTCTAAAAGCCTTTCAGCAGTTCTAAAACATGAAAATGGGGAAAAATCAGGGCTGAGAAAAACAAATTATCTGCATATCTGAGCAGAGAGAGTAGACCATGGAAATTCCAAAACATGGCCAAATTACATCACTATTAACTGGGACAGGATCCCAGAAGCAGCAAAACCAACCAAAGTTCAGTAGATTCAATCAAAGGGAAGCAAGTAGGTTGTCACAAAACATGGTATGCATTCATTGGTATTTGAGCACAGATATCTCCATATGTTAAGAAGACTACAGCATCACTTCCAGCTCCTGCATTTTTGGTATTTCTCTAGATGGATTCAATCCCGTGCCACATTGGAAATGAGGCTTACCAAACACACTGAGACAAAATGTTCACAGCACGGATATAGCAAGGCTTTGTTTGCTTGAGACATAAACAAGCAAGGCTAAAAGCACAGAAACTGTACATTTTGCATAGCTTGCCATCATGGCACTGCATTTTTAGGTGTTTTCTACCTCATGGAATTCACGCGACTCCATTAGACTCCAAGGCTGTCATTGTAGAGCAGGAAACATCAAACATCCTAGAGTGGGTCCTACAAGATCTATCTTGTAAGGCTGCTTCAGTTTTCCTAGAGGATATGGTCATGTGTGTCACAGCTCTCCAAATCAAGGTGTTTATCTTGGGGCTTCAGGGAGGGACTCTCCGAGATCAACATTGCCAAGAATCTTACGCAGTCACTCTGCACCTTTTTCCTAAAATACAGGAAAATGTAGAGTTCATCTTCCTGTATCCAATAGGTCATCCATGAGACTGCAAAACCAGCAGTCTAGTTGTACACTCCCTGTTCTACAAAAAAATGGAGGGATGAGAACCTGAATTGAGAGTGTTCCACTCTAGAAGACAATCTGGACCCAGCTTCTCCTTTGCACCCCTGTTACATTGATTCATCTCACCAGACTGTGGATGTCATCATTGTACTGTGGTGACATTTGGCATACATTAGATATGAGATTCTTCTACCTTAGGCTGGATGTTTAAAAAACATGAAGGACTTAGACAGCCCAAGCTCCCATTAGTGTTAAAAGAAAACAGAGCAGTGGATCTCAGATCCCACTTCATCTTAAGGTGGGTGTATAAAACAGATTCTCTAAATCACATCCTGAAAATGCCTATTTCTTCCAATTGACTGAAGATGACCCTAATGAGCTCTGATGGATGTATTTATATGGGTACATGCAATACCTATAAGGCATCACAGTTTTTACTGTAGACCCACAGTTTCCAAAGAAAAATATTCTCAAGAACTGACCTCAGACTCACAGAGAGTACAACTTTCTCAAGTGTTTTTTGTTCTCCCACACAAGAAGGTATTTTTGTAAGGAACTGATTACGTGAAGCTGATAGTTTCTGAATAAATAGTTCACAGTTTGATGTTTTGGAGACAGTTAATCTCACCAAGATAACCCTTTATTGCTCATTCACAATAGCATGTTTAGAGACTCAGTGCACTCTACACCATTTAAAACATAGATGTATCCTATGGAAGAAGAGAACAGTAATCATATTTTAATGGTAAAGTGTGTGAAACAGAAAATGGTTATAAGATTTAAACAGAGTCACAGTGTCAGCAATGAGTGGGCAGAGACAGGCAGGCATTAGAAGCCTCTGGCATTTATGAACCCAAAACTTCTTCCTCCTGTTGATGAAGGAGGTCAGAGGGTTTTATCATGGTAACTGAATTATTTTAAATGCTTTGCAAGTCAGGAACAGAGAAGAAATTCCTTAGCCAACATTTCTCTATTTCTTTTCTGTTATGAAAAATCTACCCACATCCTTCAGAAGCAGGACAACTTGTCCAATAGAGTTTGAATCACCATGGAGTGCTTGGCAGCCATCAGCACTTTGGAAGCACCTCAACAATGTACATTTGGGAACACTTTCCACCACAAGTTTTCTCTTTCATGTACATTTTTGTCATTTGATATATACTAGAACATCAAAGGACATGAAATAACTCATCCAAAGATGATACTGCTATCTTTAATTTATCCTTTACAGAGTCCCAGAAGAGCAACTTGAAGGCAAAATGTGGAGGTGTCAGGTTATTAAACCATATTGTCTTCTAAACTCTCTTTTGCCATTTGCAAATCCTGTCAAAAAGGAGGTATTAAAAGCAATCAGTCTGGTTTCCTGAAGAGTACTAAGTTAATAATCCAGATGAAACTCCTTGAAGAACAGACGAGGTCAGACAGCAACAAGTGCAAGGGGAAGAGGAACTAAATGTGTCCAGGCAATGTTCAGCAAATGAGGATGTCTGTGTTTCTGAAGACAAACATACAAATTGTGTCTTCAGTAAGAGAGGTGGGACATTGACCCCACAAATGCCTTCCCTTCCCTACACCCAGGTTATCTGATGGGCTTTCTTGCGTGGAATCTTACTGTCTCTTGGGAATTGGCACATGTAATACACGTCTTGGTTTATGTATCAGGCCTATTCGAAGTCATTTAATACATGCCATCAACTCTAACAGCCTGAGGAATCTAGGTTTCATTGTCTTATAAGTGCTCTTTGTCTTTTCTACTTCTTTTATGATGCTTCGTTCTAAAGCACCTCAAATAGTCTATGAATTAAGCAAACTCATCTTATTAGAAGAGTCTCCAGGGTGCCTTCAGTACTTCAGCTTCTAACTTCAGACCCTGGACACAATCAATGAATGAATCAATAATAATCAATGCACAGAGCATTTCAGCAGGATTAATGACTGGGTGGGAGGTGCTGATGGGCAGAAATTAAGTCAAGGGCCATTAATCCCAGCTGGTCATTTGCCTCCAGGCAGCGCTTTGTGCCAAAGTCACTACTGCTATTCTAAGAAAAAAATAAAAGGAAGCTGACGTCAGCACACGGATATTTTTAACCTGGCTTTTGCAGAGTCAGTGGCTCCGTGTGACTCTTTCTATTAAATGTTAAGCCCCTTCCAACAGGCACTTCCACTGCATAAATTGTCCCACAGCATTTTCTCCATTTAGTGAATTAGCAGGTGTTTTCAACCACCCACAGGTTACATAGAGATGTCCTAGGGTTTATGAAGCCTGGGAGACCTCTGTCTCCCACAGTAAGGATTTACTCACTCCCTCTCTACACAGACACTCTGCTGTGGGTAGGACAGCACTTCTGCACAGGCTGAATTCTAAGAATTGTGTCAGTCACATATTGTGTCTATTGGGCCCTCAGAAAATCCTGTCAGAGAGGGATCACAGAAAAAAAAGGACTTCTAAAGACTTTCTTTGATAAGCCCCAGGATGTTCATCTATCCACACAGCTACACAAACACAAACAGATAGGGTGACTAATTAGAGTTATAAACTTAAAATCATAGAATGGTTTGGGTTGGAAGAGATTAAAAATCATTGAGTTCCAACCTTCCTGCCATGGGCAGGGACACCTTCCACTAGATCAGGTTGTTCAAAATCCCCATCCACCCTGGCCTTGAACACTTCCAGAGATGAGGCTCCGATAAATCTGTTCAGTTCCTCACCACCCTTCAAGTAAAAAATTTCTTCCTAACTTCTAATCCAAACCTACCCTCTTTCAGTTCAAAGCCATTATTCCTTGATCTATCATTAAATGCCCTCTCCAGCTCTCTTATAGCCCCCTTTCGGTGCTGGAAAGCTCCAATAAAACATATAACTTTCCCAAAGTATCCTAAAAGTTACCAACCCATGATTTATGGCAGATGTATTGTGTCTATAAAAAAAATTTAAGACCAAACCTTAAGGTCAGGACCATGCTTGTTGATCAGCTATACTCACTGCCAGAAGGTTCTCAGAGCCAGTTTGGCAAACCCACCTGCTGTACCCCAGAACACCTTGTTCCTCAAAGCACAGAGTATTCCAGTGTGTATCCTGAGTGTGCACATTCCTGAGGCTCAGAGCCTGCATCTTTCCCTCTGTGCTCACAGACTGTAAATGGTGCTGTGATGTGACCAACAATGAATGGACAATCCAAGTAAGGCTCCTTCACATCATGATGCAGCTGTTTCTTTTTGCAAGACACACATAGTATGGACGGCTCTATATTGCCCTTGGTTGGTTGCAGTGAGAAAGGAGCTGGGCAATCCTAATCATGCTCAGTCATAATGTTACAAGGGCCTGGAGATTGCCTTGTGTTGCTGCAAAATGCACTGAGGTACAGTCACAACACTGCCCAAAATTCCTCCCCATTTCAGGTCTTTATGTCATTCAAACAGGAAACTCATTAAATTGAAGTACCTCTCTGTTCTATGCAAAAGCAATATTCAGATAACAATGCTGAAGTCTGAGCCTCCCCATGTGCTGCGCAACCCCCCACGTGGACTAATTTTCCTGCCAAAACGCAAAGATGAAAGCTCTAAAAAATGTTTTGAATGGACATGGATCTTTTGAAGGTAAAGACACTAGATGAAAATACCTGAGACAGCAGGTTCTACTTTCTGATAATTGGGCAAGTTTACCAGAGGTGTTACTTGCTTTCCGGAAATTTTGGAAAACTTGAATCTGGAACACAGTCCAGTAAAAAAAGAAAGAGGAGAGAGTACTTGGCTCAAGAGACAATTTGAAAACTCCAGTGAGGGGAGGAATTTTTGTTTCATTTGGGCAGAAGAAGAAAAAAGCAGATGAAGCTTGTATTCAGAACAAACATAATGTCAGTAGCAGTAATCTACAGATTGGAATCCCTCCATGTGCTGTGTGAATAGAAGTTACTTTCTATGTGTTATTTGATGTAATCCAGTTTTTGCTGAACAAAAAAATACCTGGACAAACTTGTTCCTATTCACTTTCTGTAGGCATTTCATGATTTACAGATATGGCCTACATCCCTCCAATGGTCTGTCATAGAATGGGTGTCAGAAAGAACTATGTACATGTGTATTTTTCTCCATAGCAAAGCAGACTTTCTGTTAAAACTTTCACAAGGCAAGCTGTGTGTTGCAAGAGAAGCTGATCAGGTGCTATTTTAATGCTTGAAAAAAATAATGGTTGGCAAATGAAGCAGTTCTCGGTGCACAGTTTGTGTCAAATTGTTTAATGAAACTAAGAGGAAAAAAAACGGCTCACTTAATGACTCAAAATCCTGGGGAAGTCACCTAGAACTAGATAGAAATCTGGATACTATGGGCTGGAAAATGTAGCCTCTGCAGCTTCAAGAGAAGCAATGACAATCTAATGTTGGCCTAATTATCTTCACTAGTAACTGAATCGTTCACAGCCTGTGGCTACAGACATGCTATAAGATGTTTCTGGTGCAATTTCGAAGTCGGTGTTAACACCATTTAATTAGCAATAGCTTCCTCACCCCTCACAGGCCCATATTCAGCTACAAAAGTGTAACTCTTCAGTGTTTCCCTGGGCTTTTTCTCCCAGCTTCACCTCCAGGGTTTAAGCCCAAGGTGTATATACAGGCATATTCAATTTGATGTGGTGTTTTGGGGGCTTTCTGGAGTGCCAGCTGCACTGCAGGTCCCTCATATGTTGGTTGTGCCAGCTCACACAAACCCCGCCAGCAGCATCCTGTTTCAGAGGAAATCCAGTGCGTTTCCCAGGGATATGTGTCTGAAGTCAAAGAGAGAGACTGGAGAAGCTAAACGAGAAAGGAACCCCAAGAAAGTGCTGCAGGAGTGACTCTGCAGCTGCCATTCGAGGAGTCCCAATGGTGAATTCCATGCCAGTGTTGCCATTGACCTCAGCTGTACATTTGTGGTTGTGCTGCCTGACTCCTTTCGTGCCAGCTGCAATCACAGGCTGCTGAGCTGCTCCTGCCCCTCAAAACACTTCAGCCCAGAGCTCAGAAAGCTTTTTGGCACATGGTGAGAACCACGCCCATGCCCAAGTTCCCTTTCCACCACTGTGGTCGCTCCTGGGAGCAGGGATGTCCTCACCACGCCACAGAGGGTGGAAGGAGAAGTGGCAAGGGGCCAAGCTAGACTAGATGGCATAGGAGCAGGGCTTGGCAGCAAGCAAGGGAAAGCTGAAATAGTCAGGCAGGAAGCAAAGTCTAGCAGCTCAAAATGCACTTAAAACATCAGCCTGGAATGATTTCTTACCTCACAAATATTTGAAATTGTTTCCCATGAGGGCAGATATGAGATATCTTGTGTTGTTTCTGATGAGAGAGGAACTCTGTTCCTGGTTGAATAAACTGTGTTTGCTTAGAGAGAGAGAGAAAAGAGACTTTTAAATCCAAAGCTGTAATTAAATGTGCAGCAATTCTGAGACTATTCATACTGGTAAATGTCATTGACGTTTCCTTTCTGTTTTTTCCAGCGGAAACAAATTATTAATACCGTATTGTTGCAATAATGAGCTCTTGATAGACATAGAATTTTTTCGTTGTATTGTTTTAGCCCTGAATCAGTTCTCACAAGTAACAAGTAGAGATCATTTTGTTTTAGCATCACTGGCAATGACAGAAAGAGGAGCACAACATGGGAACACCATGAAATACGTGGCAAGGCTCCTCTGGAACCAAGGAATACCAGGCATCTGAGCCAGTTGCCACCTTCCAGTCCCTAGAATGGGATGATCTGGGTAAACTGTGGAAGCAGTAACTGAAAACCTGACCCAAACCACTAATGATATAGAAACCAGCTTTTAAATCTTCCCTTTCCTACTCCAGGTGGTTGGTGAGACTACCAGTTGCTAACTTGGAGTTCCTGTGTCTACTGCCTGTATGGTGCTTTGGTATCTGAGCTGTTCTACAAACAACTGCTACATTGACCCGTGAGCAATTACAGGCTTGCTTCCTCCTTTGCTTTAAAGTCAGTTGAGTTGTTTTGTTTTGTTTTAATTTTCTACATACAGATACTTTCAAAATTTAGTAAAAGACCCTAGAAATCTGGATAACTACTAAATTATACTGCTCAGCCTCTCTCCAGTTTACCACTGATTAAATGTCGTTAGGATGCTCTGAGACAATTATAATAATTGATGGGTTTTTAAAAAGAGCTGAGTCGAAAATACTTTTGTGCTAGAACATGCCTCATTGTGGAGCGAGAAAATGAAAGGAAATAATGTGATAATATTTTGTCATATAAGAATATAGAAAATAAAATTGTCTCAAATAAAAGACACAAAATTCAGCACTTTGATTTAAGCCGCACAAATCATACCAGTACAGAAATGACTTTTTTTTGTTTTGTAAATTATTTCATTTTATGGACAATCATGACTTGTAGGGAGAATTAATGTCTTTTATTACATGGGGTGATGCAGGTGGAAAAAAAATAGTCTCATAGGCATGCAGTTCTTCCTTTTCTTATAAAAATTCTAACATACAGTGAAAGAAATGTTATGTCAAAATCCAAACAGATTGTTTCCATTTTTTTGGAAACAAGACATTCAAAATCAGCTGAATTCTTCTTTAGCCCCATTGCCTTCACTGCTGCTTTGGAACTGAAGCATTTTTTACCTGGAAAAAAGGGTTTTCAAATCCCAGCACATTAGGGATGCAAAAAGTTCCAGACTCCAGATTTGGATCAAAATGGAACCTTCTGCCTGCCCACCGACCTGTCTGCCAGCAGAGCAGCCTCCCTATGCTTGGATCCATTCACTAGCATGTTGGCAATCACAGTCAAACGACCCAACTAAATAAAATAAATAAAATACAGCCAAGAGTGCCATTAACACAGTGGCTGTGCTCTCCTGGGGCTGATGGACAGTGTGACAAATGTGTCCTGGCACCACAAACACCCTGACATCTTCCCAGGTTGGTCACATCACTGCCTCCTCCGTTCTGCCCTGCAGCAGGGCGCTCCTCAGCTGCTTGGGAGCGTTTACACTTGCCTGTGAACACAGTCCCCAAATATTTATCTACACAGTCAGAAGAGAAAGCAAGCAAATAAAAAAGCGGCTGGGACTGTTTCCATCTGCTCTGCCCCAGAGCACTGAGCATCCTGCACGCAGCACAGCTAAGACCTGCTGCTCCTACTCCTCTCTGCCGGGAACAGCCGGCCTTGCAAGGTCTTCAAGCTGTTTTAGGAGCTGGTACCCACACCACACAGAAATACAAAGTCCTTTGTGCCTAATTTACCACTGTGCCTGGCCTTGAAGAAAAGTGGGATGAGGAGATTTTTTGCACAAGGTCATGCACTGTTTTCTTTTATCATTTTCTCTATTGTGTGCAGGTTGGTTTGAGGTATTTCTGAAATATAAAAACCCCAAGAAGGAACTTACTGCTCATTTGCACTGTCTCTAATTAACTCTAACCTCCTTAGAGGAAAAAAAAAAAAAAGAAGAAAATAAATTTGGGAGCTTTATTTCTGTATGCACTGGAAATTTTATGGATATACATAGACTTCACTACTTGGCTGTTTCAAAGCTGCATTTATTGGATTGCCTCTTGTTTCCTTTCTAGTCCAGGCTCCTTTAGGGCACCTTAGGAATAGCTGGGGCTCCAGAAGAGCGCTCAGAGCCTCTTGCAAAGTGACTTGCTGGCCATGCTGCCCTGCACGACCAATTCTCAGAATGATCCTCCTGATTTTCCAGGTCCCTGTCGCTTCCTTTTTTGATGCCATGGGAAGCAAGAAATAACAGCACAAACTTGCCCTGACTGGAAACCCTTTGGGTTGAAGGCAAATGGAAATAATTTTTGTTCCATGATATCTTGGCTCCTTTGGATGTGCCATCTCCTACTTACTGTATGTCTTTCCACGTGCTTTGAAAGTTTTCCCAAGATATGCCAGAATACATCAGAAATAACTACAACTTTTTTTTTTAAGTGATGTATATTTTGGATATGAGCAATGCAATGTTCAAACTGTATCCCACAGCTTTCCCCCGGAAGAAGATGACAAAATATTGTGTGCAAAATGCAGCGTGAAAGCACTGCCAGGATCCTGCCTGCTTGTGTCTGATGGGCCTCCTTATTAACAAGGAAAATCGTTGAGAATGAGACTTTGGTAGCTAAGCCTGTCTTAGTGCTGGTGGAGGGATCTGCAGGCACAACTGTGTAGAGCACCTTGTCAGGCAGAGGTGCTATTATATTTGCATGCAGTCTGAAATGTTATTTACATCTAAAAACTCAATTGCCAATTATTTCTGGCTGCCCTCTCTGCATCAGGGGAACACATAGATGCCCTTCCTTGTCCAGGATATTAAACCATAGTGAGGGAGTGGGCAGTTGAAAATGTGTTTGGCTCTCATTTTGGGGGCTACATGGTTCATGGCATGTTAAGTGACGTGGTGAGTCCCCCCAGCCACCGGGGAGGAGCAGATCTTGTTTGACCAACCTAGGGGCCTAGAAAGGGAAGAAAGTGGCACTGATGGGAAGAAGGGAGGAGGAGAGACACAGAGGAAGTACAGACTTTCTGTGGAGAAGAGATAGGGACTGTGCTTGAAGAAAAAGCAGGTACACAGAAGGAAAGGAAATTATAGCACAATTTTGATGAATTGAGGGCATAATGGTCCATTCAGGGAGGTACACTTGAGACCCTCCTCTTAGTCTGCCATATGGCGATAATAGAAAGGCAGACAGATGCTACAACTTTGGGTGCTAATATTTCTACCTCTGTGTGGAAATAGGCAGCTTCTTGTTCTCTGAGACAACTGGTGAGGATAGCAGTCAGTAGGTTTCCCTGGAGCAGACTCACCAAACTCATGGGCAGAGCCAGAAAATTTCTCTATTCCCAGTCCAAGCTCCAAATCAGGAGACACCAGAGGGAACACAGGTGCATGATATCCTCACATCCATAACACATCAGAAATTTTAATGAGTAACCTAAAGTGCCTGCTATGTAATACAGAGAAAAATAGTGTAGATTATGCTTTACTGTAAAAAACCACATTTTTAATATGTTGGTTCTGTTTGTCTTTACTTAAAAAGAATAAAACCCCAGGGATAATGGGGACTGCCTGCCTGTACAGAGTATTTTGTGCCTAATTAATTTTATGTATGGACATGAGCCGTTTTATCCACTAGATTAGGTATCAGCTCTAATGTAACATTTCTTGCTTGTAGTTTGGGGCACAGGACACCATTTTATTAGCCATTTTAGATTGCTTGTTTCATTTTTTTATACTTCAGTAAAACTTCTGGCATAGTTGCTGCTTTTCCTTCTCTCATAGTTGAACAGACAACAATATAAAGTTTTCAAACAAAAACCCTGGAGGTTTTACTGAGTTCCCAAAGACAAACAAAAGTGATGAGCACAGTCAGACCTGTGAGCGGAAGTTGTTTAGTTTCAATGATCACTCCACCAGATAGAATTCTTGCTGCATGACAAACTCAAAAGCAGCATCTCCCAGAGACTGGCTCTGACACCTCCAAGAAGTACCCTAGGAGAGCTAGAACAAGATGAGAGGTTTGTACCTTCCCGCTAAAGGGAGACTGATGATTACCAGGATGGGACCACAGAAGGCACTACCAGCCAAAAATTTTCCTTCCTGCAGCTATCCTACAATCTTTGTGTCAATAGCCTTGTGAGGATAGGCCAACCCTGTCACTCACTGAAAGGACTGAATACCTCAATAATAGCTTTTACTTAAATTCCAGTATGTGGAAAAAAGTGTACATAAGGAAAACCTGATGGCCAGCATCACATGGAACAGGAGCAGAAGAGTCCATAAAGGCTGAGACCAATGGGAGGCCAGAGGAAGGACTGTTTGCATCTGAGCTCTGCAGCAATCCTCTCAGAGACATACTCAAACTATTCCACAAACTGATCAGGGAAATAGCTTTGACATCAATAGAGCTTAAGGGCTTGGGCCGAAACTGAACTTCAAATGCTCATCTCTGAATTGAGGACGATGGGGTAGTTTAGGAAGCAATACGAGCTTGAATTTGATATACTATATGATATAGACTTAACCTAACAAAACCAGAAGAGCAGCAGAGCTCCCACTGTATACAAATTACTGGCTCTATATATGCCAAAGCATGACCTCCAGCTAGGATATAATAACCAGCTTTCATGAACAGCACTCATTATATTGTGTCCATTATAAAAATGCAGCTACATGACAGTGCCATAGGCTATAATGTTCTCACTTAGAAGAATTTCAATTTTCTTCCAAGAGACAATGTCTCCCTTTTGCAGGCTTATTTTGTGCATCCTGTGCTCATTTTTATTTTATAGGGTGGGATGTGGCATACATTGTTGAGTCTTTTTTCTCCTAAAGCAAAAATGGAACTTCACACAAAACAAATCTGTCTTGGTTTGGGAGGCACAGGAAGGCAAGGATTCAGCCAGTGCAAATCAGCACGATGAACACCAGCTGAAGACTTTTGCCAGACAACTATAAATCTGCTGGATCAAAGTGTTTGTCAATGACCAAAAATATCTCACAGAAATGGCCTGGCTGTCCCTCTGTTGACACAACAGAAGATATTGCTAAATCAGCAAGAAAACTTGGATTTGTTGTGTGATGACTTAAAAGAGATTTTCTCAGTTATTCACTCAGCTCTTCTTCCTGACTAAGTGTGAGATAACTCAAGAAGCATAAATGTCTGGCTAAGGAGTAGGAGAAATACCTGTGGTTTTGTGGATAAAATACTGAATGGCATCGGCATATCCAGGCAGTCTGGCAGAATTTATCAGCTGTAAGTGCACTTCATCTGCTCCAACATAGCCAGGAAGCCAAAAAGATGCCCCCACATGCTGCTAGGCCTGTCTTAAGAGACTCTCCAGATCTCTACCATATAGAATGTCTTCTTCAGTACCCTTTATTCAATGGTGTGGAGTAGAAGATGAGGGGGAGCAGGATGCCACTCATCTAATCCTGCAATACCTAAAAGAGAAGAACACTGAGAAGAACAGCATCTCCCCAGCAAGTAGTTATTTCTTTTTAGCCATAAAGGAAGTGGAAAGCTACAAACCTCAACAGTTTTGGTGCTTCCACAGAGACCTGACAGTCACTTTCCCTAAGGAGAGGCCAGTCTGGGTGAGTTCACATCCTGGGCTTTCACAGAGGTGTGGGGAAATGCATGGGAAAGTCACACAGGAATCTGCTCCCAGAGAGACAGGACGAGCAGGTTTCCACTCCAGGTGCAGTAGCTGTTATCTCTCAGCCCATGCAGATACAAATATTGTGTGATACGTCATGCACTGAAGGCAAAGAGCTATCCTGAGGACTGTCTCCAGGATTCTAAAGTTTTCCACACAGCTGGGAAATATTGTCCAAGGCTGCCTTGAGGGCACATTCCTGCAAAATGCAAGGCAGAGTTCACACCAATCCCTGTCCTTACTGTCACAGTAGGGAACCACTACTTTTCAAAGCCTTGACAGGGATGGTAACTGGGTTAAATCTGAGGAGCAGATTTCCCCAGACTAGCTCAGTGTAGAGGCACCTGCAGCCCCTGCACAACCTGGCTTCTCTGTGGGAGTTTACTGGGTCTGTCAGGGCTGGGGTTAGCTTTCCCCATAGCAGCCCTGCTAGTGCTGTGCTGTGTGTTTGTAGCTAGCACAGAGCTGGTAACACATCAGTGCTTTGGCTGTCGCTGAGCAGTGCTCCCACAGCATCAAATCTTTCTTTCAATCCCTCAAAGACCCATAGGCTGGTGTGGACAAGAACCTGGGCAGGACACAGCCAGGACAGCTGATCAACGTGACCGGAAGGCTGTCCCATATCATAAGATGTCATATTCAACAATAAAAGAAGCAGAGCAGTGCATATGTCATTAAGGTATTTGTCTTCCAAAGCAACCACTACATGCTAAGATTTACTTCCCAGAAAGTAGCTGAATGTCATCTGCTGATGGGAAGAAGTGAATTTTTTTTTTTTTTTTTTTAATGTCCTTTGCATCCATACATGGCCTTTGCTTTCTTTCATTACACTGTCTTTATCTTGACCAATGAGTTTTTCAGCTTATTTTCTCACCCTGTCCTGCTGAAGAGGAGTGAGAGAGTAGTTGGGTGGGCACCTGACAGACAGCCAAGAGCAACCCACCACAGTGGATGACACAGAAGATGGTGTCAATCAATGGTGCCAACTCTACACATGAAAAAAATCCTGTAAAATGCAAAGGTGGGCAGTGTAAATGAGCCCAGCAAAGAACAAAAAAATCACCACACAGAAAGAAGCAAAAACTAGGGAAGGCAGAATCATCTCTAACTCATCAGTAGTAAAGCCATTAATGGACAGTTTGTGGTCTCCTGGGTCATTGCTGATTGGGGTGCTGCAAACAGGCACGTTAACAGAGACATCACAGAGCTGTCTTCTCCTGGCCAGGATGAGAGCCCTTTTCTGCCTGCTCGGTGGTCCCACCAGCCTCCCTCTGCCTGGCTCGTAGGACACAGTCCCAGATCAGATTTCTCTCTTCTGTCCCATGCCAGTAGCCCTTGCCAAAGTATCCCAGCAACAACCACACAAACTTTGGGGAGTGATGGTAAGACCAGAGAAATTATCTCACAGTCTCTGTGTAACACCAGTCCTCTCTTTCAGTCCCAGTTTCCAGCTAAATACTTCTTTGCTAGTCTCTACCTTAATTTAAAGCCCACTGCCACCAATGCAATTCAGTTTTTCTGATTAGACTCTCTGTGTGTCTGTGTGATTTGTGCTAACAACCTCTGAACCTGCTGGCCAAAAATATTGATAGACGTCAGAGCTGTGGAGTTCTAACACTTTATGAAAACCCTGTCAAGCCTTTCAGTGAGAAAATCTAGCATAAGGCTAACTTTAATGAGTCAATGCTTCAAAAAGCTTTGCTAGGGCACTGCTGGGTTTTTATTTCACTCAAGCAATTTCCTTCTTTGCAGCATGTTTGGGTAGGATTTTTTTTTTTCCCATTGAGCTAAGAACTTTGTTGTGCAAGTAACCCTGTGAAAACATTAGGAAACTTTCATGATGGTAACTTTGTGGAGGAAGGATACCCCAAAAATACCCCAAAGATGCCCCATACTCTCTACAGGTGATCCCAGAGAAGTGGAGGTTTATATTATCATTTTTGGCTGGTCTACCTTCACACAGGAGCATTTTATTTCCAGACTAGGTGAGATAGCAGACCTTTAACACATGACATTAGGATTCATGGCTGATTCATGACACAAGATGAAATGAAAATCCGTTGCCAAATTTCCTGAACTCTACCTCCCCTACATTTCCCATGATGATTGTTACAGCAGTACCTGCCCTGGTAAAAGAGCATCAGATGGGGATTCACTAGTAAGTTCAGGTTCCCAGGAAAGGTGTGGGAGGATGAGCTTGTTTCAAGTATCTCCTGTCTCCAGGGGGAAACATACCAAATGTATTTTGGAAAAGGTCTTTCCATGCATTAATTAGAGCAACACTGAGTCACTCATCTCATTACACTGCTGATAGGAATCAGCAAATACTTCCTCCACAAGATTTTGACAACTTCCAGGGGCTGCAGGTAACAGCACAAAGAGACATATATACACCCCCTCTTTTAACTGAGAACCTGTGTGAACTGTTTTCTGATGGATCTAGATGTTTGCTAGTAGCTTCTGCAGGATTAAACAGGGAGGCTGGATCCTCTTCCCTGTTTCCAGAACAGATACTTGGGAGTGTGGAGTTGATACCCTCCCCATCTGGCCTGATAGCACAAGGATCCGAGTGGGATGGGATGTCTAATTGGTAATGTACAATTCCTGCAGATTGTTTCAAGCCAGTGGCAGGAGGAAAAAAAAAAAAAAAGAAGAAAAGGCCAACAACAACAACCCCTCAGCACTCTTTGAGGGATAGTGTTTCTCCATATTTAAATTCTAGGAGAGGTGAAATTGCAGTTCTGTGAGTCTCAGGCCTTACTGATAAAATGAACCCCATTAAATCTTCCAGGCTGGCCAGAGGGCGAGAATGCTTCTCCTCACACCTTCTCTTGCTGCTGGAAGGGAAGGAGAGCAAAGGAAGGAGATTAATCGTCCCTTTCTCAATCTTAGTTTGCCTGCAGTTCCCTTAGCTGAAATGCTCATGACAGATTTGATGTCCTCTTGTGACTTCTGGGAGACTGTAAAACAGCTTTTCCTGGTAAAACATCAAACTGTCTTGAAAAAACTGATGTTTTTCAAAGGAAAAAAAATTCATTTGACCATGTTCCTCAGAAGTTTTTAAAACAACTCTACCTAAAAAAGAAGCTGGAGTTGTTGATTTAATTTCTTGTACTTTTTAAAATGAAACTTCTGTCATCTTAACTTATAGAATGTGTGATATGCTATCAAGCAGAAACTGAGGACCATGTCATAGCTCATTTAAGATGTAGTTTAATATTTTAGGAATCATGAAGTTGTCAGTGTTAAAAAAAGAGTATTTTCATAATGGGCAATAATGTGCACTTGAGTCTTATAGGGCAGCATCCATGTGGGTGTCCCCCACCCTTTTTTTCTTCTTATAAGTCCAAGCACAAGCTAGACAGCCTAACTTACATTTCAGAACATCACAAAACTCCCTTTGGCAGACAACTTATTCACACCAGAGGGAAAGCACTTTGCCAGGTTCGAAAATTAATTAAAAATGCCTAGTGTGACTCAACAAATCACACACTGAACCCCTGTGATACATTTTTAATGAAAAAATACTCCTGAAATTCATTAAATGTTATAGATTTATACCTTCCAAATAATTCAAAGCAACATCTCCAGAACTACCAATGATCTAATCTCCCAAACTGAAAATTATGTGAAATAAGGCATTTGACATTCAGTAAATACTCTCAGATATTGTTAAAAAAAAAGGGGAATAAAAAATACTGGTAATTAGGAAGGCTGAAGGGGAATATGTCATTTGATATAAATCGGAAATGACAGTTCACAAATAATTCAGCGCTTCCATTATTACACTTTAAGGGTTTTGTAGGGCGTACAGTGTTGCTTGCTTCCAAATAGCTCCACCCCAAATGCAGTTCTTTGGGATAGCAGGTGTGGTGTTTCTGTATCGGTTTGGTACAGGATGACAGCAGCTATTTAGAAGCAATAAAAGATCTGAGAAGTGACTTGTGCTCCAAATTGACTGTATTTTTTGATGGGTGTCTTGAGACACCTTGGAGGGACGTGGGTTTTAAGGATTCACCATGCTCAGCGCTCTCTCAAGTGTGTCTGATACAAGAAGTTGCATACCCAGAATTACTAATGAAGCTTTGAAGATTTGAAATAAAATGTGCATATTAATCCTTAAAAGGGCTCCATTTTTAAGTTTTCCATTGCTGCCTACTTCTAGAAAAACATCCATTTCTCGTCCTAAAAATCGTGTCATTTTTTTTTTATCATTCATGTTCTTTGAGAAACTAAATTCAGTACTTAGATCCCAGTGTCATTGAGGGGTCAGATGTTTCTTTTAAGGAATACCTTAAAAATTTGGATCCTGGTTTAGTCTGCACAGCCATGGAAGCAACAAGCATCTACAGGAATGGATTGAACTCCCCCCATTGAAATCCAGGGGGATCCCTTCCATGAAACCCTGCTGCTCAGCACATGAAAAGGACACATAAATGAGACTTTACCACAGGGGAAGACAAACATTTGTAAAATGTGGCCAAGATGCCAATATTTTGGAGTTACATGCCGGCTGTGGACAACTTACTGGTATCATACTCAGTATAATAATGGTTTCTGGTTAAACAGGATTTTGCAGCATCTACACATTCGTGGGCAAAGCAGGGCAACAAGAAGGGGTTTGAACACACTGTTTCCTTAGACAGATGTAGTGCAACCAGCTGTCCTATTTTTGCTGCCCATGCATTTTTATCCATCAGACTTACACTCCAGTTAAGAACTGACAGTTCAGGAAAAAAGTCTAGAATTCTTGGGAATACTTGTCTACATGTGTGGTGCTCCTTTTCCTTTCATGTATAGTCTTCTCTTTAAAATATTAAAAATACACAGTTGAAGCAATGTCTTAAAGATAACTTCATGTTCATCATTGCTATTGCTAAAGAAGTCCAGGCTTTGAAGTGATTTCAAGTTCTTCTGTGTAAAAGATGACCCATCCGGTATTTAATCTAAAATCAAAATTTTTATGGGCCATTCTAAGTCATGGGGGTGAGATAGAGGGAAACAAATACATATACACAGTGGCTTGTAGCATGTGACATGTCAGGCTGGTGGAACATCCTGACCTCACTGATGTGAGGCCACAGAATTTAACCTATGAAATGGCTAAGATAAAAATGAAAGAGAAAAGAAGGGGGGAAAAAAAAGAAATAGAAAAACCCCAAACACTTCCCTTCTCAGAAGCAGGGGGGAGAGGAAACTGTTAGGTAAAATTTCACCTTTCACTGTAGCAAATGCAGCCTTGCTGGAGATAGTAAAGATAGTGCAACTGTGCACAGGGTGCATGAAGGGCAACACGTGCCACTTATCTGGCGCAGTGTAAATCAAGGAATAAGGGAAGTGAAGGGGAGAGAAGGAAACAGAAATACCATTCCCATACCTCTTTAAGCAACAATTTTTAAAATTTCCTTTGAATAACAACCTAAGAAAAATCACCCTAAATCTTCCAAAATGAGGCAAAGGAGCAAGACTCAGTTTTTTCTGCAAGGAGATTAGAGAACCTCTCTCACGAAGGCAGAGCTGTTGTTTTTGGCCTCCCACAGAGTGTGAAGCAACTTCTTAGCACTAGCAGGGCACAAGTAAAGCCCAACCCACCTGGCCTGGGAATCCGTCCCTGCTCCCACCATGGCAGTGGACAACCTTCCCTCCAACCTCACAATAAATGCCAGGCAGAGCTGAGCCTTCCCCCATGGCAAGCAGTGGGCATAGAAATTCCAAAGATCTCAGCTGGCACTGCAGTGTTTTATGCCAGCTGGAGATCATTTGTCCATAGCTCACAAAGAAGCTTCCTGATCCAGAAATACTCAAGTTTGTAACTTCTTGAAATCCCCCTCCTCCAGCTGAAATATGACATTTTAAAAACCATTTCCTTTATCCGGAGACCTCTGTGGGTTTTGAAAACATGCCATGGGTTTAAAATATTTCTTTTAATGGCTGCTTTTGTTTTTACTGAAACAAAAGTCAATTTTCACAAAACCATAAATGTCTGTGGTCACTCAGGCTTACTAATACTTTCCACAAATATCTCAGACAGTAGCTAAAAGAAAGGAATTTGTTTTAAATCTTGGCACCTGAAAACAGCCGCTGGGATTTTTTAATATTTTTCATGACTAGCTTAGGAAAAAAAAATGGATTCACTCTTTTGGAGTATTTCTTAAAGGTTCCATCAGCCTACCAAGTGATAATGGATTAATAATTGTGGAAAATTCAGTGCAAATTGACACTTAGACAAAATTTAATTAGCTCAGAAGGTCACCTCCTAGAGTCAGGTATTAGCAGAATACTTTGTTTATGTTACCTGAGCAGGACAATTAATGAATGCATGTTGCTTTGCTGATAAACAAATGTCATTTCTGGGATGAAAAAGCAAAAATCTCCACATGGAATGGTGTGGGCTGTGCAACAAAGGATGCTGGCACAGCCTGGCCCTGCTGAGCAGGTGGGAGGACAGTGAGCATCAGCCCAGGCTCTGAGGGAGGTATTGTGGTGACAGATGATGCTCCCACCATGGTTTCACCTGAGAGCCCATGATGAAGCCCACATGGCTTCTCCCTCACTCTGGCTGCCTTAGGGAGCAGGGAAAGGTGCTTCCCAAGAAAAGCAGGAGGACTTGATGCAGGTGGTTGGCTCTGGGCTGTAAATCCTGGGAATCCTTCAATGCTCTGTTGCTTCAGCTTGAGCATTAGCCTAGAAATTCAAGTGATTGATGGCAGTTTCCTGCACAAGACAGGGACTGGGATCTGAGCAGCCCTTCTCCAAGGAAGCTGGGCTGAATGCAAAGCTGCTGGGGGTGCTGACTTGTTCAGAGCAAGTGTTCATAAAGCTCTCTCACAGCATTACCAATCCACAAGCTTTTCTTCAAGCATCATGTGGTCCTCATGACATTTTTACTTTGTGTTATCCCTTCCTGGAAAACTGAGCTCTAAAAGCCTCTCTTGTTGTAACCAGCTGCCCTGGGCTACTGTGGGGAGAACCCCTTGAGAAAGATCAACACATGATCTCTGGGCAAACGTGAAAGCCCCAAATCTGTGCCTGTGGCCACCACAGCTGGGCTGCCTCTGCCTCCACCAGCATCTGGCACTGCTGTCTCCAGCACATCAAAAGGGACACACCAGGCAGGATAGAGTGAGGCTTGATTTGACCTTATAGCAACACCTTGGACAGGCTGAGAGGATGCTTTGCTGCAGAAATTTGTGATTCCTGTTGAAGAAATTTGCTATTCCCTTCACTACATGTGCAATCAATTTTCATGCTTCTATTTCCAGCAGGCAGCTCCCCACTGTCAGCCCAGTGCTGCTGAGCAGAGCTGGCCACTCTGCAGAACCAGCGCTGCAAACTCAGCAGAGGAGCCAAGGCCTGACTGGCCATGAAAATTGAATTGCTCCATCATGCCTGAAGCATGGAGGGGTCCCTCAAATGCACGGTGTGGGGAGGAAGGTCTCGGCCTCTGGGAATCTCTGGCTGCTACCTAGTCAGAAAGAATATTTTTTCTAATTTTTTTTTTTTCTCTTCAGTAAAAGGAAAATTACAGAGCAGCATATGCATTTCTACAGTCTAAATCACAGAACCACAGAAGGGCTGAGGTTGCAGGGGACTTCAGGAGGTCATCCAGCCCAAACCTCTTCCTCAAGCAGGGGCCCCTACAGCCATTTCCTCAGGACCAGGTCCGGATGACTTTTGAATATCTCCAATGAGGGAAACTGCCCAATCTGCCTGGGTAATCAGCATTCAGTCAGCCTTGAAGTAAGGAAGTGTTTCCTGTTGTTCAGAGGGAACCTTCCCGTTTTCAGTCTTTGCCCATTGCCTCTGGTCCTAGCACTGGACATCACGGGAAAGAATCTGGCTTCATCTAATTTTCACCCTCCCTTCAGGTATTTATCTGCCACCAAGGATTGATAAGATCCTTCTGAGCCTTCTCCAGGCTGAACAGTCCCAGTTCTCTCAGCCTTTCTGCACATCAGAAATGCTGAATTATCTTAGTCATTTTCCTGGCCCTTTGTTAGACTTTCTCAAATATGTCCATGTCTCTCTTGCATTTGGCAGCCCAGCACTGGATACAACATTCCAGATGTGTCTCAACCAGCGCTGAGCAGAAAAGAAGGATCACCTCCCTCATCCTGCTAGCAGTGCTCTGCCTGATGAGGCCCAAGACATCATTGTCCTCTCTGCTGCAAGTACACATTGCTGGCTCATGTTCAGCTTGGTGCCCACGAGGACTCCCCTGCAGTGCACAAGTGATTTCCATCTGTGGTTTCCATGCTGTTTTCCACCATGAATTGCTGCATGGGGTTGTTCATTCCCAGGTACAGGAATATTCCCTTCCTTTTGTAGGACAACTGATCCCCTCTTTTAGAAATAAGTCCTTTAAGTGAACTTAAAAAGAGAAGAATCTCGAAAAGAGTCATAATGAAATGCCAAAGTATACGAATAAGTGGAGCATGACTGAGCGCATCCCTGTTGGGGAGCTGCATAATGGGGGAGTGAGGAGCACAGAGGAAGAGGGGATATTTCCATTTCCCTGCCGTGCCTGGGTCCTGTCCAGTGTGCTGGGTTAAGGCTGCAGCCAGACCACACACTCACAAGAAATGACATGAGGTTGCTGCAGGACAAAAGATTTGAACACAGTGAAAGCTGTTGAGCACCCTTCCACTGCTTGCTGGGATTTGCAGGGGGAGGGTGGCCACCAGCCATGCAGCCAGCATGCCAAACTCCAGGCATGGGCAGATGGAAAAATCCAGGGAGAGCCATGAGTTCTGTCACAGCTATTTCTGCTTAGGAGAGTCCTCCTTGGAGCTGATTCTGGAGGAGCTGTGACAGTACAACTTCCCTGACAGAAAAAGCATTGTCTTTCCAATAAAATATTTCACAAGTGGTCTTCACTTTAACATATTACCAATTTTGAAGGCATTTTTAATGTGAGAAAAATTGAAACAAGTTTCAGCTTTCCAGTAATTATTCATCCTGTGTTGACAGATTAGATGAGTTTATATCATATTTTATTGTGCTGTGTATGTGTTAGTGCAATATTGCAGTAAGCTGGGCTACCAACCCTTTGCTTTATCTTGTTTAAAATCCTGCATCTTTCGGAGTAGAACTGTCATTTTAGTCCACTCCAGAACATTTCCCATTACTCTCAGTACATCCTCTGGGAAGGTTAAATGGAGTCAGGGGAGAGAGAGGGAAAAGAGCACAGACCCAGTTATAAATATAGTACATTCCTTTTTCTTTAACTGCGAACTTTTACACAATAAATGATGTCTTCTGAGTCTGGTGTGGTTTATATTGGACACATATAATGTCAGTAAGATGAAGTCAGGAATTTTCTGCAGGGAATTCCTCTGCTTTTATTAAGACTAAAAGGTAGTCACTTATAACTATGCTTAATTGCCTGCTGCCTTGACATAACCTTTGGGAAGAGTGAGGGTTCCCCTGCTTTCCAACAGCAAAGCATCCCCAGAGACCCTGCTACCACATTTTCCTTCATTTGTGGAGGTGCACTGAAAATGGAGGATAAGAGCTTTCAGTGTCAAGCTATGCTATGAAGAAGTTGAAAGCTGAAGACTCATGAGGCTAAAGGAGAACATCCTGTGTCTTGGTCCAGAGATCTGAAGGACTAAAAAGACCTAAATCTCTTCACTAAGGGGGCAAATTATGCCTGACCAATCTAGTGACATTGTTTCATGGAGTGACTGCAACAATCAGCAAGGGAAGACTGATTGATGTCATCTGCCTGGAGTTCTGTATGGGCTTTGACATAGAATGAGAGACATGGATTGGAGGTGGATAAGGAATTGTCTGGATGGAGGCAGCCAGAGAGTTGTGGTCAATGGCTCCCATGTCCAGGTGGAGGCTGGACCGGTGAGGAGTGGTGTCCCTTAGGCTGTGTCCTTGGAGCAGTGCTCCTCCATACCTTCGGCAGTGACACAGACAAGGAGAAGGAGGGCACTCTCAGCAAATCTGCAGATGACACCAAGCTGAGCAGTGCAGTTGGCACAACAGAAGGATGGGATGCCATCCAGAGGGACCGGGACAAACTTGAGTTGTGGGCCCATAGGAACCTCAGGAATTTCAACAAGTCCAAGTGCAAAGTGCTGCACCCTTGTTGGGGCAATCCCAGACACAAGTACAGACTGGGAGGAGAAGTCATTGAGAGCAGTCTTACAGAGAGGATTTGAAGCTCCTTTTGGATTAAAAGCTGGACATGAAGCTTTCATCCTTTTTGATGAAAAGCTGGCAATGTGTGCTGGCAGTCCAGAAAGCCAATCCTGGGCTGCATCCAGAGCACCATGGGCAGCAGTGTGAGGGAGGAGATTCTGCCCCTCTACTCTGCTCTTACGAGACCTTCCTCTGGACCTGCTCTTACAAGTCCTCAGCACAACACATAGACCTGCTAGAGCATGTCCAGAGGAGAGCTGCAGCACCTCTCCTGGGGAGACAGGCTGAGAGAGTTGAGGTTATTCACCCTGGAGAGAAGAAGGATCAAGGGACACCTTATGGGAGCTTTCCAGTACCTAAAGGAAGTTTATAAAAACGATGCAGAGAAACTCTTTAAATGGGCAGATAGAGATATGACAAGGGGAAACAGTTTTAAACTTAAAAAGGAGAGATTTAGTTTAGATGTTAGGAAGAAAGTGTTTGCTGTCAGGCTGGTGAGACCCTGGATCAGGTTGCCCAGAGAAGTGGGTATCTCTGGAAGCATTTAAGGCCAGAGTGGATGGGGCTCTGAGCAACCTGGTGTAGTGGACTGTGTCCCTGCCCTTGGCAAAGAGGTTGGAAGTAGCTGATCTTTAAGGTTCCTTCCAACCCAAACCATTCTGTGATTGTAGCTGAGTAAGCAGGTGAGGCTCACCTGGAAAGGCAGAGGGCCAAGGGATGCCTGAGAGACATGAAGCAGTTGTAATTTCATCAGTTTTCCTCCAATCTAATAAATGCATTGCCTCAGTGGCTTTCTGTAAAAGTTGTACCACTTGGTCTCCTGCAGAGACTGTTCCCCAGAGCTCCTTGTCTCTGCATGCCCTTCAGAAAAGGCCACACTGTGAAAATATCTATTTTCCAGAACACCTGCTGCTCAGGAAGGCTCTTTGCCATGCCCAGGTCTTCTTCTGCAGTATGCACCTTTCAGGTGAGTGTCTTCACTGAGAGCCAGGCAGACTAAAACTCCCTTCAGATGTTTCCTTTCCCCCCAATGATCCAGGTGTAGAAGGAAGTAGTTTGCTTCCATCCACAACTCACAAGGGAAGAGAGAACAGGCTAAAAAATCTGAAGCTATAGATCAGACAAGGAGAACTGCAGTAGTTAAATGAATAGCTCTGGTGACAGCTTAAGTGACCCAGAGAGACAAGTCTCCAGAGGCAATTGAAGTGTCTGCTGTCACAAGTGAAACATTTAAGTCTTAAGATGTCTTCTGCATCAAACTCGGATTTCTGGTTCCTGCATGGAGAGGTCAGCTGTGTTTCAAGCCACCAGAGAAGCTGCAGCAGCAGCAGCCAGTGATGTGCTCCCGGGGAGGCTGGGAACAGGGAACAAGGAAAGAAGCAGTGATGGGGATTGTGCAGAAGATTGTGCAGAAGTTGATAAAGAGTGATGGAAAATAAAGTGAGACGACAGAGAGAGGAGGCCAGCAAACCAGGGCAAGAGATAAGAGGGCAAGAGATAAGATTGAGAGAAAATGAGAGGAGATGGAAAGAAGATAGAAACTGGGGCAGGAGAGAGGGGCAGGGGAATTATTTGGAAAAAGAGTATGAAAGAGTGCTGCATAAAAAGCAGATGGAGAAAGGAGCAGAACACAGTGGACCAGAGAGGAAAACAAACAAGACTTTCAGAACAGCAAATGTTTCCATAGAAATAAGATGTGAAGGTCCATACCCCTCTCCAACTACATCTCCCCAGGTTGAATTAATATAAAGATAGTTTGCACTCCATCAGCAGAAAATAAGTATCTCAGACCAAATCACCATATATGCTTCTCTTGTGCTACAGCAGAGGCACTGGCTCTCCTGGGAGCAAATCAGGCTCTGCTTGAGCACACGATTCAGCCTCATGTTTCTAAGGATCCGAGAGGGAAGGAAAGAACGACATTAAAGACCCCTTTTCCCTCAGCAGGAACTAACAGAGAGTTTTTCCTCTAGGGGCTTAGTTTCCTTCTAGCTCTTACACCTAGCTGGCATCACAGTGACAGCAGGATAAATACAGTTGATTGAACTCATTGCTATTCTGTGTCAGAGATGGTTTAAGGTCTTGCGATCATTTTACTCTGCAGTTAAGAGGTGAATTACTCTAGGGTGGGGTTCCCTGATAGCTTCAGTAGTTTGAGTTTATGTAAGAACATTTCTTCCCTATGATAGGTGTTATTTCTGTTGCTTCTTCTGGGGAGCACACCCTTGCCATCATCTTACCCCTCCTCTTTCTTTGTAGTCCTGGTCACAAAGTTAAAGCAAAGACCTCCCTCTCTGGCTCTGGTAGCATTTCTCCAATCCTTCCATGCTCCTGTCAAAAGATACGGCATCCCACAGCTTGTTCCTCTCTGTCTAACAAATCTCACACACCAGTCAAGCGTGCCAACATCCCATTTCCACTTCCTGTGGGCTTTATGCCTTTTTGCTTTGGCTCCCTTTGAACTTTGCTGCCAGGTACAGGAACCAAGTCATGACTGGTACACTACAACCTGGAGCCCAAAGCCTGGCTGATCTCTCTCCTCTTCCCTGTGCTGCCCAGCTCTATGACCCGAGGCAGAGCATATCACTGCAGCAGAAGTCAAGAAACATCCTCCACTGTTAATTACCTGGTTAGTACTACCAGTACCAAGAAGTAGAGCAGGGATGGCTACTCACTGCTTAGTTCAGAGTCTCCCATTCCAATTCTTTTTCAGGTGATCTAAAAACCTACTGTTTTCCATTTTCTGAGTTCATTCCCTTTGCCCATTCCAATTCTTTTTGAGGTGATCTAAAAACCTACTGTTTTCCATTTTCTGAGTTCATTCCCTTTGCCCATTCCAATTCTTTTTGAGGTGATCTAAAAACCTACTGTTTTCCATTTTCTGTGTTCATTCCCTTTGCCCCAAGACTGCAGTAGCAGCTCAAGACACACATGAGCTAAGCACACCAGTACCACATCATTTCCCAGTAAAAGTAATTTCTTAGCTCTATTATCCTCTTTCATACTGCATCACTGTAGTCTAGAAATGCACCTTGCTGACTGTCTCTCTACAGATACCACCCAACAGAGCAGATCCTATAGAAAAAATGTCAGTCTGTCATTTCAGTCTAGTTGAGGAATCAATTAAAATTTGGTTGACAGCTGCAAATAGAAACAGTACTGCTCAATACTCCATCTGTAAACAAGGCTGAGTTAGAGCAAGCCCTAGGAGCTGCAGAGTTTATCTCAGGCCTGGTACAGCAAATGTAAGATGCATAAACACATTGCAGAGCAATATATCCTTTGGTCCCAAATGCTACTATCAAGAAAGATGGCAACATAGTGAAGCTACAAAGAAGGAGGTAATTTCAGGAAGAAGAATGGGGCTACAATGAGCGACTGCTTTCTGAATCACTGCCCCAAGTCAGTTAAAACAGCCAAGCAGAACTGCCTACCCACATAAACATCCTGGCCATTAAGTTTAACTCTTTGACCCTCCTCTCTTATTTGCTGAATCTAGTTGCATGCATCGGCAATTTCTCCACCATTTTTTTCCTCGCCATCTGTACAATTATTCAGGCTGCCAGGTGCCTGTGGTATAGATATGTCTAGTCTTGTAATTATCATAATATTTTTAATTATTATAATAATTACACATATTATTCTCCTCACTATTTCTATCTTATTTTCTTCTGCAAAGGGGTTGACATACAGAACTTTTTGAAATTTAAATTTACCAACAGTTTAGATTCAGATGCTTTAAGATTAAAACTCTGAAGTACATTGAAGATTCTGTCCTCCCATCTCTCTACAACTACAATTATGAGGAGTGTTTACTCATAGAGAGGAATCTGCATGCATCCTGGAACATGCAATGATAATAGAAGTTAAATTAAATAAATCTCAAAATAAGTCATTCAGGAAGTAGCCATTATTTTATTTTACAATCACACAAACACCCCTGCCCCATCCACCAAAGCCAAATCAACAACAGCCACACCAAATATCAAAACACAATTAAAATCAAATAAAATTAAAAAAAAAAGCTACTAAAAGGTTTGCAGATTCTAAATAGAATTCTTTGTTTTGCTGCCAGTTCAGACTAGTTGGGTGGCAAGAACCAGAGCATCCAGCTTGCTGCAGCCCACACCCCTAGACCCATTTTCTCTGTGAGGAGACTGAAGAATACATCAGATTTATGGTGCTTTGAAAACACACACAGGAGGCTTTTCATTACCCAGGCCCCGAAGGAGATATAATTGGCTTCAGAATTTATGTGCAATAAATCCTTCTGCTTGGTTATTTGTTAATAAGTTCTATTGATAATACTTTGCTGTGCCTTCAGTGCCTCCTCTGTGTGTTGTTGCAATGGAAGTCCAAGTTTTGAGTGCTGGACAGTTGGGGCACCAGTAACCCTGTAAACTTAGGTAGGAAAATAATAATATCTCATGCTGAGGCCAGAAGATAATGGTATGGGGAGGTCAGAAAAAGTCCTGCACCCCTGTACTTCTGCACCTTGGTGAGGCAAAGGCTAAGGTGTTTCTTATCTTGGGAAGGCATGTGAGTAGGCAGTGTTAGAAACATCCAGGTGTAGGAGGAATGGCTGGTTTTGCTGATTTGCAAGTATTTCTACTGGCTAGCAAAGTAGATCTGTAAAGCAAGTCACATTTTTGCACCCCTAATTCTGTTCCACCATTCAGTCTCCATTAAATTCTCCAATGTGAGTCCATCCCACAAGCAAGCCCAAAGACATGCTGAACCCCAGGAGAACAAACAGTGATGTCCACATGTCACTGGGCCCCCCAGGTGGGGTGAAGAGCACACGAGTCATTCTCTGGCTGCTCTCTCTGTGAGGGTTAGACAGAGACACTATCACAAAGCAAAACCATAGCAATCAAAGGCAATTTCCAGGTGAAGAATGTTATGGCTCACCATCATCATTACACCAGCAGGGAATACCCTTGGGGACCGAACGTGAGCAGAACAGAATTAGATTACAAGGAATTCCTTTACCCAAACAAGGGTTTAAAAA